>SJYV01014150.1:2394765-2421500 GCA_006410875.1 Neotragus pygmaeus | reverse complement strand
CCCACACGACCCCCCACCCACCCCCGGCCCCCACAGTCCACTCCTAGGATGACTTCAGGTGTGCAAACATCTGGTTCACAAAACCGAAAGGCCACGAGGGAATGGATCAACACTCCCGATCGAGATTCTTTCTTGATCACCCTGCGGAGCTGCCCTTAAAACGTCAAGCGGTGAGAGCGACACCCAACAGACGAAACACAGGCGCCTGCTTCCAGCCTTGAGGATGGACTTTGAAGGCTCCAGTGAGCTCATGGGCTTAGGAGCTCTGACTAAACTGGTGTGTATTTCCCTGGAGGTCTTTACAGCACACCTGAGAAACTGGTTCACAGGTGAGTTGTGGAGGGCAGTTCTGCTGGGAAGAGGTGGGATAAGATAGCCTCTTACCACACCCCCCAACCCCAGCCTTATATCTGTGCAGAGACTGCCAGGGTCTAGGAAGCAAGCCAGGCCTGGGTGTGGAAGAGAAAGACTCCTCTAGGATTATCCATTACTGGCTGAGGCAAGGACGCCAGGTTTACAAGAGCAATAGGAAGAGCAACAACAATATTTAGTGATCCGTGTGTGTGTGTGTGTGTGTGTGTGTGTGTGTGTTAGTTGCTCAGTCGTGTCTGACTCTTTGTGACCCCATGGACAGTAACCGGCCAGGCTCCTTTGTCCATGGGACTCTCCAGGCAAGAATACTGGAGTGGGTTGCTATTCTATTCTCCAGGGGATCTTCTCGACCCAGGGATCAAACCCAGGTCTCCTGCACTACAGGCAGATTCTTTACCATCTGAGCCACCAAGGATCACTTGCTTTGGGTCAAACTCTGTTTCAAGCTTTTACACATACTGCTTCTGCTAAGTCACTTCAGTTGTGTCCAACTCTGTGCGACCCCATAGACGGCAGCCCACCAGGCTCCCGCGTCCCTGGGATTCTCCAGGCAAGAACACTGGAGTGGGCTGTCATTTCCTTCTCCAATGCATGAAAGTGAAAAGTGAAAGTGAAGTCACTCAGTCGTGTCCGACCCTCAGCGACCCCATGGACTGCAGCCTTCCAGGCTCCTCCATCCATGGGATTTTCCAGGCAAGAGTACTGGAGTGGGGGTGCCATTGCCTTCTCCGTTACATATACTAGGGCTTTTAATTTTTAGCATGGCTCTCTGTAGCAGTTACAATTATCATCCTCTCTTACCAAAAAAGAAATGGGAGCACAGAGAGGTTAAGTGACTTGCCCCAAAACACAGAACCACTAAGTAGATGAGCCAGGCTACAAGCCCAGGCTGGCTCTTGATCCAGTGCTCTTAACCTCTACACCAGAGGGAGGATGTGAACTCACTCAGATTCAGACTGGAAGTGGGCAAGACTTTCCTTCACAATTTCCCCAGAAGGGAGGCAGGAGAGCAGTGGCTTTGTGTGGATTTTGGCTGGGGCCGGAATCTGACTTTGTCTCTGTTTTCTCAACTGGAAAATGGGTATGACAGAGCTCCCCCAACCTGGGGCTTCTCTGAGCATTACGTAAGGCCGTCCACAGATTGAGCTAGGCAGAATGTCCAGCACATGGCGGGGCTTCAGATCGTCTCAAACCTACAGAAAAGTTGCGAGTTGCTCAACAACCACCTGTATCGCAGAATCACCAACTGTTAACGCTGAGCCCATATGTACTTATCCCATCTATCAATCAATGTACTGATTCTCTCTCTTCTGAATTCTTTGAGAGGTCCTTGCAGACTCTGTGATATTTCATCCCTCAATCCTCCAGCCTGTACATTCTGAAAACGAGACTTTGTCTCCTGGAACTTCAGTACAAATGATCTGAGACACAACATATGTCACCTTCGGGAAATTCACCATTGACATAATTTGTTGCTGTTTAGTCACTAAGTCGTGTCCAACTCTTTCACAACCCCATGGGCTGCGGCCCACCAGGCTCTTCTGTCCATGGGATTTCCCAGGCAAGAATACTGGAGCGGGTTGCCATTTCCTTCTCCAGGGGACCTTCCCAATCCAGGGATAGAACCTGTGTCTCCCGAACTGGCAGGCGGATTCTTTACATAATAGTATCAAATATTTTCTGTATTCAAATCTCCCCATTTGTCCCCAAAACATCTCTGGTGGTTCTTTCTGTTTTTCAAACTCCCCCTGGGAACCATTCATCACTGCACTCATGTGCAAGCCTCTTTCCTCTCTCTCTCCCTCTCAATTTTTTTCTTTCTTTTCATCTCTTTTTAACCTAGGACCATTTCTTAGCCATTTGCCTTTCATGCCACTGATATTTTAAGAGTCCAGGCTGGTCAATTTGAATGTGTTCATATTTTTCTGACTCCTTGTAAAATTAACTATAGCTCATGGGTAAATGCAGAAAGCTGTCTACAGGGTACCTGATGCCAGAGGTGCAGGGGACTTGGGGGCCTGCCGAGGAAGACGTAGGGCATCAGGTCTACCTGGTTCTAAGAGATTGCCGGAAGCAGTGACAGAGGATGTTTAAAGGTGATTAGAACTTTGGCAGGTGGGCCAGGGTGGCAGAGCCTCTGCAGACAGAGGCCGTGGCGTAGGGGAATGAGGGCAGCAACTTAGAATCACAAATAGCAGCGAGATCTTGAGGGCGAGGTGCTGAATAAGCAGGGTCCATGCCTACGTGAACTGGAACCTTCCTGAAGCTGGTCCTTGTCTTTGGATCTGTTCTTTCCTTCAAGATGCCAAGGGCACTTGCCCAGCCCACCAGCAGTGTTCACCCGCAGATACTGGCCGCCAAGCCTCCCAAACATTTAGGAACGGAGAAGCACAAAGAATTCCCTTCCAGGGGGCGACGTGGCCACCTGCCTTCACGCACCAACTGCTCGATCTTAAACGGCAAGTTGCCAGAGTTCCCACATCTTGCCCTGGAAATCAAATCTCCCTTTTTCAACCTGCTTGCCTCTTGAGGCCTGGGCTGCTTCGGTCAAAAAAATACAAAAGGAACTTCTAATCGACCACAGAAATAAACATTATGAGCATGTTCCAGCCAAAGTTTCCTACATCTCCTTGTCATAAGCCCCCCATATGTCAAGCAAATCCCTCCTGTCTTGTGGAGGAAGAAGGCGAAATGTACCCTGAAGGGATCCCCTGAGCCTTCGAGTTTCAAAGAGAAGTTGTGCGTGTATGTGTACGTGTATCTATGTGTGTGTGTGTGTGCGCGCGCCTATGTGCTGTTTTAGCCCTTGTGACTAAAGGGAAGGATCTCTTTGGGGGGCTTGAGTAAAAATGCCCTTTCAAGGTGACCCTCACTTCATTTTCTAGGGCCAGAAGGCATATGCATTCAGAAGTGGTTTTGCCAACCTACTGATGCAAATTCAATTCCTTACTTAGTATTTTAACAACCATCTTTGTTTATCTTGTTATCATTTGAAAGGGGCTCATACATCAAAAAAAAAAAGTCAACTATACTTCAATAAAAAATTAAAATAGGAGGGCTCATCCTGCCATGTTCTATTGGCAAAATATCCTTGAAAAATCTGTCATGCAGGTTTGTGTGTCCTTCAGATAGAAAGTCACCCCCAGGCACATTTGCACATGTGCTGCGGGGTACACGCTTACACACCCGCTACCACAGATAACAGTGACATACCTCCATATGTCAGCAGATACGTGCAATATGTGCAAATACATGCACACACACACACGCACACACACACACGCACGTCTGCACTCACAGTGCCTGGTCGTCAGGGTCCTGCAGCAAGCCCAGCTCTTGCCTGCTTACAATGCCTCCTCTATGCCATCCTGCAGAGTTTCAGGGATGCGGCCAGCTGGTTCGTCCTAAGAGGCGCCGCCGAGTACCAGTTCCCCCCTTGGGAGGACGCTCTAGACTCCCAGGCTGTCCCCAGAACATTGGCTCAGATACTGGAGGGGGAACAGGGCTCCTCCGAAGCAAAGCAGCTTTGGGAAAGGATGTGCTCAGCTGGCTCTTGCAAGCGCTTAGAGGAGAGAGATGGGGAGAAGGTGAGGAGGAGGGAAGGGAGAGAGAGTGTGAGGTGGAAAGATGGATTCAGAGAGACAGGGAGAAAGATTTCCGGACAGAAGCAGAAAGGAAGAGATCCACACGAACCACCTGCTCTGGGACTTTCTGAAATAGGCTGTCTTTGTCCCCTTGACCCCTTTCAGGAGCCTCTCTCTTGATTTTTCTCTAGCCAGCTCAGGAATTCCTGAAGCTACGAAGCACAGACCCAAGGCTGCAGAAGACTAAATGGCTTCCCCTGGACGGTGATGGCAGAGCCAGCCTGTGTCACAGCCCTGAGGGGCTCTGAGGGGTGCCAGGTCATCTCCAAGACCTCCGGGGCCAGGGGGAGGGGCGGCTGCCCTGGTCCTTACAGTCCATCTGACCCCCCTCTGTGGGAGGGGGTCTGAGGGATTACTCTAGCCTCCCTACTACAGCCCAAGCTGGGGTCAGTGCCTGTCCACAGCGGAGCCCAGAAGAGGGCGTGGCAATGGTCACAAGACGGGGAGGTTGAGTGGGGGGAGCCCAGAGCTTTCCATCACATGCTGCTCATCAGTTGCCATGACGACGGCAAGGAGGTGGGGTCGCCCAGACCGGAGGATGCAAGAGAGACGGGTTGGTTCTAAATCACCGTGACAGCGCTTCAGTTGAGCTATTACGCCGTTGCCATGGCAACCAATGCGATCAAATCGCAGAGGA
Source organism: Neotragus pygmaeus (assembly GCA_006410875.1). NCBI lineage: Eukaryota > Metazoa > Chordata > Mammalia > Artiodactyla > Bovidae > Neotragus > Neotragus pygmaeus. The sequence continues at coordinate 2,416,847 of SJYV01014150.1, read as the reverse complement.
AATCTATAATTATTACAAGCCAGATACCGGCGAACTTGGGGCGGTTATCAGCACGTTGGGGCAATTCAACCTGAACTTTGGGGGTGGCGTCGGGGACAATAACCCCCGTCCCCAGCCCCCAGTTCTGGGAAGAATAAGGCCAGAGGAGTCTCAGCAAGGCAGATCTGTTGATGACACAGAAAGGAAACCTGGAAGGATCTTTTGGCGAAATGAGGAGTAAACACTCGGTGAAACGACACGGAAATTCAACATTTGACCATTGGAAAACATTTTCCCTGAATTTATTATGGAAATTCCCAACACACAGCAAAGATGAATTTGACACTGAATACCTGTCCACCCACAGCCTGGCTTCTGCTGTTAACGTTTTTACCATAATCACTTCATCACAGCATCTACCCCTCTCTCCATCCATTAACCCTCCTGATTTGTTGATGCATTTCAAAGTAAATTGCAGCCATCAGTACCCTTCCCCCTCAAGGGCTTCAGCCTCCAAAAAATTTAATATTTGATCATTTTTAGCAACCAAAACAGCAATTCCACCTGATTCAATCTAAATAGAATAAAATCTAGATTTGTCTGTCATCTAGCTGTCCATCCATCCATCCACCTATCTATCTTTTCCTTCATCCATCCACCCACTCAGTCTCCCACTCATCCTTCTATCCATCCATCCATCCATCCATCCACCCATTCATCCATCTGTCCATCCATCTATTCACCCATCTATCTATTCTTCCATCCATCCACCCACCCAGTCTCCCACTCATTCACCCATCCATCTAGTCACCCATCTATCTTTTTTTTAAAAAGCTTTCAAAGTTTTATTGAGAAATAACTGACATACATCACTAAGTTTAAGGTATACAGCATGATGGTTTGATTTACATATACTGTAAAATAATCACCATAGTAAGTTTAGTTGCTGTTGCTGCTGCTGCTGCTAAGTCGCTTCAGTCGTGTCCGACTCTGTGCGACCCCACAGATGGCAGCCCATTGGGCTCCGCCATCCCTGGGATTCTTCAGGCAAGAACACTGGAGTGGGTTGCCATTTCCTTCTCCAATGCATGAAAGTGAAAAGTGAAAGTGAAGTTGCTCAGTCGTGTCTGACTCAGCGACCTCATGGATTGCAGTCTACCAGGCTCCTTCATCCATGGGAGTCTCCAGGCAAGAGTACTGGAGTGGGATGCCATTGCCTTCTCCAGCCCTCTGGCTCTAGGATATGAGAATCTCCTTAATGGCCGCCGAGGAGCATTCTGACTTTCACACTACATTTTAAGTTTAGTTTTCATCTATCATCTCACATAGATACAATAAAAATTCTCCTTAGGATGAGAACTCTTGGGGTCTGCTGTCTGAACAACTTTCCTGTATATTGTACAGCAATGTAAACTATCATCATCCTTATACATTTCATCCCTAGTATTTATTTATCTTATAACTTGAAGTTCATAACTTTCAGCTGCCTTCTTTCAATTTTCCCTTCCTGTAGCCCATACCTCTGGCAACCACAAGTCTGACCTTTTTTCCTATGAGTTTTGTGGGTACTTTTGTTTTAGATTCCACATATAAGTGAGATCGTACAGTATTTGTGTTTCTCTGTTTGACTTACTCACTTAGCAACATGCCTTCAAGGTCCATCTAGGAGAAATATATTTGTATAATACATAATCACAAGTTTCACAGGAAAAGGAAATAGAAAGATAATGTTCAGATTTAGATATCTATGAGCCTCAACTCAAAACTAATATCACAGTATTGATTTTGAAAAAAAATTCAAATTATATCAGAAATTTTCAAAGATCATTACACAAATCAGCTTTTCTACATACTTCCAGTTGCCTTCACCCATCTATCTTTTCTTCCATCCATCCACCCACCCAGTCTCCCACTAATCTACCTATACATCCATCCGTCCACCTATCTTTTCTTACATTCATTCACCCACCCAGTCTCCCACTAATCTACCTAAACATCCATCCATCTGTCCACCTATCTATCTTTTCTTCCATCCATCCACCCACCCAGTCTCCTACTCATCCACCCACCCATCCATCCATCTATCCATGCATCCCTGGGAGTGCTCATGTGCACTCATGGTTTCCACACGATTCCCCATCCCCGAATCTTCCTCCTTGTTCCAACTGGAGTCCTGCACATTAAGCTCAATACATTTCCAGCTAAACACCATCGTTTTTTCCCCTTCACTGTTTCTATTCCATTCCCTGTGTTCAGCATAGCAGCAAGCAGAACCACTGTCTACCCAGTTATTCAAGCTGGAAACCCGAGACACAGCCTTGATCCCTCCCTCCCTCCCTTCGCTCATGCCCTGGCATTTCCCCTCCACACCAGCTCCAGCCTCCACCCTCTCCTCTTTCTCCTGTCTCAGTTGTGGTCCGCATCGGGTCTTAGGTGGACGGCTGCCCCAGCCTCCTGATTGCCGTCTCACTCTCCCTCTGTTTTCTCCACACTGATTGGTCATCATGAACTATCTGATCATGCTGGTGGGGGCACACATTTCTACAAATACCTGGGAGAGCAACTGATCAAAATCTAAGCCAAAGAAGTTGCAAAGGAGCAGAATGGGACAATGTCCCCTGAGTCCCCAGCAGCTCTTAGACTTGGGTATCACATTGGTTTGAGACTTAAGTGGACCAGTGGGTCTGGGGAACATGGCGTTATGAGCAGTTACAAGTGTCAACACTAGCTCTTCATGAGAAATGCCTCCTTGCTTTGTGAGCCTCCCCAGAAAACACACAGCACTCCCACTGCACCCTCAGGGAAGGTCAGCCCTGCAGGGGCTGCTCGGTACTAGATGATGATGGTCTTTTCCCCGTTTCAGGATGACAGCAGAGTGTGTGTTAGTTGCTCAGTTGTGCACGACCCTTTGCGATCCCATGGCCTGTAGCCCACCAGGCTCCTCTGTCCATGGGATTCTCCAGGCCAGAATACTAGAGTGAGTTGCCATTTCCTTATCTCTTGAGTCTCCTGCATTCTTTCACCACTGCTGCTACTGCTGAGACTTCAGTCATGTCCGACTCTGTGTGACCCCATCGAAGGCAGCCCACCAGGTTGCTCCCTCTAGCGCCATACATAACCAGAGGGTGAAGCAAAAACTGGAACACACTTCGGAGGTGTGGCAAATTTCAAGGGAGCACGACAGGGTTGACAGGAGGACACCTGATCTGAGGTCACGTTCGGACCTTGCAGGGCCTCTGTGCCTCAGTCTCCCCAGCTCTGCAAGGGGCTGACTATACCCTGCAGGGTGGTTCTCAAGAACAAAGGTGGTGATGGAAGTGAAAACAGTATCCCGAAGCCATCTTGCTACACCCAGGGAGTTACCTTCAGATCTACTCGGCCCACTTCTTTGTATTATTTTTAGTTGTTTTAAAATTATTTATGGTTGTGTTGGGTCTTTGTTGCTGTGTGGGCTGCTATCTAGTCACAGTGTGTGGGTTTCTCATTGCAGTAGCTTCTCTTTTGCGGAGCATATGGGCTCTAGGGTGTGCGCGCTTCAGTAGTTGTGGCTCCAGGCTCTAGAGCACAGGCTCAGTAACTATGGTGCCGGGTCTTAGTTGCCTCGCAGCCTGTGGGATCTTCCCAGACCAGGGATCGAATCCCTGTCTCCTCCACTGGCAGGTGGATTCTTTACAACTGAGCCACCAGGGAAGCCCCAGCCCACTTCTTTTTAAATTATAGTTGATTTACAAAGTTGTGTTAATTTCTGTCGAACACTAAAGTGATTCAATTACACCTATACGCATGTGCATATTCTTTTAAAATATTCTTTTCCATTATAGTTTATCACAGGATACTGAATATAGTCCCCTGTGCTATACAGTAGGAGCTTGTTGTTTATCCATCCTATAAATAATAGTTTACATCTGCTGATTCTAAACTCCCAATCCTTCCCTCCCCCACGGCCCTCTTCCTTGGCAAGCACAAGTCTGTTCTCTACGTGTGTGAGTCTGTTTCTATATCACAGATATGTTCCTTTATGTTGCATTTTAGATTCTGCATATAAGGGGTATTATATGGTATTTGTCTTTCTCTTTCTGACTTACTTTACTAAGCATGATAATCTCTAGGTCCATGCGTGTTGTTACAAATGGCATGATTTCATTCTTCCTCGTGGATGAGTAGTGTTCCGTTGTGTCCATGGACCACATCTTCTTGATCCATTCACCGGTTGATGGGCCTTTAGGTTGTTTCCCTGTCTTGGCTATTGTGAACAGTGCTGCTGTGAACACTGGGATGCACAGGAGTGGGATTGCTGGATCATGTGGTAACTCTGGTTTTAGGTTTTCTTTTGTTCAGTTGCTTAGTTGTGTCCGACTCTTTGCGACCCCATGGACTGCAGCACGTCAGGCTTCCCTATCCTTCACCAACTCACAGAACTTGCTCAGACTCATGTCCATTGAGTCGGTGATGCCATCCAACCATCGCATCCTCTGTCGTCCCCTTCTCCTCCTGCCTTCAATTTTTCCCAGCATCAGGGTCTTTCCCAAAGAGTCATTTCTTTGCATCAGGTGGTCAAAGTATTGGAGCTTCAGCTTCAGCCTCAGTCCTTCCAATGAATATTCAGGACTGATTTCCTTTAGGATGGACTGGTTGGATCTCCTTGCAGTCCAAGGGACTCTCAAGAGTCTTCTCCAACACCACAGTTCAAAAGCATCAGTTCTTTGGTGCTCAGCTTTCTTTATAGTCCAAGTCTCACATCCATACATGACTACTGGAAAAACCATAGCTTTGACTAGATGAACCTTTGTTGGCAAAGTAATGTCTCTGGTTTGTAATATGCTGTCTAGGTTGGTCATAACTTTTCTTCCAAGGNATAGTCCAACTCTCACATCCATACATGACTCCTGGAAAAACCATATCTTTAACTAGACAGGCCTTTGTTGACAAAGGACTGTCTCTGCTTTTTAATATGCTGTCTAAGTTGGTCACAACTTCTCTTCCAAGGAGCAAGTATCTTTTTATTTCATGGCTGCAGTCACTACCTGCAGTGATTTTGGAGCCCCCCAAAATAAAGTCTGCCACTGTTTCTACTGTTTCCCCATCTATTTTCCATGAACTGATGAAACCAGATGCCATGATCTTAGTTTTCCAAATTTTGAGTTTCATTAAGAGGCTTTTTAGTTCTTCTTCACTTTCTGCCATAAGGGTGGGGTCATCTGCATGTCTGAGGTTATTGATATTTCTCCCAGAAATCTGGATTCCAGCTTGTGCTTCATCCAGCCCAGTGTTTCTCATGATGTACTCTGCATGTAAGTTAAATAAGCGGGGTGACAATATACAGCATTGACATACTCCTTTCCTGATTTGGAACCAGTCTATTGTTGCATGTCCAGTTCTAACTGTTGCTTCCTGACTTGCATACAAATTCCTCAAGAGGCAGGTCAGGTGGTCTGGTATTCCCCTCTCTTTCAGAATTTTCCAGAGTTTGTTGTGATCCACACAGACAAAGGTTTTGGCATAGTCAATAAAGCNGCATGTCCAGTTCTAACTGTTGCTTCCTGACTTGCATACAAATTCCTCAAGAGGCAGGTCAGGTGGTCTGGTATTCCCATCTCTTTCAGAATTTTCCAGAGTTTGTTGTGATCCACACAGACAAAGGTTTTGGCATAGTCAATAAAGCAGAAGTAGATGTTTTTCTGGAACTCTCTTGCTTTTTCAGTGATCTCACAGATATTGGCACTTTGATATCTGGTTCCTCTGCCTTTTTTAAAACCAGCTTGTACCTCTGAAAGTTTGTAGTTCCTTATCAGTCACATGGTTTGCTATTATTTTCTCCCATTCAGTAGGTTGTCTTTTCATTTTGTCAGTGTTTTCCTTTGCCACTAAAAGCTTTTAAGTTTGAGCAGTCTCTTTTGTTTATTTTTGCTTTCTTTCATTAGCTTTAGGAGACAGATCCAAAAAATATTGCTGCAATTTATATCAAAGAGTGTTCCGCCTAAGTTTTCCTCTAGAAGTTTTAGAGTATCTGGACTTAGACTTAGGTCTTTAATCCATTTAGTGTTTGTTTTCATAAATGGAGTGAGTAAATATTCTAATTTTATTCTTTTACATGTAACTGTCCAGTTTTCCCAACACCACTTATTAAAGGGACTATCTTTTCTCCATTGTATATTCTTTCCTCCTTTGTCATAGATTAATTGACCATAAATGTGTGGTTTCCTTCTGGGCTGTCTTTTCTGTTCCATTGATTTATGTGTCTGCTTTTGTGCTGGTACCATACTGTTTGATTACTGTGGCTTTGTAGTATAGTCTGAATTCAGATAGTGTATCTGGTAGGTCAGTTACATTTCTAAACCTTGGTGATGTGGTCTTTTGTAGACAATGTCCCATGCTTCCCAGCAGCATACTCCCCTCAGGTCAGTAGAGCTGTATGCTTTAAGGGTGTCCCCTATGTGGGCTGCATGGGTCCTTTAGTCGTGGTGAGTGGGACTCTTTGCATGTCCAACTCTTTGCAACCCCATGGACTACATATTCCATGGAATTCTCCAGGCCAGAATACTGGAGTGGGTAGCCTTCCCCTTCTCCATAGGATCTTTCCAACCCAGAGATCAAGCCAGGGTCTCCTGCACTGCAGGTGGATTCTTTACCAACTGAGCTATGAGGGAAGAGGACGCGGACTGCTGGCTCCACGGTCAGTTGGTGGCCAGGCCCTGCCTTGTACAGAAGATGCAAGTCTTGGCTGGCTAGACCGGGTCGTGAGACAGCTGTCTGCTCTTCTCTGGGTGGCCGTGGGGCTAGTGCTGGCTCCCTGGTGGGTAGTCAGGGCCTAGGGGGTCCTGGGGCTGGTGCCTGCTGACCAGTTTGTGCAGACAGGTGCCGGGGCTGGGCCTGGCCTACTGGCAGGCAGAGCCATGTCCTGGCATCTGACTGCAGTGCCTGGGGTCCCAGAGCTAACGACCCAATAGTGGGCCTGGCCTGTGCCTGACACAGCTGAATGTAGGGTCCTGGGTGTTCTGAAGCTCGTGCTGGCGTGCTTCTGGGCAGGGGTGGGACACAGCTGATCCCTGGGCTGATGATGGCTGCCGGGGGGTGGCTGGGCCCTGACACAGCAGGCTGCAGGCTGTCATTGTCCTGGGACTGATGTCATCATGTGGGTGATTGAAGCTTTGTCCCACGCAGGCTTGCAGGTATGTGGAGCTGGTCCTGGAGTCACTGAAAGCAGATCTCTGGGAATCCTAGGTCTAGCACGTATGCGTGGTTGTGTAAGCATGAGTAGCGAGTCTCCTNTCCTGGGACTGATGTCATCATGTGGGTGATTGAAGCTTTGTCCCACGCAGGCTTGCAGGTATGTGGAGCTGGTCCTGGAGTCACTGAAAGCAGATCTCTGGGAATCCTAGGTCTAGCACGTATGCGTGGTTGTGTAAGCATGAGTAGCGAGTCTCCTGGTGGTCAGAGCTGTGTCCAGGGGTGCTTGAGGGCTCAGAAGTTCTCATGGCCATCTGTCTCCCAGTGGTCACGTCTGTGTCCTCACCCAGCTAGTTGCCTGATCTGAGGTGTCCCAGTACTGGTGCCTGTGGGCTCATGGGAAAGGGTGGGATGGCCCTCAGGCTAACAAGCTGGGGGAGGATTCCACAGTGGTTTCTTCAGCACAAGGAGGAAGAGATTTCAAACATGGTGCCACCAGTGTCTATGTCCCAGGGTGACCCCCAGTCACCTCCTGCCTCTCTGAGAGACTCTCCAAAATCAGCTTGTGGGTCTATTTTCAAATTACTTCTTCCCTGGGCCCCAGAATGTCTGAGATTTTGTGTGCCTCCTTTAAGGATAGGGTCTTAAAGAAAGAGAAGTACTGTATGGCATCCCTTATATGCAGAATCTAAAAAGAAATGCTACAAATGAAATTGATGAAGGTGAAACAGGAGAGTGAAAGAGCTGGCTTAAAACTCAACATTCAAAAACAAAGATCATGGCATCCAGTCCCATCACTTCATGGAAAAAAATGAGGAAACAATGGGAACAGTGACAGACTTTATTTTCTTGGGCTCCATAATCATGGCAGATGGTGACTGCAGCCATGAAATTAAAAGACTCTCCTTGGAAGAAAAGCTATGACAAACCTGGACAGCATATAAAAAAGCAGACATTCCTTTGCTGACAAAGGTCCGTCTAGTCAAGGCTATGGTTTTTCCAGTAGCCATGTATGGATGTGAAAGTTGGACCATAAAGAAGGCTGAGCACTGAAGAATTGATGCTTTTGAACTGTGGTGTTGGAGAAGACTCTTGAGAGTCCCTTGGACTGCAAGGAGATCCAACCAGTCAATCCTAAAGGAAATCAATCCTGAATATTCATTGGAAGTTGTGATGCTGAGACTGAAGCTCCATTACTTTGGCCACCTGATGTGAAGAACTGACTTATTAGAAAAGACCCTGATGCTGGGAAAGATTGAAGGCAGGAGGAAAAGCGGATGACAGAGGATGAGATGGTTGGATGGCATCACTGACTCAATGGACATGAGTTTGAGCAAGCTCCAGGAGGTAGTGAAGGACAGGGAAGCCTGGTGTGCTGCAGTCCATGGGATGGCAAAGAGTTGGACAGGACTGAGCAACTGAACAACAACAACAATAAATGAACTTATGTACAAAACAGAAACAGACTCATAGGCTTAGAGAAGGGACTTATGGTTACCAGGGGAGAGAGAGGTGAGGGAAAAGGATAGTTAGGGAGTTTAAAATCAACATGCCACGTACTGCTATATCGGGCAGGAATAGGGACACAAACATAGGGAATAGACTTTGGATACAGCAGGGAAAGAAAGGATGGGACACATTGAGAGAGTGGCATTGAAACATACACATTACCATATGTGAAATGCGTAGCTAATGAACCCTTGCTGTAAAACACAGGGAGCCCAGCCCAGTGCTCTGTGACGGCCTGTAGGCGTGGGATGGGGTGGGGGGTAGGAGGGGAGGTTCGAGAGAAAGGAGACATACGTATGCTTGTGGCTGATCTGTGGTGTTGTATGGCAGAGACCAACCCAACATTGTAAAGCAATTATCCTCCAATTAAAAATAAACTAGAAAACAAAATAAAGTGACTTGAAAAAAATTTTTTTTTAAGTGAATAACCACCAAGGACCTGTGTAGCACAAGGAACTCTGCTAAGTGTTACATGGCAGCCCAGATGGGAAGGGAGTTTGGGGAAGAATGGATATATGTATGTGTACGATGGAGTCACTTGCTGTTCACTGAAGCTACTGCAATATCATTAATTGGCTATACTCTGATATAAAACAGAAAAAAAAATTTTTTTAGAGAGTAAATACATTAATCAGTGAAAAGAAAATGAGTCTTTATTTTTCCAAGTTCTGTGAGACTCCTCAACATGAACCTCAGCGGCCTTAGTAGACAAAAGGTCTGGGGGCTCATGGTCCCAGTGCAGGACCTTCACGCTGGGGAGCCCAGCGTGGGGCTCAGACCCCTTGCTCCTTGATGAGAACCTCCGCAGCTGTAAGGAGCCTCCCATTTCTGGGTCCCCTTCCCTTGGGTGTGGGTCTTGACTCCACCATGACTCTGTCCCTCCTACCAGTCTTGTGGGCCCTTCTTTATGTCTTTAGTCATGGAAGGGCATTTCTGGTAGGTTCCAGTATTTTTTCATTGATAGTTATCCCATAAAATAGCTGTAATTTTGACGGGCCTGTGAGAGGAGGTGAGCCCAGCATCTTGCTATGCCGCCATCTAGGGAACGGAAACCAAATACGTTTGCATGTTTCTGACTCTGGGGCTATCCTGTGTAGAAAAGCCGAGGCGTTGCTTGAAGCGTTCACTGACACTTCACATTCCAAGCCAGTACTCAGCGGTTAGAGTCAAATTGTTCACTCAGGCTGATATACCCTGCAAATTAGGTAACTCTTTATTTCCTTAGGGACGTTCTGTGGAAGGCTAGATCCCTGGGTTATTCATAGGTATTCAATTAGAAGACAAGTTGAAAGATGTAAGCTATATATATATATATAAAATAAACAAACACAGAAGTCTGTCCTACCATACAGCACAGGGAAATATATTTAATATCCTGTGATAATAATGGAAAAGAATGTATATATGTGTGTGTGTATATAACTGAATCAGTTTGCTGTACAGCAGAAATTAATGAAACATTTAAATCAAATGTACTTCCATTAAAAACATAAATAAAATAATAAAATGAGAGAGAGGAGAGAAGGGATGAGGGAGAGTGTAGGAGAGAATTAGTTAAGTAAATAAATACGTTCATGACTGTCTTTTTTCTTTACTGTTTTTGGCCACATCACACAGCATGTAGGATCTTAGTTCCCAGACCAGGGATGGAACCTACGACCTCTGCCCCCGAAGTAGAAGGTGAAGTCCTAACCACTGGATGGCCAAGGAAGTCCCAGTAAATAGGTTCTTTGGACAAATAACTGTTGGTAAATGGGATTGAACAAACTGACCCACAGATAAGTCTTTGGAGCAGAAATTCGTCTTATAATATCTTTGCGTGTCAAAATGTGCAGCGATTCTTCAAGAGAGAGATTGGAGCAGTGTCCTCTGTGTTTCCCTTCCTGTTTTCCTGGTTTTTAGACATTCTAGGGGGGACAGGGACTCTGTACAAATCCCAGCCCATGGACCAAGTCTGACCAAAACCTGGTTGGGGGGACAGGAACTCTGTACAAATCCCAGCCCAGGGACTGAGTCTAACTGAAGCCTGGTTTTGCAAATAAAGTTGTACTGGAACCCAGATGCCACCACTGTATTACTTATGGCTGCTGCCACAGTCCACGGCAGCTGAGTGGTTGTATAATACTTTCTGTACAATCCATTATCAAAAAAACTGTGCTGACCCCTGGGCTGGATCAGTTTGGTGAGAAAACACTTCACCAAACTGACCAAAGAACCAGTTTTCAGTAGGTTGCTTTGCAGGTCTGGTTTCTGCGAGTCACACACTCTGGGGCACACGGAGTCTGTGCCTGCCTCTCCTCCCCTTAGTACCATGAGAGCAGAACTCCCTGCCCTGTCCTGGCAGGTAGCTGTGAATACAGGGTTTCTGTGTCTCTGAGACATCGAGTGGCAGATGAGCCCAGGAGCTCAATCTGTTCTTTTTTTTAAGGTACAGAGGGATCAAGTTGAGTTACAGACAAAGCTGCCTGACAATAGGAAGCTTATCATTTATTTACTGAGCATCCTGTTTGCTGTTTTTAGTCTTGTGCAGGATGGGAACTGGAGGTTACCTTGTGTTCCTGTCTTTGGGGAATTAACAGTTCTCTCTCCTTGAAGAAAGTGACTGCAAGACATGTTAAATCACAGTGTGAAAATTCAGGGACTTACATTTTTAAAAAAGCCTAAAGGGGAAAACAAATTCCTGAAACTTATTTTTTCCATCAGTCACAAGAGTAATGTTTTCTTCCCCCTTAGCTGTGATTCATAGGTTATTTAATGCTTTCTACACACTTTTATGTGTAAGAGGTGAATAGTTTTTCTGCTAATAAGGTAAATTAGTTACCTATTGCTGTGTAACAAATTACCCCCAAATTTAGCAGCTCAGTAACAAACATGGATTACCTTGTACAGTTTCTGATGGAGGGGTGTGTGATCTGACTAGCTGGGTGGGTATGGGTCAGTCTCTATTTATTTATTTTTAAATTGGAGTATAATTGCTTGATGCTGTGTTAATTTCTGTTGTACAACAATGTGATACATGCATATATCCCTTCCCTTCTGAGCTTCCCTCCTATCCTGCCCACTCCCACCTCCACATCCCAGCCCTCTGGGTCACCACAGAGAGCAAAGCCAAGCTTCTCGTGCTGGATAGCAGCTTCCCACTAGCTAACAATTTTACACAGGGTGGTGTGTATAGATGGGTGCTACTAACACCATTCATCCCACCCTTCCCTATCCCCTCACGCCATGTGTCCACACATCCATTCTCTATGTCTGTGTCTGTATTTCTTCCCTGGAATGAGGTTCATCAGTACCATCTTTCTAGAGTCCATATGTATGCATTAGTACCCAATATTTGTGTTTTCTTTTCCTGACTCACTTCACTCTGTATGGTAGCCTCTGGGCTCATCCCCGTCTCTACAGAGCCTTTCTTGAAGTTACGGTCAAGCCTTTAGCCAGGGCTGCAGCCCCTGCAGACTTGCCTGGGATTGCAGGGTCGGCCTTTGAGTTCACCCGCATGGCTGGCTCCAGCTGTTCTGACTTCTCATCACGAAGAAGACAATGGCAACCCACTCGAGCACTCACGCCTGGAGAATCTCATGGACAGAGGAGCCTGGTAGGCTGCAGTCCGTGGGGTTGTGAAGAGTCGGACACGACTGAAGTGACTTAGCAGCAGCAGGTGGGACTCTCCATAGAATGGCGTGAGGTCTGGCTCCTCCCTCAGGAAGTGATCCAAGAGTGGGGAAGGAGCTGGGTTAGAACTTAACCTGGTGGGTGACCACCCTCATCTCTTCCGTGGTCTCTGTGTTAAACGTACCAGCCCTGCTACATTGTGGAGGGAGCTTCAAAATAGTGTGGCTGTCCAGACCCAGGGGCCCTCCGAGGCCACCTGGAGCCTGGTGACCATGCTCTGGTCACTTAAAGCAGCATCTCTTGGTGAAAAAACCTCTCCATCCTCAGTCCCTCCCTCTGGCCTGGGACTCAAAACCCAAGGCCAGGGACTTGCCAATAGGAGACCATTGTAACCTACAGGGTGCCATTTTGTAGCTGAGAATTAAGTACCTAAAATAAATGAAATTCCTAAGATATTTTACTTCCGCTTGTTGGGAAATTGTCCTCAATTTATTCAGTAAGACACTTCACTATTTCTGCCAGAAAAGCTGTTGTATCTAGTTGTTCAGTCATGTCTAACTCTTTGCAACCCCATAGACTGTGGCTGCCAGGCTCCTCTGTCCATGGGGATTCTCCAGCAAGAATACTGGAGTGGGATGCAGTGCCCTTCTGCAGGGGATCTTCCCAATGCAGGGATAGAGAATGACAGTGTGTGGGCCTGCATCTGGTCCTTTGGGCTGGATGAGGAAGAATAAAAGCATCACTGGGGAGAATCTCCTCCATCCTCGTAAGCCCTGTTACGAACAGAGTGCTCTGCATGTACTAGGTGTACAAGAAACTGCTTGTCAGGTTAAAGTACGTGGGTGAGTAGGGGTAGGGAGGATAAACAAACAGAAATCCTGGCAGCATCATTTTGATTTCAGGAAATCACATGATTTTTTAAATCTTAGAGAATGATGGAATCTGCATTATTTTTACATCTACTTTCTATAAGCAAATGCAAAGACCTGGTTAGGTCTCTTTAAACCAGACTCAGCTATTTCCCTNTTTTTTTTTTTTAACAAGATTTAATCTTCATTTAATGTTTCTATTTTGAAATCTAAGTTTCCTACCTCATCACTCCTCAAGAGCAGGAAGTCTCCCCCAAACCCCCCTTGGAACAGAAATCCAATGACTCAGCTTGGAACAAAAATCCAGTGACTGTGCTATATTTATTATTAGTCCTTAGTGTGTTTTAAATGTTAATAAAATGGGAAATGCCTTCAGCCATCTCTAAACCTAGTATTTCTGACTAGTTTCTTGGGATCGCCAGCTTTGGAAGGCCAAATTTGGAAAAACTTAAGATCTCAAATTATTGATTCTTTCAACAGTAGATGTATGTGGTCCCATTACTTATAAATAAGCTTAAAATGAAACAGATCGAGTGGTTAAAAAGTAGAAAGCAGGAAAGGTATGTGACTGAGTTGAAGACCAAAACACAAAGCTAAGTAACTTATCCAGAATGTGCTCTGATGCTTCCATAGTCCTGAATTCACTGAGGATTTTGTTTAATGTATTTCTCACTTTATTTGTTTTGGCCAAAACAACCATTTACTGAGAATCTCAGAAATTAAAAGCAAAAGCTTATTTTTTCCCATTGTGAAGGAGAGATTATCATTTCTCTTCATATTTTATTTCTTTCTCCTTTAATCAACTTATTTTACATATCTCACGCAATACAACTACCATTGCTTTGGGAACAGTATTTTGCATTTTAATAAGCCTTATTTAATTATGTTAGTTGAGCAGTGTTATAAATAGATTTCTTATTCCAGGGGTAAGGGTATAAACTATGATTACCTGGGGGGGGGGGAACAACCAAAAAGAGGTGGTACAGATAACATTTCAAAAGAAGCCTGTGGCAAAGTGTACACTGGTACAACAACTCACTTCTATAAGTGAGGGTTGTAAAACAGGACCAAAGGAAACCCTGCAATCACAGACTCCTGAGACAACATTTGTCATGATTGTGTGGCTCAAGATTGACATTATCTGGAAAAATCCCCTCACCCTAATTGTCTTCTAAGCTGTGAAGTTTCTGTTATATGTATTGACAGCCTCTCCTCTTGGATATGATGATTGTAATGAAAGAAATGGCTTTTCCGTAAGTAGTTTTGCATTCAAAGAACCTCGTGTATATGATTCAAAGAAACTTGGTCCCTCGTGGAAGATAGCTTAATAGCCATGGAATCTACACAATTTTTCCTTCTGTCAAAGAGCACAGAACAGGGCCCATGTCAGGCAAAAGCAATGGAGGGAATATAAGTGGTCAGTTATGTCTCTTAGCACTTCGAAGAAGGTCCAAAATATAAAGGAATGAATATTTAGAGGCTCCAGAGCTTCAGAAGAGGCAAGCAAAGCTTAACTACTGAATGGTAGAGAAATACAAGATAATATTCTGCTAAAACAATTCTCAAGATCAGTGACAGATCCAAAGAAAGAAGTGGCCAAACTTCATTGCATTTGGCTATATTATCATGTGCCTAAATCTGTACTATTGCAGAAAAACTGACTTTCACAGGACAGTGGAGTTTGTGTATTAAAAGAACTATGTGCCTAGAGGGAAGAGATAGTTGGCAAAGTCCAGCCCATCTTTTTGACCATGAGTGCAAGTAATGGGTGGCACAAAAGAGTAGATACTTGCCAAATATTGGAGAACAGAAATACAAGAATGTATGTGTGCATGCTCAGTCACCCAGTTGTGTCTGACTTTTTGTGACTCCATGGATTGTAGCCCACCAGGCTGCTCTGTCCATGGAATTTTCCAGCAAGAATATTTGAGCAAGTTGACATTTCCTACTCCAAGGGATCTTCCCAACCCAGTGAATAAACTCATGCCTTCTGCATTGGCAGGAGGATTCTTTACTACTGTGCCACCTGGGGAGCAATAGAAACAATACTCAAAGCAATAAATTAAGGACCATATACCATATAGACTAAATTGGGTAAAATAATTATAGCCCAAAGGCCAAATATAGGCTCTGCCTCTTGTGTAAGTAAAGTTATACTGAAGATCAACCAGGTTCATTTGTTTCTGCATTGTCCATGGTTGCATTCACATCATAACAGCAGAGCTAGACTACAAGGCCCACGAAGGCTAAAATGTTTGCTGTCTGACGTTTTACAGAAAAAGTTACTGATCCCTAAACTAAATCAAAAGGGGGATAAATGGGTAAGGCTGACAAAGAAAGTGACAAGTTACTCCACCCAGAGCCATAAAACAAAATGGAAAAAATAATACCATGTCTAATCAGGAGAATACAGAATGCATGGAGGGGAATCGTCAGATGCTAAAGATGATTCCCCCAACAGCCATGCCAAGATTACCGGGCTGCACTCTCAGAAGTCTGAACAAACACATTGCAGGATGAAAAGATAAGGCTGTTCCCCAGGAAGCCATAGACTACAAACACACAGTCACTTCACAAACATCTGTTGAGTCCTTATTGTTCTAGGCCCTGGACTAAGAAGGCACTGGGGATCTGAATGGCTGTGACAGATTTCTCTGCTTCTGCAGAGCTGGGTGGATAGTTGCAGAGTGGATTCAAATGGAAGATGAACCTGGCCAGGCCAATGCTCCAACATTTTAAGAATTAGTGCAAAGAGCATGCTTCCTCTTTCAGACAAATGTCTTCATTCTCACCGCTGTCAACAACCTAGTACTGGCTCAGCCAAGCTTTTCACTGCAAGGGGCATCACTCAAACAAGAGATCTACATTTCTTTTTCTATATATATACATAGTCAGAAAGTGTCAAAGAGGTGGTCTGAAAGAGAATAGATTTTCTTTTTTCTTATTGGGGTATAGTTGCTTTACAATGTTGTGTTAGTTTCTGCTGTACAATGAAACGAATCAACTATATGTATACATGCATTCCCCACCTCTTGGACTTTCCTCCCTACCACCCACATCTCATTCCACCCTTCTAGGTCACCACAGAGCACAAAGCTGATCTCCCTGCTCTATGCAACAGGTTCCCACTAGCTATCCGTTTTACTCATGGCAGTGCACATACATCAAATCGAGTCTCCCAGTTCATCCCACCCACCTCCCTCTACTCTATCCACCTGTCCATGTGCTGCATCTGCGTCTATATTCCTGCCCTGCAAATAGGTTCATCTGGGCCATTTTTCTAGAGTCCACATTTGATGAGTGCTTATTAAATAACTGACTTTTCAATTGAAGTCATTAATTTCATTCTCATCCTTATAATAGAGCTCTCTGAAAGATCTTTGGCTCTATGAGAAAGAAGTATCTGTTGCCTTGTGTTTTCTTCACCCTCTAATACAGAGAGAACTAATGAGTGGTTGGAAGACATAAGATGGGAAGGGAATGACAAAGTTTTGAGATATTTGTAAACTCATTACTGGGCTGAAAAGTCACTTTTTAAATCATGGGCTTCCTTTGATATTTCACGTACTAGAGCTACTTTATTATTAAGCTTTAACTGAAATTCAGCTGGAAGAATCACTAGGTTCTGGAATAGATCTGTGCTGTTTTCCCACTTATGGTGGAAGTATCAACTCATACTATTGCAAGAATAACTTTCCCTTCAAATTCCATTTTCATGGACTACTTCCCTGAAAACAATTAATGGCTCTGTGATACTTATTACATTAAATGTCATAACCCCAGTGTCACATAATACAGTCTGCACTAATCTCTTGTCCTGTCCTCCAATTTTGTCTCACACTATATACCCCTGTGCCTTGTTCAAGCCGATGGCCAGGCATAGCCTGAAGAGTGAACTTTGTCTCTTGACCTTTGCACTCTCCTATTGCTTCCCAGCTTCTCTTCTGAGGGCCCTTCACTCCTTTAGAATCTGGCTTAACACTGGGTTCTTTCAAGAGCTTTGTGGTACTCTGCAAATTTCATCTCTCAAAATGCCCCTGATTTTCTTCTCTTTTCTATTTGAGGACTTACTAGTGTGTGTGTGTGTGTGTGTGTGTGTGTGTGTGTGTGTGTGTGTGTGCACATTCAGTCCTGTCCACCTCTTTGCAACCCAATGGACCATAGCCTGATGGGGTCCTCTGTCCTTGGGATTTTTCAGGCAAGAATACCAGACTGGGTTGCCATTTCCTCCTCCAGGGGATGTTCCCAACCCAGGGATAGAACCCACGTCTCTTGCATCTCCTGCACTGGCAGGCAGATTCTTTACCACTGCAGCTGGGAAGAAAATATATTTTCTATATTATATATTATAATGCATTAGTAATTATATATAATAATATATTAGTAATTTTATGGACTACAGGGATAGGGGAGGAGAGGGTGAGTGTATGGAAAGAGTACATGGAAACTAATGTTACCATATGTAAAATAGATAGTCAATGGGAATTTGCTGTATGTCTCAGGGAACTCAAACAGAGACTCTATATCAACCTAGAGGGGTGGGATGGGGAGAAAGATAGGATGGAGGTTCAAGAGAGAAGGGACATATGTATACCTATGGCTGATGTTTGACAAAAAGCAACAAAAGTTTGTAAAAAAAAAAATTAACCTTCAATTAAAAAGCAAATATTTTTTAAAATAAAAATTTTTTAATAAAAAATAATTTTTAAAATAAATTATATAATTACTAATGTACTATTATATATACATATGTATGCATATACATATACATAAGCTGTCCTGTTGCTAAGTAACTTTAGTCCTGTCTGACTGTTTGACACTCTATGAACTGAGCCCACCAGGCTCCTCTGTCCATGGGATTCTCCAGGCAGGACTACTGGAGTGGGTTACATGCCCTCTTCCAAGTGATCTTCCCGACCCAGAGATTAAACCTGTGTTTCTTACATTTCCTGCATTGGCAGGAGGGTTCTTTACCACTAGCTAATGCATATTAGCCTATGTATGGGATGCCCCATTGTTGTTGTTCAGTCACTCAGTCATGTCCAGTTCTTTGTGACCTCATGGACTGCTGCAGCACACTAGGATTCCCTGTCCTTCACCATCTCCCGGAACTTGCTCAAACTCATATCCATTGAGTTGGTGATGCCATCCAACAATCTCATCCTCTGTCATCCCCTTCTCCTCCTGCCTTCAATCTTTCCCAGCATCAAGGTCATTTCCAATAAGCCAGTTATTTGCATCAGGTGGCCAAAGTATTGGAGTTTCAGCTTCAGCATCAGTTCTTCCAATGAATATGCAGGATTGATTTCCTTTAGGATTGACTGGTTTGATCTCCTTGCAATCCAAGGGACTCTCAAGAATCTTTTCCAACATAACAGTTCAAAAGCATTAATTTTTCGGTGCTAAGCATTCTTTATGGTCCAACTCTCACATCCATACATGACTACTGGAAAAACCATACCTTTGACTAGATGGAACTTTATCAACAAAGTAATTGTGTCTGCTTTTTAATATGCTGTCTAGGTTGGTCATAGCTTTTCTTCCAAGGAGCAAGCATCTTTTAATTTCATGGCTGCAGTCACCATCTGCAGTGATTTTAGAGCTCAAGAAAATCAAATCTTCGCTGTTTCCATTGTTTGTCTATCTATATGCCATAAAGTGATGGAACCAGATGCCATGATCTTTGTTTTTTGAATGTTGATTTTAAGCCAAGTTTTTCACTCTTCTCTTTCACTTTCATCAAGAGGCTCTTTAGTTCCTCTTCACTTTCTGCCATAATGGTGGTATCATATGCATATCTGAGGATAATGATAATTCTCCCAGCAATCTTGATTCCAGCTTATGCTTCATCCACCCCAGCATTTCGCATGATGTATTCTGCATATAAGTTAAATTAGCAGGGGAAATTAGCCTTGGTGTACTCCTTGCCCAATTTGGAACCAATCTGTTGTTCCATGTCCAGTTCTAACTGCTGCTTCTTGACCTGCATACAGATTTCTCAGTAGGCAGGTCAGGTGGTCTAGGAAGCTCCATAATATATATTAAAAAATACTATGTAGTCATGCTTACTGTATATATTTATATTATACATATTAATGTATATATTATACATATAATATAATTATCTTACTCTTCTCAAACAGTTTGCAATATCTAAAGTGCAAGAGCCCTAACACTCATAATCCCCACCCATCACCTGGTACCCAGGACAAATGCCTGCAAAGCCCAGCCTGACTGACCGGCAGACAGGACAGCCCATATTGTATCATTTCTCCATCCCCACTTCTCCTGAGTGTATTTGCTGTCTGTGCCTTGTTGTCTTGTCTATTTAATGTTCTGTTGTGCTCTCTCGAGGTCCTAACACACTGCTGAAAATAAGACATGGCTATAAAATCATCATCATAGGAGCACTTAGGCATTTTGCTGCAGGAATTGTGATTTAAACAATTTTTTGAGCTCATATGTGCTGTTTTGTCTCATCATCTATCATGTTTGATAGTAAGCCATTGCCTCTGCCTTTTTCCGATTTGCACAAGAGCTCAGGAAGATATTCTGAGCCCAATAGAGATATTCAGGGTCTTGAAATAAATAGGTTCCATCAATATTGGTGATTGCAGACTAATTCAGATGTGTTTTCCTGCAAAATATAGCAGGCTTTGTTTGAGCCTCATGTCAGATTATCCACGTTAGTGTTGATCTGCGGCAGAAACGGGAACTGGCTTCTCAAAATATCTTTTAGCTATTACCTATAAATGCTTGAAAGAATTCACAAATGCAGATACCTTGTTATGCATGCTGCTTTCCGAAACTGCCTCTGAGACACCAGATGGCACAGTGAGAGCTGTACAAGTGACAGATGATAAAGTGTATCAAGCCACATAAATTAACCTCATCATGGCCGTAGTATCAGATGCCACAGGGAAAATCAGGAGGACTGGGGAACAATGGCACTATATTACCCATAGGGATGAATTTACAATCCATCTGGGGTCTCTCATGTGAGGATACAGGAACCCCAGATGGCCTGTGAATTCTGAACATTTGTATATGCAGGGATTGTTTAATCTTTCTGGAAATGAACTGACACTTTGGTCAGGAAGAAGGCTTTAGCCAGCACCAAAGTCATGCTTCCCTCAGCTCAGAGAGCCTCTGAATATCATTAGAGGGAATACCCCCAGGCTTCCCCCACCAGCATGCCAGGACGGTTCCAGGCCAAAAGGGTTTGGGAGGGAACTGTTTCCTGGATGTGCTTCAACCCCAAGCTAATGAGGCCATTCTGTGTGATAATACTGAGCTTTGTGAAGACACCAAGGGACATTCTAGGAGACAGAACAACTGCCCACAAATGAGTTATGAGAGTATGAAAGCATTCAGAACCAACTGGAGCAAATACAGACAGAATTCCGAAAGGGTGATCTTACTCAGGCTTTTAAACCGAGATTTAGATCTCTACTGACATCACTGCTTCTAGAAGGTGACCTGCTTTCCTCTGCAGTTCTGTAAAGAAGCAACTACTCAAAATCAGGCTTGAAGTGGGGATATAGAACAGTTCTTTAAAACGGACTGGTTGGATAGCAAAAGAGAAATAGAGATAAATTAAGAAAGCATGGACCTTCCCTGGTAACTCAGCTTGAAGAATCTGCCTGCAATGCAGGAAACCTGTGTTCGATCCCTGGGTTTCCCTGGAGGAGGGCATGGCAACCCACTTGAGTATTCTTACCTGGAGAATCCCATGGACAGAGGAGCCTGGCAGGCTACAGTCCATTGGAGTCACAAAGAGCCAGACACGACTGAGCAACTAAGCACAGCACAAGAAAGTATGAAAGGTAAAATGTTCACAGGAGTCAATGCAGAGATGGCCTGGAAGAAGATCAGAGCATGTGATGTTAAATCAGGGGATCCAGAGAGCCTGCATCTGGAAGGAGGTCTGTGGAGGGGGGAGGGCAGCAGCAAATGAGAGCTTGGCAGCACACATCAGTCTTTAGATACTAAGTACCAGAATAATCCCCAGTGGCTCAGCAGGTAAAGAATCTACCTACAATACAGGAGACACGGGAGATGCTAGTTCAATCCATGGAGAAGGAAATGGCAGCTCACTCCAGTATTCTTGCCTGGGAGATCCCATGGACAGAGGAGCCTGGCAGGCTATAGTCCAAAGGGGAGCAAAGAGTTGGACGCAACTGAGTGAGTAACACACAAGCACGAGTAGAGAGCCAGACCCAAGGCATCACACAAGGAGAGCAGCAGAGTGGTAAGGATACTTGGATTGCACAAAAACATTGATGCCAGAAGCAGAGAGGAAGACCGAGAGAACAATTGCGTGATTCAGGCACACAGTAAGGTGATAGCTTGAGATTAAGGCAGGATCCTTGTAGCCAGAGGCCAGGACTTCTGAGGAAGCTGTGCTTCAGGCCAGAACTGGCCCTGAGGTCTTGAGCTAGGGCTGAGCCTACAAGCAAGAATTCAAGTGAACTTGTCAGGAAAGACTTCTTTAACCATCCATATTCACTTTCAGTTCAGTTCAGTTCAGTCACTCAGTAGTGTCCGACTCTTTGTGACCCCATGAATTGCAGCACACCAGGCCTCCCTGTCCATCACCAATTCCTGTAGTTCACTCAAAGTCATGTCCATCGAGTCAGTGATGCCATCCAGCCATCTCATCCTCGGTCGTCCCCTTCTCCTCCTGCCCTCAATCCCTCCCAGCATCAGAGTCTTTTCCAATGAGTCAACTCTTCACATGGGGTGGCCAAAGTACTGGAGTTTCAGCTTTAGCATCAGTCCTTCCAAAGAACACCCAGGACTGATCTCCTTTAGGATGGACTGGTTGGATCTCCTTGCAGTCCAAGGGACTCTCAAGAGTCTTCTCCAACACCACAGTTCAAAAGCATCAATTCTTTGGCACTCAGCTTTCTTCACAGTCCAACTCTCACATCCATACATGACCAC
>SJYV01014150.1:2302155-2394708 GCA_006410875.1 Neotragus pygmaeus | reverse complement strand
TCTCAAGAGTCTTCTCCAACACCACAGTTCAAAAGCATCAATTCTTTGGCGCTCAGCTTTCTTCACAGTCCAACTTTCACATCCATACATGACCACAGGAAAAACCATAGCCTTGACTAGATGGACCTTAGTCGGCAAAGTAATGCCTCTGCTTTTCAATATGCTGTCTAGGTTGGTCATAACTTTCCTTCCAAGGAGTAAGCGTCTTTTAATTTCATGGCTGCAATCACCATCTGCAGTGATTTTGGAGCCCCCAAAATAAAGTCTGACACTGTTTTCACTGTTTCCCCATCCATTTCCCATGAAGTGAAGGGACCAGATGCCATGATCTTAGTTTTCTGAATGCTAAGTTTTAAGCCAACTTTTTTAACTCTCCTCTTTCACTTTCATCAAGAGGCTTTTTAGTTCCTCTTCACCTTCTGCCATAAGGGTGGTATCATCTGCATATCTGAAGTTACTAATATTTCTCCAGGCAATCTTGATTCCAGCTTATGCTTCTTCCAGCCCAGTGTTTCTCATGATGTATTCTGTATATAAGTTAAATAAGCAGGGTGACAATATACAGCCTTGATGTACTCCTTTTCCTATTTGGAACCAGTCTGTTGTTCCATGTCCAGTTCTAACTGTTGCTTCCTGACCTGAGTGAATTCTTACTATTCCCATTTTATAGATGAGAGAGCTCAGGACTTGGAAGAAAACAAACTTCTCCAAAATGACACAACTATATTACAAAATTATTGATATCCATCATATGATATCACTTACATATGGATCTAAAAAAATGATACTAATGAACTTTACAAAACAGAAAGAGGCCCACAAACATAGAAGACAAATGTGTGGTTATGAAAGTGGAAAGGGAGGCGGGAGGGATAAACGAGGAGTTTGCGATTAGCAGATACAAACTACTTTGTATAAAATAGATAAACAACAAGGTCTGACTATATAGCACAGGGAACTATATTCAACATCTCATAGTCAACTAAAAGGGAAAAGAAAAAAAAAATGAATGACATCCTTTTGTGTGCAAAGTCCTAACCCAACGGGTATAGGAGTTCTAGAAATGTGGCCAATTTGCTAGCAAACAGTTAAACTCAAGAAATAGCACCTGTGAAATTAAAGGTGTGTGTTAACTATGCAGTCAATTCCCTCTCTTTGAAATGAGACCCAGAAGGTAGGACCAAGCAAGCAAGCACCTGGGAGTTATGTTTTTGCATTTCCGATCTGAGAGTCAGAACATCATGCCTGCTCTCTCTCCAAATAGACTGTGATGTACAGTATCTAAGTTCAATACTTTTAGAAAACAGTGGAGTGCCAAAGAGTTAAGAGATATTAAATGTTTGAGTCCCAAATAATTCCACCCCCAGAAATGTAGCTAATGCAATCAATCTTAAATAAAGTAATAGTTCTGGGCTCTGTTGTTCAGAACAGTGTATCTTAGAAGAGTGGACCACTAAAAACAATGTAAACAAGCAACAACAAAGGACTGCTCAAATAAGTTGTGATATGACAATTATTTACTGAAAACCATGTAAAAAGGCAGGGGAACAATTTTTGAAGTTGACCGGGAGTTGGTGATGGACAGGGAGGCCTGGCGTGCTGCAATTCATGGGGTCGCAAAGATTGAACAACTGAACTGAACTGATAAATGAGAGTGAAAAGACCATAAAATTTTATATGCAGTCTGGCTAGAACTTCATACAGATGCAAAAACAAGCCCATAAACCAATATGTGAAAAGGGAAGGCTGGAAAGAAATGAAATTTCTGTTCAACACCGTTTTGCCTTAGATATGGAACTATGGAAAAGTCTACTCTCTTCCACCTCTTGGTATTTGCTGAATCCTCACTAAAGAGCTGAAAGCAGCCTCTCTCTTTCTCTAATAATACACAGAAAGAAACTAACACGGGCAGCCTTGTGTTGATGCTAGCAGAATGTGTCTAGACATCTAATCACAGGAAAATGAGTGCTGGATAACTTGACATTATTGGCATTCACAGAGAGCCTCACAGGCACTGGGACATTGATCTGTGTTCAGTTTGGTTTCCAAAGGTGTGGGAAGAGATGAGCTCTCAGATGGACTCCAAAGAGGACATTTGTTCTCTGGCACTGAACCAGGTCAAACTGGATTCTGATCCCGGGTGTAAAATACTTGAAAGTTGAAAGTAGGTCAGCAGGGTCAGGGAGCGCAGGGCACGTCTTGCTGCCACAACTCAAAACTTCTAGACTCATCCCAAGACACATAAGGAAAGGGGAGCTTGGGAAAGGAAACCTGGGGTTCCTGGAAGGCCAGGCAAGAGCATGTGCTGAGGCTTGGCAGCCCAGGGATTCAAATTCTAGGCTATGAGTCTGCATACTGTGGCCAGCTGCATGATTTTTGCAAATGAAGACTCATCTCTGACTGCGGAAGACACTGGCCATCTGGCCCTTCCGGAAAAAGTTAGCCGACACTGATGCAAGCTTTCCAAGCTTTGAAACCACAGATCGATCCTATCTTCCTTAGGACACAGCGGTGACGCACGCGTATCCAGGTTCAGAGTTCAGTCTGTAGAGAAAGCACGCTGCGCGGGTTTGGCCCGCGGCAGCACGCACGGGCTCTTTTGCTAACACACCGGCAGCGCTGGAGGTGTGTGTTCCTCCGGAGCCAGCATTTGCTGTCTGCCCCATTTTTCTGTCTTTACCAACATTCACAAGACTCCCCCCTACACCCACTTTGATGTGATCTTGCTTGTTTTTGTTGTTTGTTTCCCTAGTATTTGGCTGCTCCGTGTGGCCTGTGGGATCTTGGTTCCCTGATCAGGGATCTAACCGGAGTCCCCTGCAACGGAAGTGTGGCGTCTTAACCACTGGACCGCCAGGGACATCCTATCTTGCTTTTTAAAAAAAAGTTGTTTATTTATTTCTGGCTGCGCTGGGCCTTCGTTGCTGCGCAGGCTTTTTCTCTAGTTGCGGCAAGGTGGGGCTGCTCTCTAGTTGCGGCGAGCGGGCTTCTCTTTGCGGTGGCTTCCCTTGTTCCTGAGCCCGGGATCTAGGGCACTCGGGCTTCCATAGCTGTAGCTCACAGGCTCTGGAGCACAGGCTCAGTAGTTGTGGCGCACCGCCTTAGCTGCTCTGTGTCTTATGGGATCTTCCTGGACCAGCGATCAAACCCATGTCTCCTGCATTGGCAGGTGGATTCCTTACCACTGAGCCACCAGGGAAGCCTCCTGTCTTACTTTTTGATCAGAAAAAATTTTAAATGAAAACCTGTACATCACTCTTGTGTCTGGAAAGCGGTATTATTTGCCGTAAATACTGTAGGTCACTGTAGAGCAGTGGTCCCCAACCTCTCCGGCACCAGGGACCAGTTTTGTAGTGAGGGCTGAACCCAGAGCGATTGCTTTAAAGTGAAGCAGATTGCATCACTCCGTGGTTAATAACCTACCAACGGTGTCTGACTGCAAAGAGGATAAAACCCCACCTTCTCACTATAACCTCAAAGTCCTTGGACTGGGTCCCACATGTACCTGCTGGGCAGAGCCTAGCCCCCAACCTGGGAACATGCTTCCCTGTCTCCAAACGACTGGCATCTTTCACAGCTCAGAAAACACCCAGTCAGAGAGGCCTCTCTTTCTTTCTTCAGTTGCTCAGTCATGTCCGACTCTTTGCCACCCCGTGGACTGCAGGACGCCAGGCTTCCCTGTCCTTCAGGATCTACCGGAGTTTGCTTAAACTCATGGCCATTGAGCCAGGGATGCGATCCAGCCACCTCATCCTCTGTTACCCCCTTCTCTTGCACTCAGTCTTTCCCAGCATCAGGGTCTTCTCCAATAAATTGGCTCTTCGCATCAGGTGGCCAAAGTATTGGAGTATCAATCCTTCCAATGAGTATTCAGGGTTGATTTCCTTTAGGATTGACTGGTTTGAGTTCCTTATTGTCCAAGGGACTCTCAAGTGTCTTCTCTAGCACAGCAGTTTGAAAGGATCAATTCTTTGGAGCTCAGCCTTCTTTATGGTCCGACTCTCACATGGCCTGACTGACTCCCATTAATTCAAGTAACAGAATTAGATTTTCACTGAGGCCCTTCGCCGTTTCCCATTTGTTCATGGATACATCTGCCTCCCTGCCCCAGGATGCAAGCTCCCCTTCACCTCTCTCTTACTGTCGATGCAAAATATAATTTATGTGTTGAGTATTGCTCAGTCCTTGGGATGTGGACACCTCTGGGGCTGGGGCATCAGGCTCAGTGGTTAAGAACCCGCCTGCCAATGCAGGGTACACGGGGTCCCTCCCTGTTCTGGGAAGACCCCACATGCTTCAGGGCAACCAAGCCCGAGTGCCGATACCACTGAGCCCTAGAGCCCGAGCTCTGTGACAAGAGAAGCCCCGGCAATGAGAGGCCCACGCACCGCAGCTAGAGAGGGGCCCCCACTCGCCACAGCTAGAGAAAGCCAGCGCACGGCAACGAGGACCCGGCACAGGAAAAAAAATTGCTCCACAACAAGGAAGGCTTCTTCCCACACAGTGGACGAGAAAGCCAAGGCAGAGAAAGCTGAAGCGCTCCTTGGTGTTCTCCGTTCCCTGCTCAGTGATGTTTGTAAACATCCTGTGAGGCACAGGCAGAGCTTTTTTGCAGATGGGGACACTGAGACCCACGGAAGGTTAAGTGAGTCTCACCCTCCCCCGCACCCCCTCTATTGAATAAGTGACAATGGGGCCTGCTCTTCTGCAGAATCACGAGCACGGTGCTATGGGGCGACACCAGGCTCGCGGAGAAACATAATCTCTACCATCATTTGGCTCCTGCAGAAAATGAGGAGTAGAGCAAGTCACTGGCCTCTTATCGCAGCCACTAGGAACCATCTGCTTCTCATTCCTGTTTTTTCACAGACGTCTCCGAGGAGTTCTCGCTCCCATCGCCAGCTCAAGTGCGACGATGCCTTGCAGACTCAGCAGCTTTCCCCTATCACCATGTGGCACTGACATGCCACTTCTTTCCAAAGGATGTCCCCAAGCAAACCTGAGACTTTTCATTCCACAGAGTTGAAGACATGTGGGGAAAAAGTTCTCCTGGATATGAACTTGCAGTAGACACAAGTGGATGCCAGCGTTCCCAGTACCAGCTCAGCGGCTCTCAGAGCACAGTCTTCGGTGGGGGACGGGGAGGAGGTCAAGGATGTGTGCCGTGTGGGTGGAGAATGGGGCACAGAGCTGTGTGAACTCACCCCCTGAAGGGCCCCAGTTGGAACTCTGGTGTTAGGATGCGGTGGCCTCCAGAGTTTCTTTCTCCTTCTCTGTCCGTGAGCACCAGCCCAGATGTGGCCCAAGGCTAGCTTTCTTTCTTAATTTTTATTGGAGTACAGTTGCTTTATTTCTCTTTGAGGTGATCTTCCCTGGTGGCTCAGTGGTAAAGAATCCGCCTGCAATGAGGGAGATGTGGGTTTGATCCCTGGGTCAGGAAGATCCTCTGAAGAAGGGAACTACAGTGTCCTTGCCTGGAGAATCCCACGGACAGAGGAGCCTGGTGGGCTGCAGTCCACAGGGTCGCAAAGAGTTGGACACGACTTATCGACTAAATGACAACTATAAGGAGAGGGTGACTGGAGCACCCAGCATACTACCGTGCAGAGTAGAACAGAAGTGGGAGCCAGTACGGGAAGCGCGGTTTGCAGATGGAGGGACTAATGGAAATCTGTAGTCGGGCAATGTAGTCATCTCCACCCGCCACGCATCCCACTGTGGAGGGGGAAGCAGATCCTTATTCCAAAACTACACCATCTCTCCAGACTCTAAAGTTTCTGCTTCTTTGTCCTCTCGCCAGCAAATTCCTGCAATAAGAACCCACAAGGAACACAACAGATGCCCAGTTTCATGAAAACATCATCAATCTTGTCAGCTCTGTCTGGATTTCCCATCCCCAAACAGTGCATATTAAGTCACTTCAGTCGTGTCTGACTCTCGTGGACTGTAGCCCACCAGGCTCCTCTGTCCATGGGATTCTCCAATCAGGAGTACTGGAGTGGATTGCCATTTCCTCCTCCAGGGGATCTTCCTGACCCAGGGACTGAACTCAAGTCTCTTACATCTCCTACATTGTTCTTTACCACCAGCACCACCAGGGAAGCCCTCCCAAAACAGGGATGGATCCATTTAATGAGATTTTGAGTGCTGTCATAGATAGAGCTCTCTCCTCCCTCCTCCAGTTCTGTAAAAAACCAGCAGACATGTATCTTGACACATTAAAATCTTCTTAATTATTCTATGCGGTGCAGAAAGAAACGAAACCCCATGCTGGGTACAAAATTGAAAAAGCAGTGCCAAGGGTAGAATGAGGGGTCTTAGGCAGAGATTTGGGGATATTTTAGAATCCAGACTCTAAACAAAGTTGGAATTCTTCAGGTGAAATTCCTGAAGAATCGGATCCACCATTTGGAAGAAGGGGAAAAAAAGTACTATTCAAGTTTAGAAAATAAAATTTGTAGCAAGCTGAAACCTGTCATGGACTTCCCTGGAGGTACAGTGGATAGGAATCTGCGTTCCAATGCAGGGGACTCAGGTTCGATTCCTCATCTGGGAGGATCCCATATGCCACGGAGCAGCTAAGCTTGTGCACCACGGCTATGGAGTCTGCAATCTAGAGCCGCAGCTACTGAAGCTGGCGAGCCTAGAGGCTGTGCTCCACAGCAAGAGAAGCCACCTCAATGAGAAGCCTGCATGACACAGCTAGAGAGTAGCCCCCACACACCACAGCTAGAGAAATCCTGTGCAAAGCAGCAAAGACCCAGCACAACCAAAAATAAAATAAGAAATAAATAAAATTTAAAAAAAGAAAGAAAACCCCTTGGAAGCTGTGTGGTCTTAAGCCAGTGGCTTAAGTGCTCTGAGCTGCTGTTTGCTCATCCGTGGGGTGATGAGCAGAGATGACGATGAATGAAGAGCACTGGCTCAAGTCCATGGCGCAGGGCCTGCATCAGGCACGTCCTGCAAATGCCCAGCAGGCAGGACATGCTCGCTGGCGGGGACAGAAGGGTTCCAGACCTGATGTCGAGCCTGGCAGATGCTATCGCCAGCGGAACCCGGGCTGCCTGCGAAGAAAAACTGTCATTTCCACTGCCGGCAAAACCAAGATGCTCGGAGCCAGGAACTGTGGGATGAGGCCACAGGACCCATGTGTTACTACAGAGGTAACAGATTCCCCAGCACTGAAGCAACACTAGGACTTCCCTGGTGGCCCAGGGGATAAGAATCCGCCTGCCAGTGCAGGGTACATGGGTTCAATCCCTGGGCCGGGAAGATCCCACGTGCCTCGGAGCAACTAAGCCCGTGCACCGCAACTACTGAGCCTGCGCTCTAGAGCTCCTGCTCTGCAACAAGAGAAGCCTCCGAAATGAAGAATAGCCCCCGCTCGCCACAACTAGAGAAAACCTGCAAACAGCAACGAAGACCCAGCACAGCCAAAAATAAATTAATTAGAGTCCGTGATATTGGCTCAGTGGGATTATTCCTATGGAAAGAAAAATTTAGCATGATCTTACCTCATTCAATATCTAAAAATCAACCCCAGGCAGATGACAGAGATAAATATGAAAAACTAAATGTGAAAGCTTCTAGAAAATAGAGGGGCAACATGAAGGACTTTAAATTTCTGAACTAGCACACAAAACCACAAAAAAAGATGAGTATGAGCTCATCTAAAAATTAAAGTCCCAATAACCCAAAGTCATCATTGAAAAGTAAATTCATGCCACAGAGTAGAAGAAGATCCATAACACATAACTGGCAGAGGGATCTTTATCCAGAAAGATTAAGAAAACTCTTACAAATCTATAAGAAAAAGAAAAATAGACAAATGCAAAGAAAAATGGACAAGCGATCTTAATAGGCACTTCATAAAACAGGAATTCCAGGTAGTCAACATACATAGTATAGAAAAGGTGATGAATTCAGTTAGTAGAGAAATGTTTAAAAAAATACACAACTCCTGGAATGGCTGAAATATAGTAGCAAGTTGAGGTGCTGGAGCTGGAGAGCGTATGGAGGAAGAAGACTCCTCACACACAGTTGGCGAAGTCTAAATGGGGCAACCAATTTGTTGCCATAATAGTCTCGCTATGGACTGAATTATGTTTTACGTGTCCAGTTGCTGGCCCTTCTTTCCTCTGTGATCTCGGTCAAGAAACTTAAAATGATCTGATTCTGTTTCCATGTCCACAAAGAAGGTCATTCTCACCTGGATTACTGAAAGCTTTAAATGAGATAATCCAAATAGAACCCAGTGCCTGGCAGGTAGAAAGCATCCGACCACTCACTCTTATCATCTAATCTGTGTGTGTGTGTGTGTGTGTGAGCTCAGTTGTGTCTGACTCTTTTGTGATCCGATGAACAGTAGCCTGCCAGGCTCCTCTGTCCATGGGATTTTCCAGGCAAGAATATTGGAGTGGGTTGTCATTTCCTTCTCCAAGAGGTCTTCCCAGACCAGGAATTGAACCCGAGTTTCCTACATTGGCAGGCAAATTCTTTACCACTGAGCCACCAGTGAAGCCCTAATAACCACCAATATGCTATTTCAAAAGGCAATATAGTTGCCATTTTACAGATGAGGAAACTGAGACCCAGAAGTCACAACCTCCAGGGAGCTCAGGAGGCCAGCTACACAGCTGCTTTCCAAACATAGGACTTCTTCCTTGATCCCAAAGGAACATCTAAGCAACAGACTCCAACCTAAGCCCATAGCAGGATGTCAAGGGCTTGCACACGACTGAACCTGATCAATTACTGCAAATGATCCAAGTTGTTGGCTGCCTCTGGAAGCACTTTGAACTTTGAACCCACTCACCACTAGCTTTATTCAGCGTTTTGGACTTTCGAAAACTGCTTTCTCATTTGCCATCACAGCTGGTCTTCGCAAACTCTGTTGTGATCATCAAAGGATAAGACAAGATTATTCCCATGGATGGATGCGTAAACTGAGGCCAGAGAGAACAGCGGCATCCATGGGGCTTAGTATTAACAGATGGTCTGTATGCCTGGGTTTCTCTCTAGACTTGATGTTTTTATTATGAGAGCCTGAAGTCAATCATCTGTTCTGAGCCTGCATTTCCCACCTCTGAAACCCGATCAGTCTTTCCTCTTTAGGTTGTTCTGAGCAATGAGATAAGCAAATACACCCTCAGAACAGCCCTAGCACCCGCTGAATGCTTGGCAAACATGAGCTGCCAGTGTTTATGGGCCGTTGCAATAGGATGGACAGAGCCTAAGTTGAAAGTCTGTCCAGGGTCCTCTGAATGTTTCCTCTTGTCCCTGAAGCTGATCATCACCCTGGCAGCCCAGCCCTGGATCCCTCTGGGGCCCTGACCCTAGATGGTGGTGTCCATGCTCTTCTGTGGGTGGCTCTTCTTTGAGTCCCGTTTTCAGCCCTGGGAGGACTGTGCACTTACGGCTGGGGCAGAACGCCAGCCGTGCAAACCCACATGCAGGCAGTAATTTGCACAAATGCTCCTCGGTGTGCTCATTTCCAGCCTGTCCCCAGAACGGCGCTCGGCTTGCAAAGCCAGCAGAGAGCTATTTACAGCTCTGGGCAAGGAGAAGGGAAGCAGGCTCTGATCTCTCATGGGAATGGCCCTGCTGAGGTGCTGGTGGCTTGCTCTTTTGGCTGCTTTAAGAGGCTGTTCAGCCAGTCTCGCCCTGAAGGAGTTTCGAGGTCCTGAAAGCTTTTGCTGAAAGGCCAGGGATCTGCCCCCGAGATTGTCCGATTCCCTCAGGGAACCCACATGCAGAGTCAGGGGACTGGTGTCCCTGCTCCCACTAACAGCTGCTGAGCCATCAGGGAAGCCTGACCAATAGCTGCTGGTAGACTCTAAACATCTAGAGAAAAGGATACAGGAGGCCTGTCAAAACCATGGACAGCTCTAGCTGCTCTAGGTCAGGGATTGACAAACTGGTTGGGAGACATCTGGCTCCCCCCAGCCTGTTTGTGTAAATAAAGTTTTATTAGCACACAAACACATCCATTCATTTACATTTCACGGTACAGTCGAGTGGTTGTGACTATAGATGCATGGCCCACAAAGCCTCAAAAAAAAAAAATCTGCAGAGCCTGACTGTGTGAAGCCTCCATCATCTCATCTTCTAACAAACAGGCTCCTCCTACAGTCAGTCCACTCTCCATGAAGCTTCCTGAGGAGTATTTCTCAAGTGCTAATCAAATCAGGTCACCTCTTTACTTAAAATCCTTCCAGGTTCCCCAGGGATCTCTGGGTCAAGTCTAAACTCAGCATCAAGGGTCACCAGGCTGTTTATGATCTGGCCTTCTCACAGCTCCCCTCCACCCTGAGGAGCCTCTGCCAAACGCCTCCCCCATCCTCTGAACATTGGTTTTTTATTAAAAAAGCCATCTCAATGGAAAACCATGCATTGTTTACATACCACACAAACTTTTAAGATATCTGATATCTTTTAAGATATCTGATTCTAGCCTTGTTCATTACATTATCTTCAAGCTATTTTTTTTGCAACTCTTTCTAAGTTGTAGGAATCTGATGTGTGTGTGCATGCTCAGCTGCTTAGTAGGTCCAACTCATTGCGACCCTATGGACTGTAGCCTGCCAGCCTCCTCTGTCCATGGGATTTTCCAGGCAAGAATATTGGAATGGGTTGCCATTTCCTCCTCCAGGAGAATCTTCCCAACCCAGGGATCGAACCCATGTCTCTTGCATTGGCAGGCGGATTCTTTACCAGTGAGTCACCTGGGAAGCCCAGGCATCTCACAGAGGAGCCAATTCTGTCTTGTCCAGTCATTTTTTTGCCTCCATTTGCAATGCATTTCACCATTCCTTTACTCCATAGACAACTGTGCTTTATTTGACTTTTCCTTTGAACCTCTTCCGACATCTGCTTGGTTCTTTCATTGAATGAGCTTCACAGAATCATTAAGTGTTCATCTTTTTATCTGTAAGGGAGTCATGGTTTTATCACCACCCCCCTTTTTACTTTTTCCTGAAGATTTTAAGAGTTTTCCATGAAGTCTGTGAGCCCCTGTTTGTGTCCTATCTGTTGAGAATATCTTTCCTGTCTTTTCTGCCTTTTCCTCCAGAAATTCCTTTCCCAGCATGCCCAGGTACAGAGACAGAGAACCTCTTCCTTCTCTATCTACTCCCACCTTCCTGGTACTCTTCTCTCTGATTGGTTGTTTATGGGCCTGTTCCCTCATAGCTGGCCTTCCCGGGTGGCACTTGTGGGAAAGAATCCGCCTGCCAATGCAGGAGACATAAGACTCTGGTTCAATTCCTGAGTTGGGAAGATTCCCTGAAGAAGGGAATGGCAACCCACTCCAGTATTCTTGCCTGGAGAATCCCATGAACAGAAGGATTTGGCGGCTTATGGTCCATAGCGTCGCAAAGAGTCGGACACGACTGAAGTGACTTAGCACACACAGCACATCCTGACAGCTAGCCTAGAAGATCCTCTGGAGTGGAAGCTGGGTGTTTGTCTCTTCCTGCCATGCACACACACACCCTACCATTAGTGTATAAGACAAGTGGGAGCTGTACAACAAGCAGGCACATTTACTTAGGAATGAATGAATGCAGATTCCTAGACTGCCCACCTAGACAGAAGCCACGAAGAGGGAGACCTTGTTTTCCTTGTTAACACCATACATGGGATGCCAACGTCTGACATCTACAAAGTAGTCAACAAACACTGGCTGAATAAATGAAAGAAAAAAAAAAAACCAACCATTTCAGGACTTCCCTGGTGGTCCAATGGCTAAGAATCCAACCCAATGCAGGGGACACGGGTTCGATCCCTGGTCCAGGAAGACTCTGCATGCCACAGGGCAACTGAGCTTGTGAGCCACAACTCCTGAGCCTGTGAGCCCAGTCTCAGACCACAAGTCCTGAGCCCACATGCCCCCTGGAGCCTGTGCTCTGCAACAGGAGAAGCCACCGCAATGAGACGCCTGCACACAGCAACTAGAAAGAACCCACACAGCAACGAAAAGGAAGCACAGCCAGACACAGATTAATATTAAAAAAAAACCACTTCAATTCCTGTTATTGGCCCTCTTTTATCATCTCCCAGCTCTTCACGTGTGAAAAGCATGCCAGCAGCCTCCGAACGCTACCCTTCCGCCCTGTATTTTCATGTGTTGTAACCGTGGCGTTTCAACTGCTCCCCTCTAGGGACTAGATGGCCATCTCTCCGTTCTGCTTTATGGTCGCCTGTCCTTGAGCAAGACACTGCCCCTTTGGCTTTCCAATGGGTGAAGCAAGGTCAGTTCAGGCATTCCAAGGGATAAAATACATCAGGCAGAGATACGGATGGCCAGTAACACCCTAATGATGTTCTGGCTCAGGCACCATTTATGGTATAACAGATGCTGTCAAAGTAACACATCAGCAAAGCTACAGGGGTTAGCTCTGAGTTGTGAGGTTACCGAGATGGCCAAGGACAAGCTTCCCAAATGACCTGAAGGTGCACACGAAGACCCTCGTCCCACCAGGATAGTGTTAAACCGCAGACTGCATTTTGTAGGATGCTGGGTGGGGCCAAGCACCCGCATTTTCCCCCCAACTCCCCAGCGATGTCATGCCACTGGGCGCTGGACCACACTTTGAGCAGCAAGATGCCAGGACACAGTGGGTCCCAGCTTTGCAGGAACTCTCTGAGCAGTGGCTGAAGGACAGATGATCAGTATGTGGCTGATGCGTGCTCAGTTGCTTCAGTCGTGTCCGACTCCTTGTGACTCCACGGACTGTACCTTGAGAGGCTCCTTTATCCGTGGGATTTTCCCTGCAAGATTACTGGCATGGGCTGCCATTATCTCCTTTAGGGAATCTTCCTGACTCAGAGATCAAACCCACGTCTCCTGTATCTCCTGCACTGCAGGTAGATTCTTTACCGCTGAGCCACTGGAGAAGCCCTGGTTGCTGATCATTCAAAGTAATAAATCTTAGTGCCCAAGTGGGAGAGGCTAACAGTTAAGACTATGAGACTCCGAGGATGGGCAGGTTGGCGAGCAGGGGTAGTCGGGTGCAGGATTCCCAAGGGACATGGAAACCAGGTTGGGAGAATTCTGCCAGGCCGGTGACTCAACAGAATGATAATTCTGGTGGTGGGACCTGTCGATCTCTATTTTAATACATCCTCCAGGGGATTCTGATGTGCAAGTCTGAGAGCTAGTGTGCTAGGCAGAAGGGTAGAGTACTCCAGTTGGAAGAACAATGTCTTGTTTCACATAGTCGACTTTCAGGCACATGTCCAGACCCTGTAAATTGCTTTCGTTATTTCATCTATCTATCCATCCACCCACCCATCGAACATCCAACAGATAAGTTGTGAAGGCCCACTAGGCATCTTGTTAGGCACAAAAAATTGTAGCTAGACATGCCTGTCTAAGCTTCTAAACCACTGATGCTCAGCCAGGGGATATCTAGCAATGTCTGGGGACATTATTGCTTGTCACAACTTGGAGGTAAGTGTGCTACTGGCATGAGTGGGATAAACCCCAGAAATCCCGCTGAACATCCCATAGTACACAGGACACCCCACCCGCCTCCATGCCCACCCCACCCCAGCTGTGGCAATAGTGTTGTAAAAAAAACTTTGTTCTGGGAATTCCCTGGTGGTTGAGTGGTTAGGACTTGGTGTTTTCAATGCTGGAGCCTGGGTTCTATTCCTGGTTGGGGAATGAAGATTCTGAAAGTTGAAAAGTGCGGCAAAAAAAAGAAGAAAAGAAACTTTGCTCTAAACTAGGAACCCCTTGAGGGCAGGAACTGTACTGTAGTCACTTTGACATCCCGAAGTCACAAGACAGGGCCTGACCCCTAGGAGCTAAGTGAATGTTTAAATGCAAGAGGAAATAGCAAGACAAAGATGTACTTAGGTATATAAAGAATTCTTACAACAACAACAAAAAGAAAAACATCCCAATTCGAAAATGGGCAAAGGACTTAAATGGACCTTTCCCCAAAGAAGATACATAAAAGGCCAATTAGCACATGAAAAGATGTTCAACATCACTAATCATTAGGGAAACATACAGTGAGAAAAAGTGAAAAAAAAAGATTAAAAAAACCCCCACAATCAGACAGCCTTCATATGCACTAGAATAAGATAATACATTATAATACTAGTAAGACAAAAATATGGAAAACATTGGAACCCTTGCACATTGCTGGTGGGCTTGTAAAATGGTGGAGTCTGCACGGCGGTTCCTCAAAAGGTTAAGCAAAGAGCTACCATGGGACCCAGCAGTTCCACTCCCCAAAGACTGGAAAACAGATCTTCAAGCTGAAATTTTTCCACACATGTCCACAGCTGCATCATTCATAGCCGTCAAAAGTCAGAAGCCCAAATGTCCCTCAACTGACAGATGGATAAACCAACTGGCGTATAATCCACACAATAGAATATTATTTAGCCATGAAAAGGAGCGTATTGATATACGCTACCGCAGAGAAGTCAGACCAATATGCCACATGTTGGATGATGCCATTTATATGAAGTAGTCAGACCAGGCAAATCTATCGAATCAGAAAGCAGACAAATGGTTGGCAGGGGCTGGGGGAAGGGAGGGTGACTGCTTCACGGGGACAAGGTTTCCTTTACGTATGATAAAAGAGTTCTGGAACTAGAGAGAGGTGACGGTTGCATGACATTGTGAAAGTACTTAATGTCACTGAATTGTACCTTTTAAAATTATTAAGGGATTTACCCAGCAGTCCACTGGTTAAGATTCTCTACTCCTAATGCAGGGGACATGCATTTGATCCCTGGTTAGGGAACTAAGATCCCATACACTTTTAATCACCTGGGGCTTTGCAGGTGGTGGAGTGACAAAGAATTCGCCTGTCAATGGGGGAGATGCAAGAGACGCTGGCTTAAACCCTGGGTCAGAAAGGCCCCTTGGAGAAGGAAATGATAACCCACTCCAGTATTCTTGCCTAGAGAATCCCATGGACAGAGGAGCCTGGTGGGCTACAGTGCATGGGNCAATGGGGGAGATGCAAGAGACGCTGGCTTAAACCCTGGGTCAGAAAGGCCCCTTGGAGAAGGAAATGATAACCCACTCCAGTATTCTTGCCTAGAGAATCCCATGGACAGAGGAGCCTGGTGGGCTACAGTGCATGGGGTTGCAAAGAGTCGGACACGAATGAGCACACAAGCACTCTCTTGTACACACCGCACAGTAAACGCTCATCCAGTCTCTTATTGTGTGCCAAGAATGGTGCTCTGCATTCAGGATGGAAGTGAAAGACACTCGAATGTATGTCTACTCCCCAGGGATACAGATGGGGAGGAAACCCAGCCAACAGTCACAGACCCAAGGAAGCCTCAGATATTTAAGCGCTCAGTTCTGAGGATAAACGGATCCTTGCTGGGGGGAGGCTGGAGGCAGGAAGGGTCACAGAGACAGCTTTTGAAGGAGGAGGGCAATTTGCCCTTGGGAAATCGACCCCAAGACAGAGAGAGTGTGTGATTAGAGGCTGTATCAGGCGATGCCATTCCTGGGGTGGGTAAGACAGCTCAAAATGCCTGGTGCCTCTAGGAAAGCGAGGCTAGTCAGACGTGGTGGAGACAAAGGAGGACATGCAGCTCAGAACCACCTCCTGGGCCTTCTGCAGGGATGCAGCGGGGAGCGGGTGGTGATTCAGCCAGCCGGGCGTTCTGGAAGCCCTCAGGCCCCCCAGCTGTCACCCACGATGCTTTTGTCCTGGGCTTCCTGGCAAGGAGGGCAGACAAGGAGAGAGAGAGATGGAGAGAGCAGGGCTCACACTACTGAAGAGGGGCTAGGTACCAGGTGCTTGAACAAGGGTTTCTGCCAGTCCCCGGAGTAACCCAGAGCTGCGTTCTCCCATTGCACCTCTGTCTACCTCCCCGCCTTTCTCCCTTCCTTTCTTTTCTTCCTTTGTGCCTTCCTTCTTTCCTTTCTTTCACCTACCACTGCCTTTCTAAAGATGGGAAAATGTGGCACTAACAACAGGATGGCCACGGCCTAGACTGCCATGCTGCGAGGGAAAAAAGGGAAGTGGAAGTGTTAGTGGCTCCGTTGGGTCTGACTATGACCCCACAGACTGTAGCCCCGCCAGCCTCCTCTGTCCATGGGCTTCTCCAGGGAAGAACACTGGAGTGG
This sequence comes from Neotragus pygmaeus, assembly GCA_006410875.1. NCBI lineage: Eukaryota > Metazoa > Chordata > Mammalia > Artiodactyla > Bovidae > Neotragus > Neotragus pygmaeus. The sequence continues at coordinate 2,378,594 of SJYV01014150.1, read as the reverse complement.
GTAACCGTTCCCTTCTCCGGAGGATCTTCCCCACCCAGGGACCAAACCCAGGTCTCTCGCACTGCAGGTGGATTCTTTGCCATCTGAGCCACCAAGGAAGCCCCCCTCACGCTGGTGGAAGCCCAGTTCAGCTCTGGTCAGTGTGACTCAGGCCCCACCAGGATGCTGGTGACAAGAATCCCCTGTGGGCAGGGCGGAGGCTCAGCCTGTGGACGTGAGGCCTCAGATCTCTGTCTCCTGGCTCCAGTACTCTTAGGAAGCTCAAAGGCCTGAGTTCTTTCTGGTCACTAGCAGCTTCTGGCATGACCACTTTCCAGGAAAGAGGGAGTGGGTGTGCAGGAATGTCGAGTCCTCAGACCCTACCTGTCTCTCTTTCCTGGGGGCCAGGCAGCTGAAAGAGCCCCAGCCTGGTGTGCAGAACTCGGGACGCAGTCATCCCCTGCCACCTTTGTGCCTAAAGGACACTGAACAAGTCTCAACCTCTGGGGGCTGTGCCTGGCTCACCTTTAATGCATGGTAAGCTGGCTAAAGGATCCTATTTCCTTTTCTTCTCCCATGGACAGACAGACAGACAGACAGACACACACACACACACACACAGAGGCCCCTTTCATGTTTTTTGCTTCCCTATATGTATGTACATATACTTACTAAAATACCTATATATCGATCCTGTGACTTTATCATTTTCACTAAATGATGTCTCAGACATCTCTCCAGGTCAGGAGCATAGTTCCACCCCATTCTCCTCAAAAGATGGCTCATTTTTCCACATAATGTAACCCCTTCCCACCNACTAAAATACCTATATATCGATCCTGTGACTTTATCATTTTCACTAAATGATGTCTCAGACATCTCTCCAGGTCAGGAGCATAGTTCCACCCCATTCTCCTCAAAAGATGGCTCATTTTTCCACATAATGTAACCCCTTCCCACCTTGGATTGCCAAGCCCTTGGGTGAATATTCTTGCATTGGCCAGCATTTCTATAGGAGATTCTTTCTTGGCCTAGCATTTCCACAGGAGATTCTTTCTTGGCCATGGGATGGCTGGGCCCCAGAGCATGCAGTTAAAATTCTAAGACTGCTAAAGGAACTGAGATGGCTCCAAAACTAGGTTATTTCTAAAACTGTCTTTGACTTCCAGCAGGGACAATTGCTTTGACTTCTAGCAGGGATGGGGGTAATGCTGTTAGCAGAGTCCTTTAACCTCCGTGGGCCTCAGTTTGCTCACCTGTAAAATGGGAAACCTACAGTAATGCACATGGAGGTGCTCTGGATTTTCCTGTTGAAATGTGAGGGGTTAATATTGCCCTCAACATTGGGAGGCTCAGCAGTTGACACATGACCTCTATGATGTACACAGTGGAATGAGGAGCCTGAGTAAGAAGGATGCTCTCGTAATGTCAACCATCCACTGTGAGTGGAGAATTTACGTTAGACCAACAGAGCTTCCCAGGTAGCTCAGAGGATAAAGCATCTGCCTGCAACGTAGGAGGCCTGGGTTCGATTCCTGGGTCAGGAAGATCCTTGGAGAAGGAAATGGCAACCCACTCCAGTATTTTTGCCTGGAGAATCCCATGGACGAAGGAGCCTGGTGGGCCACAGATCACAGGGTCGCAGAGTCAGATACGACTGAGCAATTTCACTTTCACTTTCTTAATGCGGGGAGGCGACGGGGATTTTGCCCCCAAGAGGACATGCTTGGAGACGATTTGTCACTAGAAATGGTTGCGACTGGCTTTAATGGGTAGAGGGTAAGGATGCCGCTCCACACCCTACTATGCATGGGACAGCTCCCCTCCCTCGCCCCTGGCAACACAGAATGATCCAGCCCCAAATGGCAACACTGTTGATGATTTAAAAAAAAGAAAACCCTGCTCTAGACCTATCTCTTATCTGATGCCTAGCCCCTCCCCCCACCAACAAGCCCAATTCAAAGATGAGGAAACTGAGGCTGAGAGAGGCGGATGACCTGCGCAAGGCTGCCCAGCCAGCGGTAACAGAAGTAGATCCCCGGCTCCATCTGACTTTAGGGTCTAGGGTGCATTCCACATCCCGTACCATCTCTCTGGGAAGACACCATCCTAGTCTCCAAGCAAGAGCTGACTGTTTGCTGCCTGACAGATGATCTACATTGGGAGTCATAAGTCTTACCTAAAAGCATAAGCTCCCTACCCAGGTTTAGAGGTTTTATGACTTGTCATAATCACTGCTTCCCCTCACTTGCCATATGCTTGTACTTTACCAAGACGAGCTCATTTTACCCTAATAAGGACACTAAGGGAATTAGCTGCAGATAGTTAATCATTCCAAGACACATACTAAGTAGCAAATCTGGGCTCTGACCCTGAATAGAGGGGCCAGAGATGGATCCCTCAACCCCCACTGCACTAAGCTTCTCACTCATACTGTGAACTTTCACCTTGGCACCTTGAACTTGGATCCCTGCTGCAACCTGGAGCACTGCCAAGCCCTCAGCTGGAGGCAGGGGGGAGTCCCCCCCTCAAGACCTTCCCACTGTAGGGACCTGGTTGCTGCTGCTCTGTGGGGGCTCAATGCCTCAGGAAAAGAAGCAGGCTCTGAGCTAGGGTGGGAGATGGCAGCAGAGAACTCGGGGTCACAGGGAAAAGGCAGGGATGGAGAGGGAGGGGGCCNAAAGGAGCTTTCAGAACTCCTTTGTCACCTCGGGTTGGGGCTGAGCAGGGAAGCCCGGAGCCCTGGTTCCCAAGCGGTTCATTCACTCATCTGAAGCTCCCAGAGGAGCAGTCTACTCAGGTCATTTTTTTTAAAATATTGGAGCACAGTTTATTAACAATATGTGTTGTTGTTGGTCACTTGCTCAGTTGCATCTGACTCTTTGCAACCCCATGAACTGCAGCACACCAGGCTTCCCCTTCACTATCTCCCGGAGTTTGCTCAAACTCAAGTCTGTTGAATCGATGATGCCATCCAACCATCTCATTCTGTCACGTCTCATCCTCTTAACAATATGTGTTAATTACTTTTCAAAATTTATTAAGAAAAACAATGTTATGTTAGTTTCAGATGTAGAGCAAAGTGATTCAATTATACATATACATATATCTATTATTTTTCAAATTCTTTTTCCCATTTCGGTTGTTACAGAATATTGAGCAGCTTTCTCTGTGCTATATAGTAGGTCCTTGTCATCTACTATAACTATAGCAGTGTGTACACGTCAATCCTAAACTCCTGATCTATCTAAAGCATGTTTTTTTAAAGACAATCTTAACTTTTTAAAGAGTTCTTTTTATTTATTTTGGCTGCACCTTGCAGCATGTGGGATCTTAATTCCCCTACCAGGGCTTGAACCCGTGCCCCCTGCATTGGAAGGGGGAGTCTTCACCACTGGTCCACCAGGGAAGTCCTGTCTCAGGCTTTCTCATGCTCTGAGGTCACCATCTTTTTAGGTGGTTCCTCACTGCCCAGGTGTTTAGGGACTTCTGTGCTATGATCTTTTTTTCAAGTCCCCATATTATGCTTAACTCCCAGTGGCTTGAGCCCTGGAAGTGATGGGGAAGCAAGTTTAGTGGGTTGAGTTCTAATTAATTAAGATTTCACAGCATGGGACAGGCTTCCCTGGTGGCTCAGATCATAAATAATCTGTCTGCAATGTGGGAGACCTAGGTTCCATCTCTGGGTTGGGAAGATCCCCTGGAAAAGGGAATGGCAACCCACTCCAGTATTCTTGCCTGGAGAATTTCATGGACAGAGGAGCCTGGTGAGCTACAGTTCATGGGGGTCTCGAAGAGTGAGACATGACTGAGTGACTAACACACACGTGCACACATAATACAGAGGGCAGCTTAAGAATAAAGTTAGATTTTAATCATTATAACTCTGCTGCTTAAAATCAGCAAGCTTTCCCTATGGGAAACAAACTCAAGACCCATTTGGATCAGGCATCTATCAATCAACAGAGACTGATTTTTTCCCATTAATTAATTTGTCCACTGTACTTCATTGGTTTATTCCTATAGGTATAATCATCAATGGTAGGACTGTTTCTCTGATGTCTATGCTCTTTCTAATCATCCATCAATATTTTCCGATCAGCACAGAAATCAGTCACCGGGTGCCAGATTGTTTTGATGAGAAGAGTGCCTGCAAGGGGATGGAGGACTGAGCATTTAGGGCTTCTTCCATCACCCAAGCCCACAGGTCTCTTTTTGGTTTGAGGGGCTGACCTCGCCCTTTGTGGCTTTATTTTTTTAGAAAAATTTTATTTGGCTGTGCTGGGTCTTTGCTGCAGCATGCTAGATCTTTAGTTATGGCATGCAGGCCCTTAGTTGTGGCATGTGGGATCTAGCTCCCTGACCAGGGATCAAACCTGCATCCCCCGCCCCACCGCAGCATTGGGAGTTCCAAGTCTTAGCCACTGGACCACCAGGGAAATCTGTGGTTTTAACAGAGGGTTAAAATGCACAAAGCCATCAGGCTGTTTTGTCAATCTGCTGGTAGAGACCTTGCGTGTGTGCACGCTTAGTTGTTCAGTCATGTCTGACTCTTTGCAGTCCTTTGGACTGTATGTAGCCCACCAGGCTCCCCTGTCCATGGGGTTCTCCAGGCAAGAAGTCTGGAGTGGGNCAAAGCCATCAGGCTGTTTTGTCAGTCTGCTGGTAGAGACCTTGCGTGTGTGCACGCTTAGTTGTTCAGTCATGTCTGACTCTTTGCAGTCCTTTGGACTGTATGTAGCCCACCAGGCTCCCCTGTCCATGGGGTTCTCCAGGCAAGAAGTCTGGAGTGGGTTGCTATGCCCTCCTCCAGGTGATCTTCCCATGCCTGGAATCGAACCCGGGTCTCTTGCACTGCAGGAGGATTCTTTACTGCTGAGCCACCCGGGAAGCCAGAGAGAGAGACAGAGACAGGGACGGAGACCATATCATCATTTGAAAGTTCGCAGATTTCAAAACCATCCAGTGTTTCGGGGCAGAATCACTCATGAGGGTCAGATCTGCAAGTCCTGACATATACTGGCTTTGGGGCACTGTCCCGCCACACCAGATGGGAAATGGCCCCGAATGAGGGGACTCTCCCAGGTTCTTGCTGGGACCAGGGGTGAACTGCTGCCTTCTTCCCTCATCTGTGGGGTGACTGCCTGCTCAGCACCTGAGCCCGTGCGCTAGTCTAGTGGCTGAGGTGGGCTTGATCCTGTAGCACACTCCTGAGATCTAATACCACTCTCGTGTGGCTTTCTAGAAGGCTGCGGGGCAGGGAGCACAGCATGCGCAGCACCATCATCTCCTCGGGAGATCAGTGCCGGGGCGCCGTGGACGGCTGCTGCAGTTAGTGCCCAGATGCCNCCCGTGCGCTGGTCTAGTGGCTGAGGTGGGCTTGATCCTGTAGCACACTCCTGAGATCTAATACCACTCTTGTGTGGCTTTCTAGAAGGCTGCGGGGCAGGGAGCACAGCATGCGCAGCACCGTCATCTCCTCGGGAGATCAGTGCAGGGGCGCCGTGGACGACTGCTGCAGTTAGCGGCCAGATGCCTAAGGGTCACCGTCATCTCCTCGGGAGATCAGTGCCGGGGCGCCGTGGACGGCTGCTGCAGTTAGCACCCAGATGCCTAAGGGTCACCATCATCTCCTCGGGAGATCAGTGCCGGGGCGCCGTGGACGGCTGCTGCAGTTAGTGCCCAGATGCCTAAGGGTCACTTGACAGAGAGCTGCGGCTCCTGTAAGGAGCTTGATGCCAGTCACAGAGGGCCATGGTTGGCCTGCCAGGGCATGGTCAGGCCCGCACACGAGGGTCTCACCACAGATGGGCAGACAGGACATCCCGCTTCAGCTCCATCCTGTATGACNCTTGACAGAGACCAGAGAGCTGCGGCTCCTGTAAGGAGCTTGATGCCAGTCACAGAGGGCCATGGTCGGCCTGCCAGGGCATGGTCAGGCCCGCACACGAGGGTCTCACCACAGATGGGCAGACAGGACATCCCGCTTCAGCTCCATCCTGTATGACGGGGGTCCCCGACCTCCGGGCACTGATGCCTGATGATATCGGGGGAGCTGATGTAGTCATAATAGAAATATAAAGTGCACAACAAATGCCATGTGCCTGATTCACCCCCGAACCACCTAAGGTCCCGCCGCTTGCCCACTGCCTCAGTCTGGAAAAATTTTGTTCCATGAAATCCGACTCTGGTGCCAAAAATTTTGGGGCCACTGCTACTGTATGAGATACCTTGACCCCAAGATTGTTTCCCCAGGAAACAGGTTCCCCTACCAGCGGTGTCAAGAGTGACTTGCCTGTTCTTCCTCTAAAGGCCACCCAAGTCCTCCAAAGTGACTTTTGTGTGTAACGTGGAGCCTCGGATTTTAGGCAGGTCTGTATAATGTGACTTTTCAGATTTGCTCTCTGTCCAGCTATTGTGTCTGGATTTTTTTTTTTCTGGCCGCACAGTTCAGTTTTCAGGATCTTAATTCTTCTATCAGGGACTGAATTCCAGGTCATGGCAGCGAAAGCACGGAATTCTAACCACTGGGCTACCTGGGAATTCCCAGGACCCCTTTTACTGACACAGATAGGAAGACACGGCTCTCAGTGATTCCATCCAGCAGGAGAAGAGGACAATCAGACCAAATCGTGCAGGCCACAGTGTACCAACTGAAAATGCTCCCACCCCAACAAGCCTGCATTGGGCCAATACCTGCCATTTAGTGAAAACTTCCCCGGTTCATCTTTTTTAAAAAATTAAAAAATATATATATTTAACTATTTATTCAACTGTGTCAGGTCTCAGCTGTGGCATGTGGGACTGAATCATATGGGAACAACTCTAGCTGTGGTGCTCAGGCTCAGCAGTTGTGGCATCTGGGCTTAGCTGCTCCAGGACACAAGGGAGCTTAGTTCCCCGACCAGAGATGGAACGTATGTCCCCTGCACTGCAAGGCGAATTCTCAGCCACTGGACCACCGGGAAGTCTTCTGGTGCGCCTTCCTCAGCTTATCTACTGTCATCTTTGCAGTAGCTCCATGAAGATGGGGAGTCTTACCATTTTACAGATGAGGAAGCTGAGGCTCAGAGAGACTAGGTCGTTTGTCCAAGGTCACCTGGCTGGTCCATGGCAGAGCTAGGACTGAGCCCAGATCTGCCAACCCCAGAGTCTGTGCTCTCAAGAAGGGATGACCTGTGGTCCCTTGAGAAGCACCAGCCTCACCTGGGAGCCTGTTAAACGGCAGCATGGAGCCCCACCCGGGACTGAGAAGCTGTGTCTGTCAAAACCCTGCGTGATTCCCATGCATGGAATTTGAGAAGTGCTGGGCCCATATCGTTCCTGTTTGTTGGTTTTACCAAACATTTCCCAGGCAGGCCTGAACCAAGTCCCCTCCCTTGGCTCTGTATCTTCTGAAAATGTTAGAACATGTCCAAAAAAAAAAAAAATGAGTCCAATGGCCTGGATTAATTCCTAATTATTACCTATTAATACCCTAATACACCATCTCGAAGGTCTGATGATTCTGAACCATCACTGCCAAACAGGCACTTCCAGAAGCTCAAGCAAAGCTGTAAAACACGGTGATAAGGGTGCATTTAGACTCTGAGGAGTGAAAATCTGATGATGCTTTGAATTATATGAATCAAGATTAATTCCAGGCTCCACTTAGAGGAAGCTTTCAGGCTGAGTGGTTTGCACATAAAAGCATGTCCCCTGATGCACCAGGTGAAAGGCACGACAACTCTATCACTTGGTGTCAATTACCTTGATAGGCTTGTCCCCAGGATTGCTGGGAAAGTCACCAGTGGTGCTCTGTTTGAACACTTATTATTAATAAATCCTGTCTCTTTTTTTCCCTTTTTTCTTTTTTAAATGATGAAAGTCATTGTTCTGTCACCAATTTGTGTCCGACTCTTTGTGACCCCATAGACGGCAGCATGTCAGGCATCTCTATCTCTCACCATCTCCCAGAGTTTGCCCAAGTTTATGTCCACTGAATTTGTGATGCCATCCAACCATCTCATCCTCTGTCACTCTCTTCTGCCCTCAATCTTTCCCAGCATCAAAGTTTTTTCCAATGAGTCAGTTCTTCGTATCAGGTGGCTGACGGATTGGAGTTTCAGCTTCAGCATCAGTCCTTCCAATGAACAGTCACTATAGATTTCCTTTAGGATGGACTGGTTGGATCTCCTTGCAGTCCAAGGGACTCTCAAGAGTCTTCTCCAGCACCACAATTTCAAAGCATCAATTCTTCAGTGATCTGCCTTCTTTGTGGTCCAACTCTTGCATCCATATATGACTAACTGGAAAGACCACAGTTTTGACTACATGGACCTTTGTCAGCAAAGTGATGTCTTTGTTTTTTAGGTTTGCCATAGCTTTCCTTTCAAGAAGCAATTGTCTTCTGATTTCATGGCTGCAGTCACCATCTGCAGTGATTTTAGAGCCCAAGAAGAGATGATCTGTCACTGCTTCCGCCTTTTCCCCTTCTAGTCACCATGAGTTGATGAGACTGGATGCCACGATCTTAGTTTTTTAACGGTTGAATTTTAAGCTGGCCTTTTCACTTTCCTCTTTCACTTTCATCAAGAGGTTATTTCCTCTTCAAGTTACATATAGTTCTGTTATATATTACAACTATTTAAGTAGATAAATTAAGATTTTTAGTTGGAATTTCAATATCAGACTCTCAAAAACTATTAGAAGAGGCAGAAAAGTAGAAGGATATAGTAGATCTGAAAAGCACCATGAACCAATTCAACATAATTAACATTTATACAATTTTCACACAACAGTAAGATACAAATTCAAGTTCCCATAGACTATAAACCAGGAGACACTGGAACATATCCAGAGACATAAAACAAGGTACAAAAATTTCATGGTCTAAAGGTATTGAAATTACACAGTCTGTTCTCTTATCACTGTGGAATTATATGAAATCCATATCAAAATATAAATGAATCCTGTCTTGATCTGCTATTCTGCTTGATTATGGCAAGTCAATCAGGGAAGGTTTTTTTTTTACAATTTTATTTTTAAAAATTTAATTTTTAAAAAATATTCAAAACATTTTGTATTGGGGTATAGCCAATTAACAATCAGGGAAGTTTTTTTGTGTATTGGAACCTTGGAAAAGGGCAAAATCTCAAAGGCTAGGCTTCTCAAACCTCTGTGTTCACAAATCGCCCCGGGTCTTGTCAATGCAGGTCTGACTCGGGTTTGGGCTGGGCTTGCTGCTACATGCCTAACAGGCTCCCAGGAGATGGCACTGCCTGGGAACCACACTGGGGATGAGGGGCGAGCACAGGCCTGCTGGGAGCCTGACTCTGTCACGTGGTAGTTGTGTGGTGGTGGGCAAGTTGCTTAATCTCTCTGAACTTCAGATTTCTCACATTTAAAATAGGGATCCTTCTGTCTCTCAAGGTCTTCGTAAGACTTAAAGATCGTGCGTGTACATTTCCTTCTACTCCCTGGAGAAGGGCTGAGACTCATTATTCTGCTTCGCCTTCATGGCAGGTTAAACCGAGGCCCACTTTTCTTTCCTAAAGTAGCTGATGCTCTTCTTCCAGGTCACGGTTTCTCTGCCTCGGCACCACTACCATTTTTGGGCCAGACTGTTCTTTGCTGTGGGGGCTGTCCCGGGGATGGGATGTTTGGCAGCCTCCTTGGCTGGGGGCACCCATCTCCCCGCGGTGTGACAGCCCAAAATGTTTCCAAACTTAGCCAAATGCCCCTGGAAGCAAGAGCACCCACAACTGAAAAACACTATACTAAGCAACAACTCCTCTGAACAATTAATTCCATAAAATATACTGAGCCCCTGCTTTGGGCCAGGGTCAGACGGCAGCAATGTATTGGTGTGTAAGACAAACAGGTCTCTGACTTCACGGAGACTTCTCCCCTTCAACAGCCTTAGTCTTCTTAACCATTAAACGGGTTGGTCTAACCAGGCTGCTAACTTTAACTAGAGTAAGTGGTTGGGAAAATGAAATGAATCGAGACTTGAGAAGCCTGGCCTACCATATCAGGATAGAAATGGGACCTGTGCTTGGGGGGCAGTGACATGGGCACAGGTGGCTGGGCTGGAGCTGGAGGGGCATCGGGGCCGGGCCGTGCTCACTCGGGGCGTGGGGGTGGACAGTGTGCAGGANGTCGGACATGACTGAGCAACTTCACTTGTGTGGCTTGCGGGATTTTGGTTTCCTGACTGAGGACTGAACTTGGGGCCCCAGCAGTGGAAGTGTGGAGTAGTAACCACTGGACCATCAGGGAAGTCCCCCACCCCATGCTTTTCACGTTAAGCGTCAGGCCTGGTGCTGGCCCAGGGAGCGGTCTCATGAGGCACGTCCCCAGGAGACTGGCAGGCAGCAGACGCTGATATGAAAAGGTCGTGCCAGGTGCAAGGGAGGAGAGGGGCTCTCGTGTGGATAGGGTGTCAGGGAGGGCTTCCAGAAGGGGGTGTCTTATGCATGCTCCTCCTTTCCAGGCCTGCTCTGTCCTGGGCGCTCAGCAAACAAGACACAGAGCGTCCACCACAGACGGGGCCCTGCCCTCAGGGGCAGGAGCTCTAGTGGAATGGCAGATCCCTATCAACTAGTCATGGACAGATGTCCAAACACAATGGCTCAGGGTGAAAAGGGGAGTCTGTGAGGGACTGTGACCTTGCTGGAGGTCTGAGCCCGATTAGAACCGACAGGAGACAGAGGGAAGGGAAACAGACAGGGGGAAAGAGCCAAACAAAGGCCCTGAGGGCACCAAGTCTACAGCCAGGCCAGGATGTCTGGAGTGGAGGTAGGGTAGGGACTGCCAATGGGCAGTGACCAGACCCCACAGGATCCAGATGAGCAAAGGAGCTGGGTCTCTGCTCCAAGAACAACAGGCAATCTCTGAAGGGTCTGAAGCCTGTAGGACCGGCTGACCCTGTCCAAGCCTGGGAAATCCCCCTGGGTGTGTGAGGGGGCGCATCCCCCTGCACAGGTGGTGCATCTGTCAGCAGCTTCCTCTTTTCGGTGGTCAGGCCAATGGGGCAGGGGGCACCCCAGGCAGAAGGAAGGGCATGTGAGGTGAGTCTGTGGCTCATTGGCGCAGGGCTGGACGGTGTGGCTGTCAGGAGAGGGGGCAGGAGCTGGCTGGGCCAGAGCAGGGGGTCTGGAGCCAGAGGAGGAGCTCAGACTTGGCCCCTGGAAGATGCTCAGCGGGGAGGGAAGCAGTCAGACAAGGAGCTGGGGAGACCCGGCGGGGGCCCGGGGCCTGTGGCGGGGGGGAGGGCGGAGGTGGGCTGCAGCGGAGGCGTGGGCAGAGAGGAGGAAGGACAGAGCCACAGCGCACCTGCAGGGACACGAGGCCAGGATGTCCGCTCCCTCCACTGTCTGGGGCGTCCACGGGTGTGGGCAGAACCCCCTGGTTCTGGGTGTCTGCCCCACCTGCCACACAGAGGAGCCCCTCTCCCGGGCGGGGACCCACCAGGCCTCACCTCCGGAGGCGAGCAGGTGGCTGTTGAGGGCGATGTTTCGCTGGCACATGGCCAAGAGGTCTGCACCGACATCTGGGGAGACAGAGGGCAGCCGTGAAGCGCCAGCCGCGACGGCCCTTCTCCTCTGTGCTCCGGCCTGCAGAGAGCTCCTCTCCACAGCCCGGCGGCAGAGATGTGCAGAACGGAAACCAACGTTCCTCCCGTGTGTTTTACGCCAAAATGAAATATGTTCACCTGAAGGCTCCTTCTTATGATCTCTTCCTTAGAGAAGATTGTCCTCGTGGGGCAGACTCTGCACTCCAGAGAGGAGAAATGAGAGCCCATGAGAGCCCATGAAACACACACATGCTCCGCGAGTCCACCCTTGATCTAACGACCCTGAGCTGGCGTCACGGTCCCTCGTCACAGACGAAGTGGCTGGGGCAGAGTCATGCAGTTGGGTGGAGCCATGGCTGGGAGTAGAACCCAAGTATCTCTAGAGCACGGGATCAGCAGCTGTGGTGCCTGGGGCTTAAGCTGCTCTGCGGCATGTGGGACCTTCCCGGACCAGGGATCAAACCTGTGTCCCCTGCACTGGCAGGATCCTTAGCGGATCCTTAGACCATGAGGAAAGTCTGAACCCAGGCGTCTCTGACTCCAAATCGAGGCTCGCTCTTTCACGCCCCAGAAGACGGATGAGCCAGGAGGGCGTCTGGATGTGACTGGTAGGGACACAGCAGAGTCAGTGGGCTGATGGCCACGCCCCGGGTCCCGACTCACTGTCACCACCGTCGCGTCTCCGCACCCGCCTGCTGCTCTGACCAGGCAGCGCTTCCCGCCACGTGAGCAGAATGGAGTTGTAGCTCACTGAGCCCTGGAGGGGGGCCAGGGCAGTGCTTTGCCAAAAGTAACTTTCAGTCAGGAGAGTGAGCATGTGGAGGGCACCGGAAGCCTTTTGACTTTTTCCTGGGCTCCCTGCAGCCACAGAGCTCCTCCCTGGGCCTGGACCACTGTCTCAACCCAGGGACCATGCAGGGCCTGGGGGTGGTGGGGGTGTGGGACGCCCTGTCTCTGCTTCCAGGGATCTGGGAACAGAGGACACTGAGGGATGTGCCTGGCAGCACAGGACTGGGTCAGCAGTTTTAAAGCCTTTATGGTACTTTTGTCAGAACATCTCGTGTGGTATTCTAACCTGCCAAGTGGATTCGAGAGCAGCAGTGCTGGCTGAGTGGGGGAGGGAGACCCAGAGCCCTGGGGCTGCCTCCACCCTCCACCCCTCAGTCGGCCCCGAGGGGGCTGCCTGGGTGACCGTGGGCCAGCCACCTGACCTCAGCACCTCCCGCTTGGAAAGAGGGGATGGTGACAGGCTGCCTGGGGTCACTGTGAGCTTGCAGGTGCTGGCGCTCACGACAAGGCCTTACTAACTGTAATATGCTGCCTGCATGCACACCCTCTCAAGGGGAAGATAATCACTAAGAGATGAGATGCCGCTGTCAGGCTCCAGGTGTGAGCACAGCCCTGGGGCGCTGCTTGGTGGCTTGACTCTGTGAAGTTCACCGGCCATTTATACCCAGTTGTCAAGGAGCCACAGAGTGGCCTCACTGCAGACTCCTGACCAGTGGCTGACGCAGGGTATCTGAGCAGGATGCCTGCCTCCCAGGCTTCCCCTTTCTCAGCTCAGATGCAAAAGATGGGCGCCACAGAAACATAAATTAAGAATCTGATGAAATGCAAAGTGTGTCAGTAGACACCACTTTCTGCCTAGCGGCTATTAAAGATTTTAAAAATAGTAGCATTAATAAATAATAGCCTGCTGAGATCCTACTTTCTTATAAACTGGTAGACTGTCCCTGAGAAAGCATGCTGGCCAAGTCTGGAGCATAGCTGGTAGTACTGCCCTGGGTCAGTTTGTGGGTGTGATCCCTGATGTTATCATGGTGGGAGTTGGACGGAGGGTGCATGGCACTTTTTGTACTGTTCTAGCAACTTCTGTGTAAATCTAACATTATTTCAAAATAGAACTTTAAAAAAGCAATCATTAAGTACATTAAGTACAGGTTTCCCTGGTGGCTCAGACGGTAAAGAATCTGCTTGCAATGCAAGAGACCCAGGTTTGATCCCTGGGTTGGGAAGATCCCCTGGAAGAGGGCATGGCAACCCACTCCAGTATTCTTGCCTGGAGAATTCTTGGACAGAGAAGCCTGGTAGGCTATAGTCCATGGGGTGGCAGTCAGACACGACTGACTGACTAACACACTTACATCAAAAGCTTAAGAAAGGTCCCACTCACTTCCAGGAATCTGCTTTGAGGATTATCAACCGAAGATGCAAAAAGGTATTGGTTGCAGTGCAAAGAAAAGCAAAAAACACACCAAAAAACAAAAAACACCGTACCAAATGAAAAGAGCCAAGCGTCTAGCAATAGGAGAATGGTTTAAAAAAAAAAAAGAGAAAAGAGATGAAATACTGTTTGATCATTAAAAGTTGATTTTTAAAAATTAATTTATTTATTTAAATTGGAGGCTAATTTCTTTACAGTATTGTAGTGGTTTTGGCCATACACTGACATGAATCAGCCATTAAAAGTTATTTATAAGTAACTTTTAATGACAACGGAAAATGTGCTTTCTATTTTCCGACACTTTTGACAGGATAAGGCACTGAATATATATAGTTTGATCTAAGTTATTTGGGAACATGTACATACAAAGGGAAAGGTTGTAAAAAATAATTTACAGTTAAAAAACAGACTCCGAAGCCTCTCGCGTACAGCGACTTCATCTGCTTCACTCACCCAGGCTTCCCGTGTCTGGCGTGCAGTGAGCTGCACACTGCTGACACCATCTGGGGATTGTGAAATTATGATGAAGTTTATGCGCTGCTCTATAAGTTTCCATAGAGAGTAGGCAAGATTTCCACAATCAGGAAAAAAATAATAAACTGTCTTTAAGCCTGTGGTTATTGCAGGAGACTTGAGAGTCCCTTGGACTGCAAGGAGACCCAACCAGTCCATCCTAAAGGAGATCAGTCCTGGGTGTTCATTGGAAGGACTGATGCTGAAGCTGACTCCAATACTTTGGCCACCTGGTGTGAAGAGCTGACTCATTTGAAAAGACCCTGATGCTGGCAAAGACTGAGGGCAGGAGGAGAAGGGGACGACAGAGGATGAGATGGTTGGATGGCATCACCAACTCAATGGACATGGGTTTGAGTAGTCTCCGGGAGTTGGTGATGGACAGGGAGGCCTGGCGTGCTGTGGTTCATGGGGTCTCAAAGATCAGACACGACTGAGCGACTGAACTGAAGCCTTATACTAAGTCACTTCAGTCATGTCCAACTCTGCAGCTGTAGCCCACCAGGCCCCTCTGTCCATGGGGATTCTCTAGGCAAGAATACTGGAACGGGTTGCCGGTCTCCCCGCCAGGGGATCTTCCCAACCCAGGGACTGAACCTGTGTCTCTCATGTCTCCTGTGTTGGCAGGTGGGTTCTTTATCACTAGTGCTACCTGGGAAACCCATCTTTAAGCCTTATTAGAGGCACATTCTTCCTGATTTCCTGAGATGTTTACTCTCTTGGGGGGCTGTGAGCACAGGTACCAGTCAAGCCGCTGGTCCTGCACCCTAGGATTGCTGGGAAAACAGTGGAGGGTGGAGAAAACCAGCCAAGGAGGAGGGCAGAATCAAGAGCTGCCAAGGTCAGATTCCCAGTTTCCCTCCCTCCATTTTTTATCCAGTCAGCACACCCTTTGTGAAGAGAACGTTCCCCTCAGCCTGGGATGGCGGGGCATTACCTGTACAATACACGGTCTGTGCCACGGTGGCTGCGATGATGCTGGCCAGCCCGGTGCCCGCCCCAAGCTCCAGCACCGTGCGACCCTGGAAGAGGTCTCGCTGGAACAGGATGTAGTCTGCCAGGAGCAGGGCACCCCGCCACACCTGGAGGGGAGAGAGGGCAGGAACTGCAGGTGACTGGAGGCAATCAAGAGACCCTGCAGGGCTGTGGGGAGTGGACGGGACCTACCCACCTGCTTGCCAACATCCTCCAGGGGGGTGGCCATGGTGTGCTCTGGAGGGGGCGGAAACCAAGAGAGAAAGGGCCACCGTGAAAACAGGGATGGACAGAACGCAGATGGGGTGCCGGGGAGGTGGCCGACATGGTGGACGGGCTGGAGGCGGGTGTTCTAAACAGCAGCAGAAACACAGGCCACATGGCCCTCCGCTAGCCTCCAGGGCGGGGTGAGCATTCCTCTCCTTCAGATCACTGAAGCCTGCACACACCAGTCACAAGAGGACTTGGCCCAACATAACCACAAACACATACCCCACACTCCACTTGAAGTATGCTCAAATACAGAACACAATCTAGAGCCGGTTACCGGGGTCGGGACGGAGCACAGAACCATGAGACCAAGAGGAAAGAGTGACGGCAAACGTTTTTCCTGGTAGAGAAGAACCGCCTCTTGTGTCTTGAAGTGAGACGGTAATGGCCAGCAAATCAAATACCAGGACACATGCACGGCAGGGCAGCCTGACCCCCATCAAACCAGAAGCAGGGAGCAAGGGTGGGAGAAGAAACTGCGAGGCTGAAGGGGTGCGCATGTCTGAGTGAGTGTGTGTGTGTGTGAGAAGGGGCCTTCCCGGGGGGCTCTCTTCTCCAGCTGCCTTGGACCTTCAGTCCCAAGACCCCACCCCACCTCCTCCCCAGTCTCTGTGGCCCCTGTATGGTCCCTGGCCCACTGTCCCTGCCGTGACTCGGGTCCCCCCGCAGAGGGGCCTCATCCCATCTTTCTTTGCCTCCTTCCAGTCTGCCTGGCCAAGCCAGGGGCACCCTTCCACAGGGATCTTGGTCATCTGAGCCTGGTCTTTTCTCCCAGAGGTCCCGTGGACTTAAGTTTTGCCTCCAGCTGCATTTAAGGGGTGCTTGGCTTCCCTTGAGCAAGAATGTGGACTAAGTAAGCTCACAAACCTCAGGGTGACCCAGGCTCGGTCAGGGATCTGGCTGGTGGCACGAGTCACCGACCTTCTCGGCACCAGAGCCATGGTTTGCTCCTTCACAAGATGCAGAAATAACATCACCGCATTCGTGGGCTCAAAGGCCTCTCTAACCAGGGTCAAGGGTGGAGAGCTGCTGCTTCATGGGAAAGCCGGTTTATACTTAAACAATCCCAGTGGCCTCATAAGAGCATAAAAGCCCAGCCTGAGGAACTTTTCATGCATACTCAGTCGCTCAGTTGTGTCCAAATCTTTGTGACCCCATGGACTGTTGCCCGCCAAGCTCCTCTGTCCATGGGATTTTCCAGGTAAGAATACGGAAATGGGTTGCCATTTCCTCCTCCAGGGCATCTTCCTGACCCAGGGATCAAACCTGAGTCTCCTGCAGAGGCAGATTCTTTACCACTGAGCCACCTGGGAAGCCCCATGAGAAACCCCAAGGTTAGTAAAGAGGGTGAGGCAGATAGTCTCAGTGTCTGAGGGTTGCCCGGCCGGCAGGACAGTCTCCAGACCTGTGGGAACCCAGACTCTCCTCCTCAGGCTCCCTCCTTCACACTCAGATTGGTCCCCAGGAATGAAAGCTGACGGCAGCTCATGTTCATTGAGCACCTACTATGCGCCAGGCACTGTGCTAAGAGCTCTATGTGGGCTAGCTCCCTCTGTTCCTTACAACCAGGGGAGATTATACCCATTTCACAGAAGAGGAAACTGAACTCTGATGTTAAAGTACTTGCCTGAGTCACAGGCAAGTGACTCGAGATCCAACAGCCCGAGTTCCATCCCTGCCTCTTCTGTGTTCTCTTTGGGTTCCAGTTCTTTATCTATAAAGTGGGGGAAATGCTCATCATTTACTTGGAACCTTGTGTCTGTGAATTCCTAGCTGGTCCTCGAGTAATGTTAGATTTCGGACAACAGAACTTTCCAATGTTCTGATCACACGACATGGGTAGGGAACATGGGCGGTGGTGTCGGACACACCCGGTGTGAGTCAAGGCTCTGCTGCTGACTAGCTGTGAGACCTGGGCAAGATCCCTCCTCTGTGAAATGGGAATACTCACCCCTGGGAAGGCCACAGGGACTAGAGACAATCCACAGAGGACAGAGAAGGGTCCCCACCGGGGGATCCAGACCCAGCTGGCCGGAGAACTGCAGGCGCTCGGTCACTGTCTGCTGGGCCGCTGACCGGGCCACCATCAGAGTGGCTGTTCTATTAGGCTTTTTCANAATAGGGTGAGCAAACAACATATATGTTCTCAAAGGAAACAGACTGTTTCCTGAACTGCCCAGAGTAGCACACGGAGAGTTGCCTGTGTATCTTGAGACCCCATTCTAGCCTTGATTGGGTTGTTCGCAGGGAATGTCTGAGTGGAAGGCACTCAGGCACTCCTGGCTCAGCCACTTCTGGCAGGTCGGAGCTGCTCAAAAAGTTCAATTTGCTGAGTGAAAGAGGGAAGGTCACTGGGAAAATGACATAGACGCCTCTGGAGTTGTTTTATTTAAAAACTTGTGAGAATAGAGCAGGCAGAAAGTGGAAGTGTTAGCCACTCGGTCGTGTTCCACTCTGTGTAACCCCATGGACTGTGTAGCCCACCAGACTCCTCTGTCCATGGGGATTCTCCAGGCAAGAAAACTGGAGTGAGTTGCCATTCCCTTCTTCAGGGGATCTTCCCGACCAAGGGATCGAACCCGGGTCTCCTGCATTGCAGGTGGATTCTTTACCACCCGAGTCACCGGGAAGCCCCCAAAGCAGGCAGAGTCATCTTCTAAAAACAAAAGCCAGGTCACATCTGTCCTCTGTTCAAACCAGTGGAGGCCTTTACCGTGGGCAGAAAGGGAGGCCAGGGTTCTTGAAGTCATCTGATTCCCATCTCACACCCCATTCTGCTCCCTTCCAGCCACCCTGATCAGTTGTGTTCCCCTTCATGTGCTTTGCACTGACTGTTCTACTCACTGAGGGTACATCTCCCCAGGACACCCATCTGCCCTGCCCCATTCCCTCACCTCCTTTGGGCTTGTGATCAGGCATCCTCTTCTCAGCGGGATCTTTCCTGACCATCCTATTTAAAATAACCATCTCTCCCCACCCAGGTACTCCTGGCACATTGGAACTGCTCAGAAACTTCAATTTGTCGAATGAAAGCGGGAAAGAAAGAGGGATGGGATGTGTTAGGGAGTTGGAGAGCCAGTGGGGGTCTGGGTCCCTCACTGTGATGTTGAGAGAATTCCCATCATTGCAGGATTCCTAACAGTCCTCAGGGTCAAGTTCAGACTCCTCTGTCTNGCGGGAAAGAAAGAGGGATGGGATGTGTTAGGGAGTTGGAGAGCCAGTGGGGGTCTGGGTCCCTCACTGTGATGTTGAGAGAATTCCCATCATTGCAGGATTCCTAACAGTCCTCAGGGTCAAGTTCAGACTCCTCTGTCTAGACCCTGTTAACCTTTGCGCCCTGAGGCATGGACAGTATCCATTCTCATCTTTTCCCATAGTTGTATAATATTTTGCTGGGCACATGCCTCTCCCTCAGTTTTTTTTTTTTGTGTGTGTGTGTGTTATTTTTTTCTTTTCTTTTTTTTTTTTTTTGGCCACACCAGGCTGCTTGTGGGACCTTAGTCCCCCAACCAGGGATTGAGCTTGTGCCCCCTGCAGTGGAAGCATGGAGTCTTAACCACTAGCACCACCAGGAAACTCCTCTAAATTAAAAATTTCCCAGCCTCCCTTGCAGTAGAGTGAGGTCATGGGATTAAACCCATGGGATTAAGGCAGTGGAATGTAAGGGGAAGTGTTACAGAGCAGTTTCTGGGACCGTTTTTTAAGCAGGAAGCTGGGGAGTCCTTGGTCCCTGATACTTTGTCCCTTCCTCATTCATGAAGCCCCAAACAGATCTGCCCTGAGGGCCCTCGCTACACTAAGTTTTGGCAGAGTGGCAACCCTGCTTGCGGGTCACCTCTTTCTGGCAACCTTCCCTGATTCCTCCTCTGCCAGTTCCTATTGATGAGTCTGTGGGCCTGCCCAGTCCTCTCCGCTCTCCCCATCAGAGCGCTTGTGACTCCTCTGCCAGGTTGTGGGTGCCTTGGAGGCAGGAGCAGCTGCTAGTTTTCATCAGCACCTCATACCAAATTTGTCCATATCTGCAAGGGAAAAATTGGATGATGCTTGTAAAGCAGTTAGCATCGTCCTTGGCATGCTGTGAGCACTCAAGATATAGCCACAATACTTTTAGACTAATACAGTTGATCCTTGAACAACATGGGTTTGAACTGTGCATCATACGTCAACTTATAGAGGCATTTTTTTCACTAAATAATTACTGTGGTATGACACAATCTATGGTTTGAATCTGCAGACTGTAAAGTTATATTTGAATTTTTGATTGTGCAGAGAATCGGTGCCCCCCCCAACACCTGCCTTGTTTGAAGGTCTACTATATTATTTCTTATATGTATGTAGTTCATTCTGCCTAACACCAGACACGTTTGGGCGCGGGCGAGACCCTTTGCTGAATAGGTTCAGCTTGATTGATTGTTCACCATCTGGCCAGGCCCTGCAATGGAAATGTATTAATATTTATGGCTGCTCTAACAAATTTTCACCAACTTCATGGCTTAAAACAAAATGCATTTATTTTCTCACAGTCCTGCAGGCCAGAAGTCCAAAATAAAGGTGTCGGTGGGGCTGAGTTCTCCCTGAAGGCTTTCGGGAAGAATCCTTCTTTATTAGCTTGAACTGCCATAACAAAATACCGTAGACTGAGTGGCTTAAACAACAGAAATCTGTTTCCTAACAGCTCTGGAGGCCGGAAGTCCAGGATAAAGGTGCCAGCATGGCTCGGTTCTGGTGCGGAATCTCCCCTTGGGCTGCAGACAGCCACCTGTTCACCGGGTCCTCATGTGACTTCTTCTCTTGAGTGTGTGAGGAGAGAGAAAGGGAGAATGCTCTCTGGTGTCTCTCTTCTGTTTTTTTTGTTTTTTTTTGTTTTGATGTGGGCCATTTTTATCTGTGTGATGTTTGGGGTTTTTGGCTGCAAGGCGTGTGTCATCTTAGCTCCCCAACCGAGAATCGAACCCACAACCCCCTGCATTGGAAGGTGACGTCTTCACCACTGGACCACCCGGGAAGTCCTACTGTCTCTTCTTATAAGGACACTAATCCTATGAAATCAGGGCCCCATCCTTATGACCTCATTTAACCTTCATTGCCTCCTTAGAGGCCCCATCTCCAAATACAGCCACGTTGGGGGTTGGGGCTTCTACATATGAATCTGTGGGGACACATTCAGTCCTCAATGCCTTTCTTGCCTCTCTCCCAGCTTCTGGTGACTCTGGTGACCCCTGACTTGTAGACGCAATGACACAGTTTCTTCCATCTTCACATGGCCGTATTCCCCATGTGTCTATTCCCCATGGGTCTATCTCTTCTCTGAGGACACCAGTTGTTGGATCAAGGCCTCCTAATTCATTATGGGGCTTCCCTGGTGGCTCAGTGGCAAATAACCCGCCTGTCAATGCAGGAGACATGGGTTCAGTCTCTGGGTTGGGACAATCCCCTGGAGAAGGAAATGGCACCCCACTCCAGTACTCTTGCCTGGAGAATCCCATGGATAGAGGAGCCTGGCGAGCTACCATCCATGGGGTCACAAAGAGTCAGACAACTAAACAACAACAACAAAATTCAGTATGACCTCATAATTACTTGCTCACCCTTCAAAGACCCATTAACAAATAAGGTCACATTCAGAGGTTTGGGGCTAGGACTTGAACATATTTTTGAGTGGCGGCGGGGGACATAATTTGACTCCCAGTGGGAAATGTCTTGGAAAGGATGCTTGAAGACCTTGTTTTTCAGCTCCCAGCTGTGAGTCATCTCAGCTACCAGGATCCTCTTGCTAGACATCGTGGGGCAGGGAAAAGCCAGCCCCATGTTGCTCTGTCCAAATCCTGACCCACAGAATCCATAAACATAGCAGAAATGTTCTTATGGTCTGTGTGGCCCTCAACGTTTTTGGCACCAGNATCTCAGCTACCAGGATCCTCTTGCTAGACATCGTGGGGCAGGGAAAAGCCAGCCCCATGTTGCTCTGTCCAAATCCTGACCCACAGAATCCATAAACATAGCAGAAATGTTCTTATGGTCTGTGTGGTCCTCAACGTTTTTGGCACCAGGGACTGGTTTCATGGAAGACAATTTTTCCATGGACTGGGGGGATGGGAGGATGGTTTTGGGATGATTCAAGCACATGATATTTATTATACATTTATGACTATTATTATTACATCAACTCCCTCTCAGAGTGTCAGGGATTAGATCCTGGAGGTTGGGGACCCCTGGTGGCATCATGCCATTATATCTGGAGGTAGTTTGCAACACAACACTTCCCTTGGCTCAGACAGTAAAGAATCTGCCGGTAATGCAGGAGACCGGGGTTCAATCTCTGGGTCAGACAGATCCACTGGAGAAGAGACCGGCAAACCACTCCAGTATTCTTGCCTGGAAAATCCCATGGACAGAGGAGCCTGGTGGGTACAGTTCATATGATAGCAAAGAGTCAGACATCACTGAGTGACTAACACTTTTTCTTTCACTTGTAACACAGCCACAGATGCTCAGAATAGAGGGGAAGGAAATGCTGCCCTTCTTTGCAGAGCTTTGCAGGTTAGGGAGAGGTGGCCCCCCAGGCACCTGAGTCTCAGTTACACACACAACCACCTATGAAGCTTGGACAGGTGAGGTGCCTTGCTCAAAGTGCCGGTCACTGAATGGAGAGCTGGAGTGCAGACTCAGGTCTGCTAAACAACCCTGGCAGTCTGTTGGATGGAGCCTTAGAATGAAAAGCCCTTTCTGGCATCCCAGGCATGTGTTTTCCTTTGAGAGGCTTCCCTAGGCTTGGCGATGCAAGGGTTACTGTGCTAACTCCCATATCCTGGAGTGCACATCACCCGCGCTGCCTGGGCTAATGACAGATCATGTATGCAACGGAGGAAAGCGGACGGACTGCCAGGTATGCGGAAAGAAACCAGCTTGCAGAAAATTGCTATTAGGTGATCAGTATTAGCCGGGGTATTCAGAGTTGCCACGTTTCCAAAGGTCATGCATTTACCAAATGCTTGATGCATTTTCCCCATCGGCTCTAGACTTTTGTCCTCCTGGAGAGACAGCTAGATCTGCTGAGAACNGCTTGCAGAAAATTGCTATTAGGTGATCAGTATTAGCCGGGGTATTCAGAGTTGCCACGTTTCCAAAGGTCATGCATTTACCAAATGCTTGATGCATTTTCCCCATCGGCTCTAGACTTGTCCTCCTGGAGAGACAGCTGGATCTGCTGAGAACAGGTGACTATAATTCTGTCCCCAACCCCACCCCACCTCCACCAGCTTCTGGCAGCAGTTGCTACACAGGCACAGTGAATGCCTCTCTGGTTCCTGGCTCTGTGTAGAGAGGCACCTAGCTGACCTTGGTGTGCAATGAGCTGGGTTCAAATCCCAGCTGGGCTACTGAGTAATCATAGACACTCATCTGATGCCTGATGGTGGAGAGCATTCACATGCTAGGCACTCGGGCAAGTTACTTCTTTGAAACTTAAGTTTATAAGTTCTCAAGTACTGATGATAACACCACCTACCTTGAAGCACTGCTGTGAGAAGGGGTGAAATAGAACATGGAAACAGACACGACTAAGCGACTGAGCATGGGAGCCTGTGGAAATATATATTGGCGAGAAAAAAAATATGACACTGAATAAAAGCAATTCATGTAAATAGGTACTCAAACAAATGTGTCTCAGTCTGTTGAAGCTACATAAGAGCAGACCGTACACTGGGTGGTTTATAAACGATGGCCATTCTGGAGGCTGGCGGTCTGAGATCAGGGTGCCAGCATGATTGTGGTGAAGGCCCTCCTGGCGTGATACATTCTGGCCAATGCTCGGACACAAGTGTTGGTAAGTCACTATTCATAGTAGCAAAAAGGAACAACCTACGTGTCCATCCACTGAAAAATGGAAAAATAAAATGTGGTCTCTCCATATAGTGGGGAATTATCCAGCCTTAAAATGGAAGCGTTGATACATGTTACGATGTGGATGGACGGTGACCCTCAGTGAACTGTGGCAGACACAAAAGACTGCACACACACTACGATTCCAGTGTAATGGAACATCCAGTAAAGGCAAATCCACAGAGACAAAAGGCAGACTAGTGGCCACCAGGGACAGAGGAGAGGGAAAAAGTGGAGAGAGATTGCTTGATGGGTCACTCCTTTGGGAGTGATGAAAATGGCTTGAAACCAGGTAGAGGGAGTGACTGTACAACATTGTAGATGTACTAAATGCCACTGAACTGTACACTTTATTTTTTTTTTTAATGTGTTTGGCTGCATCAGGTCTTAGTTGTGGCACATGGGATCTTTTGTTGTGAGGCACAGACTCTCTAGTTGTAGCGTGCGGTCTCAGTAGTGGTGGCTTTCTGGCATAGTCTCTCCGAGGCATGTGGGATGTTAGTTCCTGGACCAGGGATCGAACTTTTGTCCCCTGCATTGCAAAGCGGATTCTTAAATCCCTGGGCCAGGGTTCAGGTAAGTCCCTAAACTGTACACTTTAGAATGATGTATTTTATATGAATTTTAATTAAGTAAAAAAAAATCCATGAATGAACTGTACACTTTAGAATGATGTATTTTATATGAGTTTTACTTTAGTAGAAAAAAAAAAAATCCATGAATGAACTTCCCTAGTGGTCCAGGGGCTAAGACTCCTTGATCCCAATGCAGGGGGCCCAGGCTTGATCCCTTGTCAGGAAACTAGTTTCCACATGTTGCAATTTAGAGTTTGTATGCTGAAACTGAAAAAAAAAAGAAAAAAGATCCCTTGTGCTGCAACCTAAGATACTGTATGCCACAATTAGGACCCAGCACAGCCAAAATAAATAAATATTTTAAAAATCCATGAATTCATAACGAAACTAAAAGACTTTTTATTAAAATTTTTTTAAATTATTTTTTAAAACTGGATACTATAAAATAAATAGCTAAAGTGAAGTCGCTCAGTCATGTCTGACTCTTTGTGACCCCATGGACTGTAGCCCACAAGGCTTTTCCATCCATGGGGTTTTCCAGGCAAGAATACTGGAGTGGGTTGCCATTTCCTTCTCCAGGGGACCTTTCCCACCCAGGGATCGAGCCCAGGTCTCCCACATTGAAGGCAGACGCTTTACCCTCTGAGCCACCAGGGAAGTCCTCAAAGGCTTGTTAAAAGGGAGGGCATGGATGGAAAGCTTCAGTGAGAAACTGTGGCTGGAAGGATGAATAGTAATAGAAAATCACTCTTAAAAGTCACCATCATAATGACCGATCCAGGTGAGAACCATCAGTTCAGTTCACTTCAGTCTCTCAGTCGTGTCCAACCCCATGAATTGCAGCACGCCAGGCCTCCCTGTCCATCACCATCTCCTGGAGTTCACTCAATCTCATGTCCATCGAGTCGGAGATGACATCCAGCCATCTCATCCTCTGTCGTCCCCTTCTCCTCCTGCTCCCAATCCCTCCCAGCATCAGAGTCTNTTATTTGGACAAATGCTTTTTCTGCAGTTATTAAGATGATTGCGTGATTTTTCTTTTTATTTCTATTAATGTTGTTATCACATTTATTGATTTGCCCACGTTGAACCATCCTTGCATCTCAGGGATAAATTCCATTTGGTCATGGTGTATAATCTTTTAAATATGTTGTTGAATTTGGTTTGCTAATACATTGTAGATATTTTCTGCCTATATATTCATCAGGGATATCAGTCTAGTTTTTATTTGCTTGTAGTTTCCTTGTCTGGCTTTGGTGTAAGAGTAATGCTAACACCATTTTGGCCTTGTAAAATGAGCTTGAAGGTTTTCCCTCTTCTTCAGTTTTTTGGAAGAGTTTGGGAAGAATTGCCATTGATTCCTCATTAAATATTTGGTGGAATCTGGCAGTAAAGTCATTTGGCCCTGGACTTTTCTGTATTGGAAGGTTTTAATTTCTGATTCAAACTTCATACTAGTAATTGATCTTTTGAGACTTTCTTTTTCTTCCTGATTCGGTCTTGGTAGATTGTACATTCCAAGAAATGTATCTATTTATTCACTATTGAATTTGTTGATGTATGACTGTTTAATAGTAGTCTCTCATGATCCTCTATTTCTCTAGTATGTTTTAGTGTCTCTTCTTTTAGCTTCTGATTTAATGAATTTGAGCCTTTTCTCTCTTTTTGTCTTGGCTGACTTATCTAAAGATTTGTTAAATTTGTTTGTCTTAAAAAAAAAAAAACTCTTCAGTTTTTTATTTTTTTTCTATTGTTTTTCTGGTCTTCATTTATTTTCTTTTTATCTTGTTATTTTCTTCCTTCTGCTAACTTAGGGTTGATTTTATTCTTTTTCTAGTTCTTTGAGATGTAAAATTAATCTGTTTATTTGAGATATTTCTACTTTCTTAATATATGCATTGATATAAACTTTCCTATCAGAAATGTTTTTTGTTTTGCAGCATCCCATCAATTTTAATACATTGTTTCCATTTTCATTTTTTTCAAGATATTTTAAACTTTTATCCCCTCCTTTTATATTTATGTTTATGTAATTACTTACCTCTTTTGTATTATATATTTATTCCCAGATTTTCATAGCTATAACTATTTTTAATACTGTTTTCCTTTAACCTTTATACTGTAGCTTATTTGTTAACACACCATCCTATTACAGAATTAGCATTTCCTGAGTCTGACTACACATTTAGTTTTACCAGTGTGTGTATAATTCAATATGTCTTTATGTCCCTGATTAGTGTCTTTTAATTTCAACTTGAAAAACTTTCAGCATTTCTTGCAAGCTGAGGTGATAAACTCCCTCAACTTTAGTTGGTAAAGTCTTTACTTCTCCTCTGTACCAGAAAATAAGTTTGTCAGAGCATAATCTCAATTAGCATTTTTTTCTTTTAATACTTTAAATGTTGTTCCACTCTCTCCTGGTCTTTGGGGTATCTGCTGAGAAATCCACTGATTGCCCAATGGGGTTCTCTGTAGGTGAAATCTTTTTTTTTTCCCTGTATGTTTTTAGCATTTCCTTTACCTTTAGTTTTAACAGTTTCATTACAACATGTCTTGAAGAAGGTCTTTTTGCAGCCAGTTAGAGATAGCTGTCATTTTCCAATGAGCTAATAATAAAGATTATGGTTGTTCTCAATCTAAAGAATTAATCTCTGTTCCAAAAATCCTATTTTTAAAAAATTTTTAATTAAATGTATGTTTACATACATAAAGGATAATTACTTTACAGTGTTATGTTGGTTTCTGCCAAATGTCAACACGAATCAGCCACAGGTATACCCATGTCCTCTCCCTCTTGATCCTCCTCCCATCCCATCCCTCTAGGCTGTTATGGAGTTCTGGCTTGAGTTCCNCCTGGCGTGCTGCAATTCATGGGGTCGCAGAGATTCGGACACAACTGAGCGACTGAACTGAACTGAACTGATTTATTTCACTTAGCTTAATGCCCTCGAGATCCATCCATGTTGTCACAGATGACTGACAAATATTTCTTTCTTTTTCATGGCTGAATAATATTTCATTGTGTATATCTACCACATTTTCTGTATCCATTCATCCGTTAATGAACATTTACACTGTTGTCATATCTTGACTGTTGTGAATAATGAACATTTAAAAAATATTTTTCATTTAATATTCCCACTTAACGTACTATTTTAAGTGTGATCATACAGTAAGCTCCATTTTTACCAATGAACAGCCTAATATCCAGAAAGATGAGGACTTGTCCCAGGTGATACCAATTGTGGTAAAGCAGGATTTGAACCCAGTTCTGTCTGGCTCCAAAGCTCATGCTTCTCCCCAACCTGAAGTCAGCACTGGTTAGACTGACTGCAGTAGAGATGAAAGAAAAGAAACAGGTTAGAGAACATCAGCTTGCATGTGCTTAGCATGCACTAGACAACAAAATATACACATATCTATTAAATGAATAAATGTCTAAGAAAAGGAAACACTCTAGCATATGTGTGTATTTACTTGTATTTATCTAATTGCTTAAAAAGAAAAATAGGGATAAATGTATCAAATATATCAAATCCTATCCATTCTTCCCTCACAATGTGGCATTATACAAATGTAGATTTTGGGTATGTGTGTGGGTGAGTGTGTGTATTTTGTGGTCAGAGGCAGGCGCTAGAAGAAAGTAGGATCAGAGAAATACCAAGAAGTGTTTACAAACTAAAGGGCAGCGGGATCTATCAGTTAAGCAAAGTGAGATAAATGGAACTGCCAATTAACTTCGTATTCTCAGAAGCAGGGAGCAGAGCACGCGTCTCGAACAATGAAAGCGTTGCTGGGAGCTTTCATATTCCATGTTGTCTCCGTGTAATTTGTTCCCTTTTACATAGAAATATATGATATTAACTGGGGGATGTGATTAGAATACAGGCAGAGGCCCACTTTGATGGGAAACACACAGACAGGCGCCTAACAGCCGCTGGAGATCAGAGACGGTCTCTCTCCAGTAAACTCACAAATTGCAGGGCCCACAGTCTGCCTAATGAGTGAAGAGCTCTGGGGCCGAGACCGCAATGTTCCAGAGACCCAGGCCTCCCACTGGGGTCCTGGCCTCACAGTAGCAGTAATAGGCTGAGAAGCGCCACGGGCCCGCCTGTTCCTGTGTGCTGCCTGCACTCAGGTGCTGTCCACAAACTCATCCATTTCATCCTCAAGCAAACAGGAGGGAGATGATCCAATTGTCCCCACTTTAGAGATATGAAAACCGAGGGTAAACAGGCTCAAAGACTGGGTCAACGGTATGGTGCCCGGAGCTCCTTCTTCCTTTTACTGAAGCCCTTGGTTTTACCCTTGGCTCTATCCTGCCATCCACACCTCGTAGGGGACAGGGAGCAGCGGTGGGGTGTGGGATGAGAGCCTGCCCCTGCTGGAAGGCCTGAGAGACCCCACTCCCACACAGACCAAGAGACTGTGCCCTGGAGAGCGGGGTGATGATCCCGGAGGAAATCCAAGTAGTCGGAATCTTAACATTGCTAGAATACATGCACCCATTCTCCTAATTTGATGGCTAGGAAAACGGGTCCTGAGCAGCGCCAGTGGGTCTGTGATGTTTCGTCCATCAAATATGGCCTTCAGGGTATACCCGTGGGGTCAAGGTGAGCAGCCCCAGAAGACCTCACCAAACGCTTGTACTCGCTGTATGCCAGGCACTGTTCCACTTTTGCAAAGATGAGCTACTTAGCCTCTGTTTACTCCTAAAGGGTAGGCATGGTTACTGTCTCCCTGCTTTACAGATGAGGAAACTGAGGCACAGAGAGTCTAATAGGCTTCTTGGGGGTGACTTAGGTCCACGTTCCCAGTCTCTGGAGTGTGTCCGCCCCTCACGTTTCGCACAAGAGCCGTACACCCCCCTAGACAGAGCCACCAAGCCCCATTCTTCCCCTTGTTCCTTCACGATCACTCGGAGCTTTCCCTCCCTTCCTGATAGTCCCCCAAGTTCCCCTAAGTTGTACCCTCAGCTTACAGGCACTTCACATCGCTCTTCAATAACATGGAACGAGATCTCTGTTTTAGCATTCGTGTGCAGGAGCCAAGGAAACCAGCCTGGGTCTTAACTGTGACCTTCAATAAGCTTTTACGATGTGGAGATTGACATATGAGCTCTCCCCAAGAGTCCATCAGCTGAGGAATGGATAAGAAGGAAGTGGCACGTCCACACAGCAGAATCTTATTTTTTAGTCACTAAGTCGTGTCCGACTCTTTGCAACCCCATGGACTGTAGCCCACCAGGCTCCTCTGTCCATGGGATTTCCCAGGCAAGAATACTGGAGTGGGTTGCCATTTCCTGTTTCAGGGGATCTTCCCAACCCAAGGATCAAACCCATTTCTCCTGCTTGGCACGTGGATGCTTTACCACTGCGTCACCTGGGAAGCCTACAGTGGAATTTTATTTGACCATTTAAAGGAATGAAAGGCTGATGCATGTGACAATGTGGATGAACCTTCAAACCATGATACTCAGTGAAAGGAGCCAGACACAACAGGCCACATACTGCAGGATCCATTCATGTGAGATGTTCATTGTGGGCAAATCTGTAAAGACAGAAATCAGATTGGTTAGCGGTTTCCAGGGGCTGAGGAGACTGTAGGGTAACGTGGTGATAGCTAAGGAGTGTCTTTTTAAGCTAGTGAAAATGCTTTACACTGACTGTGATGTTCACCTATCTGTGAATGTACTAAAAATCATT
The DNA here is from genome assembly GCA_006410875.1 of Neotragus pygmaeus. Lineage (NCBI taxonomy): Eukaryota > Metazoa > Chordata > Mammalia > Artiodactyla > Bovidae > Neotragus > Neotragus pygmaeus. Next base: position 2,348,915 of record SJYV01014150.1, on the reverse strand, counting down.
GAATTGTACACTTTAAATGGGTGAATTGTATAGTATGTGAAATATATCCCAATAAAACTAAGAAGAAAAAAAGAAGGGAAGAGAAGACAGGGAGGAAATTGGAGAGAAGAGGGGGAGGAGGAGAGGGTGTTTTATTACTGTTTTTGTTTTTTTTTTTTTGACTGCACTGTGTGGTGTGTGGGATCTTAGTTCCCCAACTAGGGATCAAACCTATGCCCCCTGCAGTGGAAGCCTGGAGCCTTAGCCACTGGACCACCAGGGAAGCCCCCTAGGAGGGCATTTTAGAGCCTGGATTCCAACTCCAGATCTCTCACTTTATAGCTGTGCAGCCTCGAGGTAGTAGCCTCGCGTTTCCTGTCCAGTAATAGCTGAAGATGAGAGCAGACACTATCAAAATGTTGGGCAGGCAGTAATGGCAAGGACACAGATCAGCTGTTAACCCTTTTGTTCCTGGATCGCATGGTGCTGCAAGGGGAGTGCAGATGGACTGGGGTGACCAGGGGGCACCAGGCTTTGCCAACCAGTAAAGAATTATGCCTTCAGTTCTAAACTCAGAGTGTGCTAACGTGAAAGAAGCCACTTGAAATTCGATTTCTCATCAGTGGCGACAGAAGCCTTGACTTGCGTGAATGCATCAAGGCATACGGAGCCTGTTTCCTCCTGAGTTTTCCTGAGCGTGGTTTTCCAGTGCAGAGATTTCCATGTAATTAACATGAGTTCATCAGTGTGCCCAACTTGGGTTTCCATGGAGACTCCCTGTGCTTAATTAACGTGGCCAGGGTTGCGTTGCTGTTCCCAGTTCAGGCTAACCTCCACTCGCTTGCCATTTTATTTTTTAATAATACCCCACGTTTAATCGGTGCTAATTATTTCTCCTCTGCTGGTGTTCACCTCATCACTTGGCTGTTCTTTTTTTCCTCTTTCTTACTTTTCCTAAATCATACCCCTAGAGGAGGAAGATGTGTATAAGAGACAGGGACTGCAGGGACGAACCAACTCCGGGAAACCTCATTAATTTCTAAATGAGAAATGATTTCATTTCTCAGCTAGTGTCTGGAGGCAGTGCCGTGCAGCAGACAGATCTTAACAGAACCCGGTTTTCACACCAGCTGTTGTGCTTCCTTGCCCAAGATCTTTCCTTGAGAAAGAAAGGAAGGAAAAGAAGGAGGGAGCAAAGGAGGAAAGACCCCACGTCCCCATCCCCAGGAATCACGTTTTGTCCTGTGATAGCCCCGGGAAGGAGATGAACCTTGTCTCCTTGACCCGCCATGGCTGCTGGCTTTTAGGGGCTTGCAGACCAAGGGGTGTGATACAGGGGAAGGCAGACGGGACGATTGCCTTCATCATCTGTACGGCTGGTGGGGTCATGGTTGATTTAACCCTGGCTCTATGGGCCTCTCTATTTCCTCCATGCACACCGTCCTTGTGGTAACACAGCGAACCACATCTCATGACCTCCAGGTCAAAGACGTGAAGACGGAGCTTCCGAGGAATGAAGTGACTCACAAAAGACGCAGTTTGGGGACAGAGAAGGGGGAGGGGATGGATGCTGGTGGCACTTTTCTGCGTGGCTCTTTCTCTGGCCTCCCCCTCCTCTCTCCTGCCCGCCCCCCGACCTGTCACTCTTCAGCCTCCCGTGGCTGGGAAGGGAGTGGGGTCACGGCTGGGGCAGACCCTCCCGGATGTGAACTCATGCATCTTCTCTGGCGGTGTTCCCTGCTGGTCCAACTCTCACATCCATACATGACTACTGGAAAAACCATAGCCTTGGCTAGACGGACCTTTGTCAGAAAAGTGATGTCTCTGCTTCTTAATACACTGTCTAGGTTGGTCATCGCTTTTCTTCCAAGAAGCAAGCGTCTTTTAAGGTCACGGCTGCAGTCACCGTCTGCAGTGATTTTGGAGCCCAAGGAAAGGAAGTCTGGACGTGAACTTGGGAGCCTTCTTTCAACCCCTTATACCCCTCTGCTGTCTACTCTCAATATAGCGACCAGAGCGACCTGCAGAAACTGAAGTCAAAGTCCGTGTCTCTCACGCCTCAAGACAGGCTGGTGGCCTCCGTCTCAATCAGTGCTGTGCTTAGTCGCTCAGTCCTGTCTGGCTCTTGGTGACCCCGTGGACTGTAGCCCATCAGGCTTCTCTGTCCATGGGAATTTTCCAGGCAAGAATACTGGAGTGGGTTGCCATGCCCTCCTCCAGGGGATCTTCCCAACCCAGAGATGGAACCCAGGTCTCCTGCATTGCAGGCAGATTCTTTACCATCTGAGCCACCAGGGAAGCCCTCTCATTTGGAGATAAATGAAAAATCTTCTTGATGGCTCCGGAGCCCCGAGCCCCATGCGAGCCGCTCTGAACGATCTCTCCCCACGTCCTCACTCTCCCTCCCGCCAGCCACCCTGGCTGGCTCTCCAGGAGGAAGCCCCGCCGGGCACACCCGCTCCCATCTCTGACTCCTCCCTGCTCCATCCTCCCCTGCCGCCCCTCAGTTCTTGGCCTTCCTTCAAGGCTGCCTCCCTCACCTCCTTCAGGTCTTTGCTCTGATGTCACTTTTGCAGTAGAGCCGCTGCCCTGCCCGCTGCTCAGCATTGTTCACGCCCTTCCCCATGCATTTGTCACCATTTCTCAGCTTCATCACTTACTTGTTCACGGCTGACCCCACATGGCAGGAGCCTTGGTGAATTTGCCTAAGCGTCTGCCAATCTAGGGACAGAGCCTGGNTCCATAGTGGCTGTACTAGTTTGCATTCCCACCAACAGTGTAAGAGGGTTCCCTTTTCTCCACATCCTCTCCAGCATTTATTGCTTGTAGACTTTTGGATCGCAGCCATTCTGACTGGTGTGAAATGGTACCTCATTGTGGTCTTGATTTGCATTTCTCTGATGATGAGTGATGTTGAGCATCTTTTCATGTGTTTGTTAGCCATCCGTATGTCTTCTTTGGAGAAATGCCTATTTAGTTCTTTGGCCCATTTTTTGATTGGGTCGTTTATTGAGAGAGTGTATTTCAAGAGCCTCATGCAGTGTCTGACCCTGTAAGTGTACCCTGAGTGTTAGCTGCTCTTACTACCATTGTATCATCAGAGAGGAGGCTGGCCCTTTAGACCCTGTGCTCACTGAAAATCACCCCCAGAGACAGCTTTTTTTCCCAGAATCTCTTTGTCCCCAGAAAGAGTTTTGAATGTTGGCCAAGTTCTTTTATTGCACAGAGGCCGTGTTCCTTTTTGGACCTGCAAAGGAGTCATAGAGGGCAGAGGCCAAGTGACAAGCTGCATGCTCTGTGAGTCAGCCTTCTAGACAGACCCCCTCCTGAGCATGTATGGGAAGAACCATTGATTTTTCCTCCAAGAAAACCCATGCGGGCAGCTTACTTCTGTACCCAGTAAAACTCTACCTTGCTTGGATATTTTATCTTCTTGATTGGCTCTGGGGATGTCAACGGTTTGGTTCCCTGGCTAGGGACTGTGAATTTTTTTTGGCAGAGAGAGGCAATCTTCAAATTCAGCACAGTTTATTATTATTATTTTTATATTTTAAAAATATTTTCTTGGCCCTGCTGCATGGCACGTGGGATATTAATTCCCTGACCAGGGATTGAACCTTTGCCCTTTGCACTGGAGGCTCAGCGTCTTAACCACTGGACTGCCAGGGAAGTCCCAGCACAATTTAGATAAAAGAGCCACAGTTTAGAGCCACCCAAGCTAGCTGTTACGGCGAAGGCAATGGCACCCCACTCCAGTACTCTTGCCTGGAGGCTGCAGTCCATAGGGTTGCTGAGGGTCGGACACGACTGAGCGACTTCACTTTCACTTTTCACTTTCATGCATTGGAGAAGGAAATGGCAACCCACTCCAGTGTTCTTGCCTGGAGAATCCCAGGGACGCGGGAGCCTGGAGGGCTGCTGTCTATGTGGTTGCACAGAGTCGGACATGACTGAAGCGACTTAGCAGCAGCAGCAGCAAGCTAGCTGTATCAGCCTTTTGAAAGTGATGGAAACTCAAATCATACTCTGCGTGCATGCTAAGTCGCTTCAGTTGTGTCTGACTCTTTGTGATCCTATGGACTGTATCCCATCGGGCTCCTCTGTCCATGGGATTCTCCAGGCATGAATACTGGAGGGGGTTGCCATGCCCTCCTCCAGGGATCTTCCCCACCCAGGGATCGAACTCGAATCTCCTGCAGCTCCTGCATTGCAGGCAGATTCTTTACCGCTGAGCCACCGGGGAAGCCCCCAAATCATACCTGTTGAAACAAAACATGGAATTCCTGGGCCATGGAGCTGAAAAGCTCAAGCTCCCCCAGGACGTAAAGAGTTAAACACACTTTCTTCTTCTCTCTGGGCTTTGCCTCTGGATTCTGCTTTCAACTAAACGCTCTCCAGTCTCAGCAACCAAAATAGGAGACTGTTGCCCAATCATTCTGCAACTCCTGGTAGGTCTCTCATTGGATCAGATCAGATCACATGCCTAGGACTGAGCCAATCAGTATGGCCGAGGGCAAGGAGTGTGCTGATTGGCCAGGCTGAGTCATGTGCCTCTTTCAACAAGATGGGGTGGGGTCAGCCTCATCATCGATAAGGTTCCTCTGACCGGTTCTGTAACTTCTGGCTAGTCGTCTGCTTCCATAAATGGGCTGTTTTATAAACAACAAGGTCCAGCTGTATAGCACAGGGAACTATATTCCATATCCTGTGATAAACTATAATGGAAAAGAATATGAAAAAGAACATATATATATATATATGATAACCGAGTTTCCTGTACAGCAGTAATTAATGTAACATGGCAACCCATTCCAGTACTTTTGCCTGGAGAATTCCATGGATTGAGGAGCCTAGTGGGCTAAGGTCCATGGATTCGAATAGAGTTGGACACGACTGAGCGACTTCACTTTTCACTTTCAATGAAAAATAAATTAAAAAAATAAATGGGCTGCTTTGAGATGAAATGAGGTCATGGAAGCAAAGCTTCCAGCATAGTTGTTTTAGTAGCTCAGAGATGGTAAAGAATCCAGCTTAGGTTACCTGAAACAGGAGGGGAGTTGCGTCTTCTGCATTTAAGTAACATTATCTCCCTGAGCCTCAGGCTTCTCATCTGTAAAATGGGGCTTTGTTGTTGTTCAGTTGCAAAGTCGTGTCCGACTCTTGTGACCCCCTGGACTGCAGCATGTCAGACTTCCCTGTCCTTCACTATCTCCCAGAGTTTGCGCAAGCTTATGTCCATTGAGTCCAGGATGCCTCATCTTCTGTCGTCCCCTTTTCCTCCTGCTCTAAAATGGGGCTAATCATTGTAACCCCCCCCCGCCCTTTTTAAAAAAATTAATGCTGGGGATAAAACATGGTGAGACTGATGGGGTGCTTGCCCCATACAGCTTAGTGTCTAATGCAGGAGGCCAATAACAAACACTGGTGAGCAGTGAATAAATAAACTAAAATGGCTTCAAACAGTAGTAGCTGTAACAAAGGAAATAAATCGGGGGGCATGGAGTAAAGGGAGGTGGGACCCCTTTCTGTGGAGTGGCGAAGAGCAGTAAAAACAACAATCAGTGCTTACAGAGCAGGTGCTGTGTGCCAGACCCTGTCCCGAGGGCTTCACGTGTTTCCATCCATTTAATCTCCACAACAGTCCCATGAGGCAGGTACTGTGATTTATCCTCACTTTCAAATGAGGAAACCAAGGCATGGAGAGGTTGGGTAAGTGACTAAAGTTTGCACAGTAACTGGATGATGTGGGATTTGAACACAGGCAGTGTCTACTCTCTTAGAATGATGCTACGCTGAGGGTAATTTCAGTATAATGTGAGGGTGCTGAGATCGGAAGAAAAATTCCTAGCCTGTTTCTTGGGTTCAGAGCCCCACTCTTCTCCACTGCCTGCAGTAGGAGCTCAACACTCAAGAACTAAGATTACCATGTAGAATTAGTAATACTAATAATGTTGACAGGTCATTTTTTCATCAAGAGCAAATAGGTACCCAGGTGCAAGAGATTTTTTTGTTTCAGAAATGCTTTGTTGCAAAGGAAAAGCAAACCCAGAGAAAAGCCAAGATGTTCATGCCAAGAATAACTGCATGAACGATCCATTATCGCACTGTTCAAAAAATAGCTTGATGGGCAGAGCGGGCTTCGGGAATGCTTGCGTGGTCAGAAAGCCCCAGGGTAGTTAACGAAGTAATAGTTTTTCTGTTATACAGAGCAGAGGGGTGCGTGCGTGCTCAGTCATGACTGACTCTTTGTGACCTATGGACTGTAGCCCCCCAGGCTTCTCTATCCATGGGATTCTCCAGGCAAGAACACTGGAGTGGGTTGCCATGCCCTTCTCCAGGGAATTTTCCCAACCCAAGAGTCTAGCCTGTGTCTCCTGCATTGCAGGCAGATTTTTTTTTTTTTTTAACCACTGAGCCTTCGGAGAAGCTAAAAGAGGAGAGTGGTATCATTCTCCAACAACATCAGAAGTGCTAGCAAAAGAAGAAAGTCTCAGGAACCATTTCCCAAAGGGGAAACGTCACTATCTTTAGTTTCAAACCTTGTCAGTGTGACTTGGAGATCCCCAGGGACATTAACAATCCTATTATACCTGGTAAGGAAGTGGATTTTTATATATTTTTTGTGAATTTTAGAATCTGTTGTCACTAGAATGTGGCTCCTTGGAGGACCGGGACTGCACCTTCGTCGTCTTCCTGATCGCCAACACGATTCTTAGTATTATTTTAAATAATTGTATTTATTTATGGCTCTCCTGGGTCTTCAGCGCTGCCCAGGGCTCTGCTCTCGTTCTGGCGCAAGGGCTTCTCCCTGTGGCGGCTTCTCTTGTTGTGGAGCACAGGCTCTAGGGTGCCTGGGCTTCCGTAGCTGAGGCTCCCAGGCTGTAGCTGCTCAATGGCACGTGGGGTCTTCCTGGCCCAGGGATCATGTCCACGTCTCCTGCATTGGCAGGTAGACTCTTTACCACTGAGTCACCGGGAAAGCCCATGAGTAATTCTAGATGGTAATCTTAGCTCTCCTGGGTTGTGCTCCTGCTGTAAACACTGTAGTGGATTGGGTTCATTGAGTCTTTTGCTTTTGCCACGCAGCACGTGGAATCTTATTTCCTAAACCAGGGATAAAACTCAGGCTCCTGCAATGGAAGGGCGGGGTCTTAGCCACTGGACCACTGGGGAAGTTCCAATGCTGTAGTGCATTGAAGGGTATCACCCTCCAGAAAAATGTGACCATGTCCTCACAGATCCTAGTACCTGGGAATGGGACCTCATTTGGAAAAAAAACCATCTTTGCCAACATAGTTAAGGCTCTCAAGATCATTGTGGACTAACCTACATCCTATGACAAGCGTCCTCGTAAGAAAAGGAGAATCGCACAGGAGAGACAAGAAGGTCATAGGAAGATGGAGGTGGACATCAGAAGGATGCTGCCACCAGCCAAGGAATGCCAAGCCTTGCCAGCAACCACCAGGGGTTGGAAGAGACAGGAAGGAGTCTTCCCCAGAGCCTCTGGAGGGACCAAGTTCCTGCTGACACCTTGATTTTAGACTTAGAGCCTCCAGCACTGTGAGAGAATAAATTCCTCCTGCTTTTAAGACATCTGCTGTTGTTGCTCAGTTGTTAAGTTAAATCTGACTCTTTTCGACCCCGTGGACTGCAGCACGCCAGGCTCCTCTGTCCTTCACTATCTCCCAGATTTTACTCAAAGTCATATCCAGTGAGTCGGTGATGCTATCTAACCATCTCATCCCCTGCTGCCCCCTTCTCCTTTTGCCTTCAATCTTTCCCAGCATAAGGGTCTGTTCGAACGAGTCAGCTCTTTGCATCAGGTGGCCAAACGGTTGGAGCTTCAGCTTCAATCCTTCCAGTGAATATTCAGGGTTGGTTTCCTTTAGGATTGACTGGTTGGATCTCCTTGCTGTCCAAGGGACTCTCAAGAATTTTCTCCAGTACCCCAGTTTGAAAGCATCAATTCTTCAGTGCTCAGCTTTCTTTATGGTCCAACTCTCACATCCATACATAACACCTAGTTTGTAGTAATTTATGATGTCAACTCTAGGAAATTAAAACATCCATCTCAGCTATAGAAGTGGCCACCTTGTTTTTTTTTTCCACATCATCACGCTCATGTCCTTTGTGACACTTGGTCTGTAATCATCCCCTTTATTTTCCTGAGAGTCTGTCTCCTTCCTGGACTGTGATCTCCGTGAGGCCAGAGACCTTGTCCCCTGCTGATGCCCAGGCTCTATGGGGCCCTTAGACATTTGTTTCTGAATGAGATGTACCTGGGGATGGGGACTTTTCCAAGTAGAACAGAACTCAGAATCAATATTTATGTCCCCAGACAGTAGTCCTGAAAATAAAAAACTAACAAAAGACCAAGGCACATTAAAAAAAAAAAAAGTACTAAACCAAATTTCAGCAGGAAATGTTACAACTCTCCCAGGGGGAGCCCTGTTCTCGTCCAGATATTTAATTGAACATGTACAGGAACTCAGCCGGCAGAGTGTCTGGGGAGCTCACACGTGGGGCTGCAGGGACGAACCAACTCCGGGAAACCTCATTAATTTCTAAATGAGAAATGATTTCATTTCTCAGCTAGTGTCTGGAGGCAGTGCCGTGCAGCAGACAGATCTTAACAGAACCCGGTTTTCACACCAGCTGTTGTGCTTCCTTGCCCAAGATCTTTCCTTGAGAAAGAAAGGAAGGAAAAGAAGGAGGGAGCAAAGGAGGAAAGACCCCACGTCCCCATCCCCAGGAATCACGTTTTGTCCTGTGATAGCCCCGGGAAGGAGATGAACCTTGTCTCCTTGACCCGCCATGGCTGCTGGCTTTTAGGGGCTTGCAGACCAAGGGGTGTGATACAGGGGAAGGCAGACGGGACGATTGCCTTCATCATCTGTACGGCTGGTGGGGTCATGGTTGATTTAACCCTGGCTCTATGGGCCTCTCTATTTCCTCCATGCACACCGTCCTTGTGGTAACACAGCGAACCACATCTCATGACCTCCAGGTCAAAGACGTGAAGACGGAGCTTCCGAGGAATGAAGTGACTCACAAAAGACGCAGTTTGGGGACAGAGAAGGGGGAGGGGATGGATGCTGGTGGCACTTTTCTGCGTGGCTCTTTCTCTGGCCTCCCCCTCCTCTCTCCTGCCCGCCCCCCGACCTGTCACTCTTCAGCCTCCCGTGGCTGGGAAGGGAGTGGGGTCACGGCTGGGGCAGACCCTCCCGGATGTGAACTCATGCATCTTCTCTGGCGGTGTTCCCTGCTGGTCCAACTCTCACATCCATACATGACTACTGGAAAAACCATAGCCTTGGCTAGACGGACCTTTGTCAGAAAAGTGATGTCTCTGCTTCTTAATACACTGTCTAGGTTGGTCATCGCTTTTCTTCCAAGAAGCAAGCGTCTTTTAAGGTCACGGCTGCAGTCACCGTCTGCAGTGATTTTGGAGCCCAAGGAAAGGAAGTCTGGACGTGAACTTGGGAGCCTTCTTTCAACCCCTTATACCCCTCTGCTGTCTACTCTCAATATAGCGACCAGAGCGACCTGCAGAAACTGAAGTCAAAGTCCGTGTCTCTCACGCCTCAAGACAGGCTGGTGGCCTCCGTCTCAATCAGTGCTGTGCTTAGTCGCTCAGTCCTGTCTGGCTCTTGGTGACCCCGTGGACTGTAGCCCATCAGGCTTCTCTGTCCATGGGAATTTTCCAGGCAAGAATACTGGAGTGGGTTGCCATGCCCTCCTCCAGGGGATCTTCCCAACCCAGAGATGGAACCCAGGTCTCCTGCATTGCAGGCAGATTCTTTACCATCTGAGCCACCAGGGAAGCCCTCTCATTTGGAGATAAATGAAAAATCTTCTTGATGGCTCCGGAGCCCCGAGCCCCATGCGAGCCGCTCTGAACGATCTCTCCCCACGTCCTCACTCTCCCTCCCGCCAGCCACCCTGGCTGGCTCTCCAGGAGGAAGCCCCGCCGGGCACACCCGCTCCCATCTCTGACTCCTCCCTGCTCCATCCTCCCCTGCCGCCCCTCAGTTCTTGGCCTTCCTTCAAGGCTGCCTCCCTCACCTCCTTCAGGTCTTTGCTCTGATGTCACTTTTGCAGTAGAGCCGCTGCCCTGCCCGCTGCTCAGCATTGTTCACGCCCTTCCCCATGCATTTGTCACCATTTCTCAGCTTCATCACTTACTTGTTCACGGCTGACCCCACATGGCAGGAGCCTTGGTGAATTTGCCTAAGCGTCTGCCAATCTAGGGACAGAGCCTGGCACCCAGCACGTACTCAGTACACGCGTGCTGAGTGAATAAGCGAGCGAACAAGGACAATACTTCCTTACAGGGTGCGTGGGATTTAAACGAGATGGTACTTACGCAGCACAAAGCCTGGCATAACTGAGCTTCGATAACCATGGCTATTAATCATGGTTGTATGGCTATATTAATGGCTTCCCAGGTGGCTCCAGTGGTAAAGAACCCGCCTGTCAGTGCAGGAGACGTAAGAGACGCAGGTTCGATCCTTGGGTCAGGAGATGCCACAGAGGAGGGCACGGGAACCCACTCCAGTGTTCTCGCCTGGAGAATCCCATGGACAGAGGAGCCGGGCGGGCTGCAGTCCACAGGGTCAGACACGACTGAAGTGACTTAGCGCAGCACATTAATCATGTTATTATCATGACTTTTTTAAAATTTTGTTTATTTATTTAGGCTGTGCTGGGTTTGTTGCTGCTCGGACCCTTCTCTAGTGGTGGTTCCCGGGCTTCTCTCGTTTCAAAGCACAGGCTTCAGCTGTCGCAGCTCCTGGGCTCCAGAGCACAGGCTCAATAGCTGCAGTGCATGGGCTTAGTTGCTCTGCGGTATGTGGGATCTGCCCAGATCAGGGATCAAACCCGTTTCCCCTCTGTTAGCAGGCAGATTCTTTACCCCTGAGGCACCAGGAAGCCCAGATCATCATCATTATCGGCAGTAGTAGTGGCAATTCCCCGCCTCCCCCAGCGTTTGGGTGCTGGTCACAGGAAGTGCTCAGTAGATGTTTGTTGATTGACTGAAGGATGTTAGTAACTGCCTCCTTCTGTCTCCCCTAAGCCATGCATGGGACGTTCGTGATTCTGCTGCCGCTCAGCCTGATCCTCATGGTTTTTGGGGGCATGACGGGCTTTCTGAGCTTCCTCCTGCGAGCCTCCTGCCTCCTCCTGCTCACGGGGACCCTCTTCCTCTTTGGAGGTAGGTGCCCGCCTGGCATGGGGCCCCGGGTGCTGGGAGGGGCCATGCACGGTCCCCCAGAAGGAAGGAGGGTGGGGGGATCGCATCCCCTCTGGGGCTCAGTTTGCACCGCTGTGATCTCCTAGCTGGAAGGGGTGAACAGGTTTCCTGCCCAGGGTCCCTGGGTCTGTGGTCCCAGGAGAGAAGCCTGGGGGTGAGAGCAGGTTCTGAGGATCGTTTTCACCGTTTCATAAAAGAAGCTGAGTCCCGAGAGCTTCAGAGTCAGGGTCACGGGCTGGCGGGAGACCCTCACTGTCTCATGCACACCTGCCATCCTGACACATTGCTTTGCTTTGATTGATTAAAATCAGGCAAGTCAGGGAATGGGTGGGTTTCAAAGATGGGATCTAGCACTTGCTGCTGCTCCTAAGTCGCTTCAGTCGTGTCCGACTCTGTGTGACCCCAGACATGGCAGCCCATGTCTCAGGCTCCCCTGTCCCTGGGATTCTCCAGGCAGGAACACTGGAGTGGGTTGCCATTTCCTTCTCCAATGCCCGAAAGTGAAAAGTGAAAGTGAAGCCACTCAGTCGTGTCCAACTCTTAGCGACCCTATGGACTGCAGCCTACCAGGCTCCTCCATCCATGGGATTTTCCAGGCAAGAGTACTGGAGTGGGGTGCTTTATAGCCTCCTGCTTATTTACTTACTTACTGGCCACACTGCATGGCTTGGGGGGTCTTAGCTCCCTGCCTGAGGATTGAATCAGCCCTTGGCAGTGAAAGCGTGGAGTCCTAACCACTTGGCCACTAGGGAATTTTCCTGGGTCATTTGAAATGGTCCTTAAAAAAGAACAAGAACAGGGACTTCCGTGGTGGTCCAGCGGCTAAGACTTCATGCTTTCCATGCAGGGGATCTGCCTCTGTCCCTGCTCAGGGAACTAGACCCCACAAGCTGCAACTAAACACCCTGCACAGTCACAGAAGCAACACAACATGAGAACAGGGGTGACACACACACTCGGAATCCATGGAGGGAACGGCAGAGTAGGGCCTGGAGGGGAGAATACCACAGGCCCCCTTCCATCCACTGTTGTGTTATTAGGAATGTCGGCATTAACAGTTTGCCCAGTGATGAATTCTCCAAACAGCGCCTCCCCAGGAGAAGTCTCCATCTCTGGTTTGCCATGAAACCAGGCAATGAGCACTTGACATGTGGCAGGTGCTAGCGTGGAGCTGAGATGTAGACTGAGGCTAATGTGTTTAAATATCCACCCGGGACCGTTGACTGCGAGACTGGACGGCAGGCCCTAATCACATAGGGACGGGGATCGGCCGTGTGCAGGGTGCTGTTCTGGGTGCTGGGGAGTCCAGGGTGGACCCCTTGGGGCTCACACTGGGGCAGATGGACATCAGCTGGCTCACAAACAGATGCAAAATTCCAGTTCTGACCTGGGCAGTGATGGAGCACCGTGAGGCTGTGAAGCCACGGGAGGGGGTGGTTTGGCCAGCTGTGGGGTGCGGGGGGCAGCATCCGGGAATTGACACAAGCTGAGATAGACGGGGGCTTCCCAGGGGGCTCAGTGGTAAAGAATTCACCTGCCAACTTGGGGGAGACCTGGGTTCCATCCCTCGGTAGGGAAGACCCCCTAGAGGAGGACATGGCAACCCACTCCAGGATTCTTGCCTGGAGAGCCCACGGACAGAGGGGACACACACACACACACGTGAAAGATGGATGGGGAGGAGCTACCAGTGGCAGGAGGGGAGGGGACAGAGGACGGGCAGCAGAGGGAAGGAGGGGTGGTGCTGGGTGTCTGTGGGGGCCCAGCTCTCCTCCCTCCACTGCAGCCTTGGTGACCCTCGCCGGCATCAGCGTCTACATCGCCTACTCGGCCGCCGCCTTCCAGGAGGCGCTGTGTCTCCTGGAGGAGAAGACGCTGCTGGACCAGGTGGACATCCGCTTCGGCTGGTCCCTGGCCCTGGGCTGGGTCAGCTGCGTCGCTGAGCTGCTCACCGGGGCCACCTTCCTGGTGGCGGCCCGCGTGCTCAGCCTGAGACAGCGGCAGGACCAGGCCATCTGAACGCAGGCGGGCTCCGGCTCGAGGGCGGAGGGAGCGGCTTGGACTGGAGGGGCCGGTGCTCAGGGACACCATCCTGGTGGGCTGCGGCTTCCTCTTGGTCTGAGGCCACCACCAGAGAGCTGCTGTGGGCTGAGCTCCGGGCCTGGCAGTCGTGTTAGCGCTGCCTGGCGTGGGGGATGCTGTGTCCAGGCACCTGTGTGTCGGTGGCCTGGAGGAGCCCGAGCCCGTGAGACCACAAAAAGCGCCCCCTGCGTCGCTGCAGCCTCCATGCACTTCCTCTGGCTTCACTGCATCCTCACACCTGCCCTTTGGATGAGTCTCTGTTAAGAAAATGGAGGACCAGAGAGGTTAGGTAAGTGTTGGAAAAACACACAGCAAGCTAGAGGCATATTCTCCGACATCGCAGCTTCTCTGGGTGGTTCCTGCTGACTGGCTGTGGCCTGGATTCTACGTGTGGAGGTGGCTGTGTCTCAGACACTGGGCTTCAGGCTTCCCCGTGACCTGGGGCCAGGCAGGAGGTCCCGTGGGGAACCGGGGGGGAAGACCGCGGAGACATGGGCTCCTCAACAGCCAGGAGGTGGATGTGTCCTGACTCACCGGCCCCAGCCAGCCTCGTGCTCACCTGGTTCCATCCAGGCTTCGTTGGTACGATGATTCTCCAGCCTGCAATTCGGGAGACCTGGGTTCCGCCCCTGAGTCAGGAAGATCCCCTGGGGGAGGGCATGGCACCCCACTCCAGTATTCTTGCCTGGAGAATCCCGTGGACAGAGGAGCCTGGCGGGCTAGTCCATGGGGTCGCAAAGAGTCGGACACGACTGAAGCAACTTAGTTCTGTGACTGGAGGTGGAAGGTGTTTTCTTGACATGGCCCCGGTGGGTCTGGCTGGGGGCCTGTGCCCACCTCCGTGGCCCCATTGGCACTGAACGCTCTTCAGAGAAGACTTGGCTCCTTTGGGGTGAAAATCACTGTAGTTTGTTTTTGTGTATGTGTGGCGGGGAGGTTCAGTCTAGAATAGGGAGCTTGGAGGTCCCCGAGGAGTTGGTCAATGGCTCTTCCTCCCTCCTCCAGAAAGTTCCATCCCTCTTTCCTCCTGATATTCTGGCCTGTGGGGATGGGGGTCCCCAGAGTGGCTGTGTGTCTGAACTCCCCCCGGGCAGTGCTGCTCACATGCCAGTCCACCAGGAGTCCAGACCCACTTGCCATGCCCTCCTCCAGGGGATCGTCCTGGCTCAGGGGGTCTCTGAGTCGGTGGGTCTGGGTGGGGCTCATTTCTAAGCAGTTTCCAGGTGCTGCGGACACTCCTGGGCTGGGGCCACCCTTTGTATCACACTGACCTGGGGAGTTTAAGTGTCAGGGCTGGCTGTCACCTTGCTGCCCATTAGAATCACGAGGCCTGATGCCAAGGCTGAACCTCTGCTCTGATGGTCTCTGGGGCACGGGTGGGGGTGGGGTGCAGCCTAGGCGTTGATAATTGTTAAGACCTCTTCCGATGACTCAACATCAGCTAAGGTTGAGAACCTGCTTCTGTAAGATTCTGAGTCATGAGATGTGCGGAGGGATGGAGAGCTGCAGGTTTAAGAAACTCCCCAGAAGGGACTTCCCTGGTGATCCAGTGGTTAAAACTCTGTGCTTTCAATGCAGGGGGTGCGGGTTCGATCCCTGGTCTCAGAACTAAGATCCCACCTGCTGCATGGCATGGCTAAAAACAAAATAAAATACCTGTTAAAGAAACTCCTCAGGAAGGGCTGATGGTTCAGGTTTGGGGACNTAAATTCCCCTTTTGCTTTTGCCTTGCTGTGGATGTCTTGTTTTCTCAGTTTTGGGGACTCGGACTGCGGGCACAACAACCACTGGCCCACCAGGGAGTCCCCCTCTTCTCTTAAATACAGGCTAGCCTCGTGACTTGCTCTCAACCAACAGGCAGTAGGAGTACTGTTGCTCGACTTCTGAGACTCAGTCATAAAAGACAGTGCGGTTTCTGCCCGGTTTTCCTGTCTCCCGGCTTCTCTCTTCCCTTGAAACTGAGCTGCCGTGTTGTGAGGAAGCCCAGGCAGCCACGTGGAGGGACCACTTGCAGTGTGCCAGCTCTGGTCCCTACTGTGGTCCTGGCAACAGCCAGCATCGACCCCTGGACCATGTGATGGAGTAACCATTCAGAGGATTCCAGATCCCATCCTCCCAGCTGTACCACCAGCTGAGGCTGAGTGGGGCAGTGACTCGTTCTCTGCCCCCAGCCCTTCCGACCTGTAGATTCACGGGCAAAACAAACGCGGTCGTGGTGATAGATCACTCTGTTTCGGGGTGGTTTTTTAGGCAGCACTAGATACGTAGAAGAGTCATGGTCCTGCTCAGTCACTCAGCTGTGTCTGACTCTTTGGGACCCCATGGACTATAGCCCACCAGGCTCCTCTGTCCATGCGATTGTCCGGGCAAGGATACTGAAGTGGGTTGCCATTTCCTCCAGGGGATCTTCCTGATCCAGGGGTCAAACCCATGTCTCCCTTGTCTCCTGCACTGCAGATGGATGCTTCACTGCTGAGCCAGCGGGGAGGCCACGTAGAACAGCACTCTGTGGAATATTGCGTTTACAGCAGAGACCGTCAGTGCCCACTCGTCTCCTTTTGGCTGTCACCATTTCCTTCTGGACCGATGGCTTACTGTATCTAGTATCCATGACCCTCTCTTTGTCCTCAGACATCTGCTTGCCCAATACCTGGATTAGGCTGTAAGCATAGGGGAATTAGGATCCCTGGGAGCATCTCTCAACCTACAACAGGGTAGAGCTTGTAGATACTCCAGCTTCCTTGCCTTTAAATGGGACAGCTTCGATTTGTCTAATGACAGAAAGACATTGATGGAACCACCAGTGAGGCAACTGCAAAAAAAGTGTTCTCAGAAGAGAAAGATGAAACCAGGGTACTAATTTTTATTTTTTATTTTTAAAGAAATATTTATTTATTTGGCTGTGCCGGGTCTTAATTGCACGACAGGGCGTCTTGGATCTTTCCTTGTGACATGTGGGTTCTCTTAGTAGCAACACGTGGAATCTAGTTCCCTGACCAGGGACTGAACCCAGGCCCCCTGAACGGGGAGCACAGAGTCTTAGCCACTGGACCACTAAGGAAGTCGCTAGAGTAGTAACTTACAAATTTGATTAACAAAGTGCCATCCTGTTTGCAAATCCCTTTCCCGCCTTTGTCTTATCATCTGCTTGGAGCACATCTGTAGGTCCAGGACAAGTTATTTCTGTCTCCAGGAGACGTAACCACTTGTTGGCAAGTGGTGATGTGACTGTGTGATCCCCACCTCCTGATTCTTTAAACTCGACAGCCTCTGTAGTGGTCCTGAATGAGCTCTCTGGCTGCAAGTACCCACAGAAGGAACCACCTGTTGCTGGATTTTCCCAGCACACCAATTTCAAAGTATTATGAAACGATGCCCATTAAATCGTAAGTCTTGGCTGGGAATGCAGAATTGGTGAGCCGAAGTCCCGGGGTCAGCTTAGTGTTCCTCAGGCCAGAAGGAGGCCCCAACTGTGGCCAGTAGTTCCCCAGTCTCCTGGCATTTTGGTCACGGCCTCTCAGCCCAGCAAAGGGCCAGCAACAAAGGAGATGATGAGAAGATGGAAGAAAACCTGGTGGGAGGCAGGAAGCTTGGCTGGATTAGTGAGTGACCAGAGCTAAGTCATCAAAGGGCCCGGATGAAACGATGGAGATCAGTCAGGGAGGGTGAAACACAGGCAGCGTTAAGTGATGAGAGACGGGGAGGGAGGGATCAGAGGCGCTTTGGACTCACAGCGCAGCTGGCTGAGAGCTGTGTCAGCCTTGACTCGGGGCTGCAGAGAGGGCAGGGGCTGGTGCCCACCCAGCGAGGATTCCCCTTTAAGTCTCAGAGTTGGAGAACGCCAGAGAAGCCTGGCACAACGGCCACTGTCTTTTGCTGGGGCTTTTACTTTGTATTTTAAAATAATTATAGATTCACAGGAAGTTGCAAAAATAGTGCAGAGTCCTGTGAACCCCAGGGGTGACACCCTGTTATGGGGGTGCAGTGTTAAGCTTGGGGATTTGACATTGGTGCAATGCAAGAGAGAGTACAGACATCATTTCTGCATGTGTGCGTGTATATGTGTGTATGTGAAAGTGTTAGTCATGAAGCCCTGTCCAACTCTTTGTGACTCCATGGACTGTAGCGCACCAGGCTCCTCTATCCATGGAATTCTCCAGGTAAGAATACCAGAGTAGGTTGCCATTCCCTTCTCTTAAGGGATCTTTCGGATCTGGAGATTGAACCCAGGTCTCCTGCATGGGAGGCAGATTCTTTACTGTCTGAGCCACCAGGGAAGCCCCTGATGTATAGTTCTCTGCAGTTTCCCCCTCCATATACATTCCTGCACCCCCACTATAATTAAGGTGCAGAACTTTCCCCGCTCACAAACTAATGCCCTTGTGCGACACTTTTCGAGTTGCATATCCACCACTGCCCCGTGTTGGTCACATTTTCCATCACCAGAGTTGTGTCATTTAGGGACAATGACACGAGTGGAGTCTACAGTATGTAACTTCTTTTTTAAAAAATATGTGTTTATGTGGCTGTGCCGGGTCTGATTTGTGGCACACGGGATCTTCAGTTGCAGCAAGTGGGATCTCATTCCCAGATCAGGTTGGAACCTGAGCCCCCTGCTTTGGGAGTTTGGAGTCTTAACATCTGGAGCACCAGGGAAGTCCCCATGCATTCTTAACATGAGCGAAAATTGACGTTTTTTTATTTTTAAATTTAGGAGGTGCTTTATTTAACACTGGTCCCTCTTCTACGTAAAATATAAGTATTTTACATTGTCATGTCTGTTGCAGGAAGGGGGACCCCTTCCAGGGCCCGAAACTGGGCTCTTGTCTAACACTCGGAAGTGAATAGTCCGAGGAGACACATGGGCTGACAAAGCAAGAGATTTTATTGGGAAAGGGCAACTGGGTGGAGAGCAGTAGGGTAAGGGAACCCAGGAGAACTGCTCTGCAGCGTGGCTCGCAGTCTCGGGTTTTATGGTGATGGGATTAATTTCCGGGTGGTCTTTGGCCAATCATTCTAATTCAGAGTCTTTCCTGGTGGTACATGAAGACAGGAAGCCAATTTAGCAGCTCCTTGAGAAAGGTGGGGGTGGTAGGTGAAAGAATAACCAAGGCCGGAAAGTCCCCACAGCCAGCACTCTATCACAAGTTACCACATTGTTTGCTCATGCCTCACAAGATAAGGAAGTAAGATCTTGCAGAACCACAAATGTCACAACCCCCAGCCTCTTGCGTGATTCAAATTGTCCAATAACGCTTTGCCAAGTACCCTAAGCCTCTTCCGCCCTAGCCTAAAGATACAAAATAGTTGCTTGCGGGGATTCGGGGCCTTCACCTGTCCATCTGTTACGTGGGGGCCGGGATCCGGATCCGTGAATAAAGCAATTGCTACTTGGGTGGTCTCGCTGGTGGTTCCTTTGCGGCGGTTGGTCCCTAACAGTGCACGCATGGCTCAGCCAAATGGATGCTAGTGAGAGGGATTCTGGGAAGTGGACGGACGCACAGTGTCTCCTTTTGACCTTTCCTGAACTCTTCCGGTTGGTGGTGGCTTATTAGTTCCGGATTCCTTATCAGGATCTCCTGTCATAAAACAACTCATGCAAATAGTTACTATGGTGCCTGGCCAGGGTGGGCGGTTTCAATCAGTGTGCTTCCCCTAACATATTCGTTAATTAAAATAAAGCTACCACATGTGTGTATATGCTTTGCACATGTATCAATACAGTGGATCTTAGTTAACTTCCCTCTGGCTGGGGAGAAGAGTCAAAAATGCATGTAAGATTTCATCTCTGCTGAGAAAAATTGGCTCTTAAAGGTGAAAAAAATTCATGGCTTTTGACTCTCCAAAGAACTATAGTCCATAAATGTACAGCGTATCTGTGCTATTAAAATTTCACGGGTGGGGTAGCAATTAAGAAAAGAAGTCTAAAAGACTCTTTAGGGGAGGTGATGGTGAATAAAAGGTCATGAAGAGCTGCTGTGGATCTTCTTGCGCCCGAGGGGCTGGCATTTGGGAATTGCTGACTTCAACTGCGGGATGCCATAAAGTGTCACCTGGAACTTGAGACGTGTGTGTCATAACTGACATCAGCATCTGCTGTGGGCCAGACCACCAAGTCCTTCAGATCCACCTTCTCTCTCTGAGAGGCACATGTTCACGTTGCAACATCTTATAAATGAGGAAGTGGAGGGGTGGAGCGATGAGGCGCTTGCACCCTCAGGATCTTGCCATTGCTAAGCGCTGAGGCTTGGATCAAACTTGGGGACATCTGACCTTACTGGGAGATCAGGGTTAAAATGGCAACCTACCCCAATATTGTTTCCTGGAGAAACCCATGGACAGAGGAACTTGGTGAGCCACAGTCTATGGGGTTGCAGGGTCGGACATGACTGAGCATGCACACAGATGCAGTTATATGCAGGGCTTCTGGGAGGTCTTGCTTGCAGCGTCTCTGAGAGTGTGAAGTGTGCATTTCCCATTCTCGTGAAATTTAAGAAGTCTCACCAAATGCTCGGGCCGGAGTCTCATTCCTGGGATTCCAGTCACCAAACCTGGAATCATTTCCATGTCCCCAGCAAGGCAGGATGTTGGAGGTCAAAAGAGCAAGCCTCACTCCCATCAAAGGAATGATGGGCATCCCATACCCAGCAGTTAAGAGGGAATTCTCAGCTGTGAATATGCCCCTAGCTTCCTGTTGAAAATCTACCCTGCTAATTAAATAACCATGACTGTGGCCTGGGGCTCCATGTAGCTTCACTCAAGACCCTAAGAAGACAATGGGAAAGCCTGGGGAGACAATGACCCCACCCTTTCTGTTCAGGAATGAAAGCTTGGCTCTCCAAGGACAATGGGAATGCACTTCAGGACAAGGAAAGGTGCGCTGGATACCGGATTCATCTAGAGTTCTAGTTCTGTTTCCTTAAAGAAACCCTGGTTGACTCATCCTATTCGTCCTTATTCTTCATCCTCCACACAGCTGCTAAGATGGTGCTTTTAACTCACCGATCATACATGTCTCAGCTCACAAATTCCTAGAGGGCTTCCCCTTGCCATCCCTGAGGCCACGTGATCCTTTAACGTAAATTACAAAGAATGGCCCGAGAACACGTGTGCATAGCACCATTGTACATAGTCTGGAAAAATACCCTCGTGGGGCTTACAAGTGTAACACTTTTCATGAAATGCTCCTTTAGAGACACCACCCCCCACACCCCTAAGGGGTTTCCTGGTGGCTCAGATGGTAAAGAGTCTGCCTGCAATGCAGGAGACCCAGGTTCCATCCCAGAGTTGGGAAGATTCCCTGCAGAAGAGAATGGCTCCCTGCTCCAGTATTCTTGCCTGGCGAATTCCATGGACAGAGGAGCCTGTCAGGTTACAGTCCATGGGGTCACAAAGAATCAGACATGTCTTAGCAACAAACACTTTTCTCCAGGGTTCACTTGGCTGTGGCTTTCCTTCGGCTCCTCCAGCTAACAGAGGAAATAAACAAAGACCAACCAGATGAGGACAAGAAAAGGCTATTTATTCGGAGCTTGACAAAACACAAGTGATGGTGGCTGACTCCCTTGTGTTTTGGCAGAGGGTGCAGAGGTTAAAGCGTCTGCCTGCAATGTGGGAGACCTGGGTTTGATCCCTGGGTTGGGAACATCCCCTGGAGAAGGAAATGACAACCCACTCCAGTATTCTTGCCTGGATGAATCCCATGGATGGAGGAGCTTGGTGGGCTACAGTCCACGGGTTGCAAAGAGTCGGACTCAACTGAGCGACTTCACTTTCACTTTCAAAGGCAGGCAGAGGAGTGGAGAAAAAGGGGGAGGCTTCAGATACGCCCTGGTTGGAGGCTGTTGGCATGGGGAGGTTGGGATGAGCCACTTGGAAGTGAGGCACGGGGATTTCTTTGGTTGTCCAGCAGCTAAGACTCTAGGCTCCCAATGCAGCGAGCCTGGGGTTCAGTTGTTGTAGCCATGCATTCCGGGAAACAAACTCACTCAGAAGGACAATGCAGATAGTGGAGTGCAGTTTATTACATCTACGGGCCCAAGGCAGAGTCTCCTCTTAGCCAAGGACCCCAACCAGTTTTTGTGAAAACCTTATATACCCTAAGTGTACGAGCCCAAACCCAGGAAATCAGGAGTTTGAAAATTTTAGGAAGATAAAACTATGTAAGAAATCCATGAAACCATAGACAGGCTGATAATAAAGTAGAAGAGAAATGATGTAATTAAATGGTCCCAGGACCAGTGGCATCAGTATCACCTGGGAATGTTAGAAATGCTCATTTTCAGGCCCCAGTCCACTGAACTAGGAACTGTGGCATGGGCCCAGCAATCTGTATTTTTAAAAATCAATCAATTAATTTTCTATATTAAATTAAAAACAAGGATTTAACTTTTTATTTTGTATTAGGGTATAGCCGTTTGGGTTTCCCTGGTGGCTCAGTTGGTAAAAGAATCTGCCTCCCATGCAGGAGATATGGGTTCAATCCCTGGGTTGCGAAGATCCCATAGAGAAGGGAATGACTGCCCACTCCAGTATTCTTGCCAGGAGAACCCCATGGACAGAGGAGCCTGGAAGGCTACAGTCTGTGGGGTCACAAAGAGTTGGACTCAACTGAATGACTAACATTTTCATTTTCTTTCTCTTGTTGCAGAGTGTGGGCTCTAGGCCTCGAGGGCTTAAGGTAGCTGTGGTGCATGGGCTTAGTTGCCCCGAGTCTTGTGGGGTCTTCCTGGACGAGGGATTGAACCCGTGTCCCCTGCATTGGCAGGCAGATTCTTAACCACTGGACCACAAGGGAAGTTTGGGCTCTCTGTATTTTAACCAGTCCTCTGGTGATGATGATGAGCAGGAAAGTTGGAGGACCACTGATTTAGATGAACACCTCAGAGTGTAATTTGACAACAGATCATCTAGAAAGAACATGAAAGAAAGTGGAAAGCAATTATAAAGAAGAGAAAAGGTGCAGAACTGGCCTAATTAAATAAAAGAGAGAAGCATCTGATAAAAGCAGTCCACAAGTGGGTACCGCATAGAAAGACATAACGCAGAGATTGTAGTACTTCAGTGTTGAGCCTCATCATGTAAGATGCTGGGGAGAAGGGTTACCGAGTAGAATAGACCCAGTCATATTTTATTTATAGCTACGAGGAGAACAGCGTATGTTTTGCTGGGTACAGCTATTTTTCAAACGTCTGTAGATTTGATTGGGCTGATCAAAGTACAAATTAATTTAAATGCATCACTGAGCTTACCATAACTTTTGCTGTGATATGTTTTCTCAGATAATTTGCAATGAAACTACTGCCGTGAAATTTCTGAACATTGAAACAGGATCCCGGTATGCAAAACAGTTATTATAGGCCAGTGGCCCGTAGGATAGAATCTAAACTCAGCAGCAGGGTCTGCCTCTGTGTGTTTCATGATCTAGCCTTTCTTGTCTTAACAGGCTGGTCGTCTACTGACCCCTCCATCCCGTATGTGGTCCTCCTGCAATATCACTGCACTTTCTTGAAGCAAACTGATGAACTCCTATGTGTCCATTAAGACCCCACTCAACACCACCCCCTCCAGGAAGCCCCTCCCAACTTCCCCAGGAAGCCTCATGTTTTGCTTTCTTTACTCCCATGGTACCCAGGACACACCTCCCTCATGTCAGGTTCATGCACTGTGCTGTAATCATGACTGCTTCCCAGGAGACAAAGAATTCCTTCAGTGAGGACACCTGTGTGTTTTTCCTCTTTATATGCACAGAAAATGAAAGTGAAAGTGTTAGTCACTCAGTCTTGTCCTACTCTTTATGACACCATGGACTGTAGACAGCTAGGCTCCTCTGTCCACGGAATTCTCCAGGCAAGAATACTGGAGTGGGTTGCCATGTCCTTCTCCAGGGTATCTTCCCAACCCAGGAATTGAAACCAGGTCTCCCGCAAGGTGGGATCCTCCCATTGCAGGTGGATTCTTTACCAGCATATGTTGTTGTTGCTGTTTAGTCACTAAGTCTTGTCAAACTCTTTGCAACCCCATGAACTGTAGCCTGCCAGGCTTCTCTGTCCATGAACTTCTCCAGGCAAGAACACTGGAGTGGGTTGACATTTCCTTCTCCAGGGGATCTTCGCAACTGAGGGATCAAACCCATGTCTCCTGCTTTGGCAGGCGGTCTTTACCCCTGAGCCAACAGGGAAGTGCTTAGTGGGATATTTCTCAGTCATTAAAAAATGAAATAATGCTGTTTGCAGCAGCATGGATGGACCTAGAGATTGTCATATTAAGTGAAGTATGTTAGATGAAGACATATACCACATGACATCACTTATATGTGGAATCTACAGCACAACACAAATGCACGTTGAAACAGAAACAGATTCACAGGCATAGACAACAGATTGTGATTGCCAAGTTGGAGGAGGGTGGGGAGGGGTCAGTTAGGAGTTTGTAGTTAGAAGATGCAAACTATTATATATAGGATGGATGAACAACAAGGTCCTACTATATAGCACAGGGAACTATATTCAATATTCTGTGACAAACCAGAATGGAAAATAATATGAAAAAGAATGTATATTTATGTATAAGTGAATCCCTGTGCTTATAGCAGAAATTAACACAACATCACACAACATCACAAATCAACTATCCTTCAATCAGTTCAGTTCAGTTCAGTTCAGTCGCTCAGTCGTGTCCGACTCTTTGCAACCCCATGAATCACAGCACGCCCAGCCTCCCTATTCATCACCATCTCTCAGAGTTCACTCAGACTCATGTCCATCGAGTCCGTGATGCCATCCAGCCATCTCATCCTCGGTCGTCCCCTTCTCCTCCTGCCTCCAATCCCTCCCAGCATCAGAGTCTTTTCCAATGAGTCAACTCTAGAATAATTTAAAAAGATGCAGAAATGCAAGAAGACCCAACTTTGCTCTGTAGCTAGCCTCCACCAGCCCTAAATTCCTTTGCTCTGAGGCCAAGCGCTTTGAAAACGCTGAAGCCTGAATTGACATCAATTATGCTCAAAGGGGAGAAAATTAATTAAAAGTTTTCGAAGGGCTCTATTCTGTCTTCTCTATTTTCATGTTATCAGCAACACTGCTTTTTCTTCTGCTTGGGAGTTATTACAGTATAACATTTTCATGTTGCTTGTAGGGTAATTATGTCAAATATATGGGAGATGATAAGCGGCAGTTTGTATTATTTTGTGATTAATCTCCATACATTCTGGCATTTCAATCTGGCCTCTGAAGACGAGGTTTGCTCAACTCGGGCGTAAAAGGAGGAAAGAGTTGAGGAGGACTGGAGAGCTGAGACTGAGGTGGTTCTGCTGGGAAATATCCCAGTTTTCCCAAGCACCCACCCCCTGCCCACCCAGGTTTCAGACTTCATGCTCCAGCCAAGGCTTGTTCAGCTTAGTGCTTCTGAAAGCATGGTCTTCAAATGACCTTTGTTAGACCCTGTGAAATGCTTGTGTCTAAGGCACACTTCTGGTCCCCACTCCCCCAACCCAGGGAACTGGCATTTATAAGACCCTGGCCCAGGAATCTGCATTTTCAGCTGCTTTCCCCAAATCATTCTGTATACTTAAAGGTTTCCAGCAACTAATTTGGGACACAGTGAATTGATTCCATTTGTTGCCTTTTTTAAAGTGAAATTAAAAAAAAACCTATTTATGATTTTATTTCTTTCTGGCTGCTCTGAGTCTTGGCTGCTGCCAGTGGACTCATTCTAGTTGTGCTGAGTGGAGGCCACTGTCCGTTGCACTCTGGTGACCTCTCTTGTCGCAGCTCATGAACTCTAGAGGGCCTGCTCCTGGGTTGTGGCGTACAGGCTTAATGGCCCGTGGTCACTTCCAAGACCAGGAATTGAACCTGTGTCCCCTGCATTGGCAGGCGGATTCTTAACCACTGGACCAGCAGGGAAGTCCTTGATTCACTTCTTCGTAAACCCCAGATCAAATATGAAGGTTTTCCAAGATGGTGTTGAAGGCAGGAGCCAAGTTTCGGATTAAAAGCTAGCTTGGATGGGGACGTCCCTGGTGGTCCAGAGGCTAGGACTCTGCGCTCTCAGTGCAGGGGGTCCCAGTTCTATTCCTGGGGTCAGGGAATTAGATCCCACACACCAGAGCTGAAGATCACACACCAGAGCTGAAATACCAAATGCCGCGAACAAAGACCCTCCAAGTGCGTGTTAAGTTGCTTCAGTCATGTCCAACTCTGTGCGACTGTATGGATTGTAGCCTGCAAGGCTCCTTTGTCCATGGGATGCTCCAGGCAAGAATACAGGAGTGGGTTGTCATACCCTCCTCCAGAGGATCTTCCTGACCCAGGGATTGAACCCCTGTCTCCTGTGTCTCCTGTCTTATAGGTGGATTCTTTACTGCTGAGCCGCCAGGGAAGCCCCAAGCATGTCTTATAAGACTTCAAAAAAGAGAAGACAAAATATTAGTAGAGGTTCTGGATGAAAATTTGGGGAATGGGTCCTCAAGTTGGAACAGAGTCTGGATCAGGGGCACCAAGGTGTGGGGAGCGGGGGTAGGAGGGGGCCGGCTTCCCATCCTCCCAGGTCAAGGGAGTCCCAGTCCCTAGGTGGAATCCTGCCAGGTTAACATTAGTAAACTCCAGTAACCTCTACCCTGACAAGCAAGAAATATTGTGGCCCATGTTGAGTTCTCTCTGATCTATGATTTATTGATGGAGAGTATGAAATTTTCATTAAAACAGACTGCTGTTTCTCATTCATTTGTCACATTTTTAATTTATATTTTAAAACATTAATAAAACTGACAGAAAAAATTTTTTTTGAAATGTCAAGGATATTTCAGATGTGGGACCAGAGTAGAACAGGGTCTCCTGTTGCAGCAGAGGGAAGAATTGTTTCAAGAAACCATCTTCTAGTGACACTAAGTTTTCCCTCCCTGAACCCCGTGCTCAGCTTAATAAGGTCTCAAGTCTCTTAAAGGACAGGATTGTTTACAAAGTCCTTTCATTTTCTTTATCTTGAGATATTTTCTAGTATGGCCTGGGACGGTCTTGGTTTATGTTTGTGTTCTTGGCATTATTGATACTGATCGCTGTTCCTGTTTGGGTGACAAATTAAATGGCCTTCTGAGTCCAAGGCTGCAAGGACTTTTGCACTAGACATAGCTGGTTCACGTTCTTGGTACACCACAGCACTTTTTGTTTTCCCACTTTTTTTTTTATGGAGTATAAATTTTGCTTAAAAATTTTTTTTTATTGTTTTAAACTTTTCATTTTGTATTGGACTATAGCCAGTGAACAATGTTTTGATAGTTTCAGGTGGACAGTGAAAGGACTCAGCCACTAATATATTATTACATGTATCCATTCTCCCCCCAAACTCACCTCTCATCTAGGCTGCCGTATAGCATTGAGCAGAGTTTCCTGTGCTACACAGTAGGACCTTATTGATTATCCGTTTTAAATAAAGCAGTGTGTATGTGTCCATCCCAAACTCCCTAACTACCCCTTCCTCCCATCCTTCCCCTCCAGCAGCCGTAAGTTCATTCTTTAAGTCTGTGAGCCTGTTTCTGGTTCATAGCTGGGCTCATTCGTGTCATCTTGTAGATTCCACGTGTGTGTGTACATATAAGTGATATCATATGGTATTTGTCTTTCTCACTTCACTCAGTCTGATAATCTCTAAGTCTGTCTATGTTGCCGCAAATGGCATTATCCCATTCTTTTATATGGCTGAGTAATATTACATTATGTGTTTGTATCATATCTTTATCCATGCATCTGTCGGTGGACACTTTATGTTCTTTATGCTATGTCTTGGTTATTGCAGAGTGTGGCAATGAACACTGGAGCACAATACCTCTCTTTAGCCTGGATTCTCACTGGTAGAGAGGAGATAATAGTAACGCTACTTTTATGTGATTAGGAGTTGAGATGAGTGACATGGCTGGCACAGTGTTTGGCATACAGCAAGTGACTAATATATGATCGCTGTCATCGTAACTGTGGTCATTACTGTCACTAGACTCTGCAGAGGCCTGGTCCACGCTTATCTCCTGGCCTCACCTCCCCACTGCACTCCTCTAGGCAGCCTCTCTCCAGCAACTTGGGACTTCTTTCGGTTCTTTGTGTCTGTCGAGTTGCCTCAGGCCACTGGCTGCTTCCTTTTTCCACCTGAATAATTCTTAATTAATCAATCTTCAGATCTTGGTTCCAACATCACTCCCAGGGAAGGCTTCCCTGACTCCTCCTGTGAGATCAAATCCCCCATTATCAGCTCCTGCAGCATTGCACACCTCTCTCTCCTGTAGAACTTGACACTGGAGCGCTTTTCCGTTCAGTTTGCTGATCCTTTGGTTCATGCTCATCTCTCTTGCCAGACTGTCAGCACCAAGAGGGCAGGAACTGTGTGCCGTTTGCTTGTCACTGGTTCCTGGTACCCAGTGCAATGATGAGGCATCCCAAGCGGTCAGTAAGAAGTGGGTGAATTTTATATAATGAAATATGACTCAGCCATCAANTATTTTTTCCTACCTGTTTTTGAAGCCAATGATCTGCTTTGCTGGTTGTCTGATGTCCTCTGCCAGCATTCAGAAGTTGTTTTGTGGAATTTACTCAGCGTTGAAATGTTCTTTTGATGAATTAGTTGGGGAGAAAGTGGTCTCTCCATCCTATTCCTCCACCATCTTAGGACCACCCCAGCATGATACTTAAAATGTATTTTCTCTTATTAAATTACCTATTATGTCACAGAGAAAATTATATATAAAAATGAAAAAAGTGTCAATAAAATTATCTTTGATGTTGAAGTTACCAAATATATCTTTTTTTCCCATTGCTCTGCTAAGTAGCACCTTTACTCTCACACCTTTTATTTTCTCTACTACTTTCCTCTTTTCCTCCTCATCTACTTCCTCTTTGTTCCCTTGACAAAAGCTAGAAACAAATATCCACTGAATTCTGGTCTACTTTAAGCCAAGATGATTGAATAATTGGGATAAAAGAAGATCCTTTACCAAAATGGAGATGACAAGAGAGAGAAACAGTACTGAATCTAATATAAATAGAATAGAAAACACAAAATATCTCACTAAGATATACTTCAATGTTAGACACATTTTTGTTCCATTAATCTTCTGTTCAGCAAGTATAGACACATTTTCTTCACTACAGNTCAGTACTGTTTCTAATATAAATAGAATAGAAAACACAAAATATCTCACTAAGATATACTTCAATGTTAGACACATTTTTGTTCCATTAATCTTCTGTTCAGCAAGTATAGACACATTTTCTTCACTACAGGTGTTCTGTTAATATTTAGACTTGTCCAAAAATTAATAATCCTAAAGTCTCCATTCAAAATCATGTGCCATTTAGGTTATTGTGGTCCTAAATATTGCAAAGGTTAAGTCATGTTTTTAGCTTGCTCTTCTTCCTGAGGTTTATAATACAGCAAGCATTTTTGAGTATGATCATCTATCAGCCAATACCTACTGAATGCCCACAGGATGTAGCATTATACAGAGTGCCAGAGTGGTACGTTAAAAAAAAAAAAAAACTACAGATAATATCTGACAGATTTCAAAATAAACAAGATAGAACACATACAAGCAGCATTCTGGAAGCATAGAGAAGGTTCAAGAAGCTGGTAGAAATAAAGCTAAATAAGCATTTTCAGATTCACAAAGAGACAAAATGTCAGACAAGTGCTATCATAAATAGGCAACACCCAAGGTCAAGCAAGGAGTTCTATGATAAAGCCCACTAGTGGAATAGCTTGCACTGAAAGACAATAAGGAAGTACTTAAATAATAATGAAAATGGCAAAAGATCACAAAAGCCAACCTGAACATGTTCCCACTAGTTAAATCTGCAACAATCTGAACATCTGAATAATGACCATAACAAGTTATAGCCCATAACTAAAATAAGAATACATGAATACATATTGCTATCTGCCAATCAAAAAATCAATTAACCAATAAGAAAGAAATGTTCTTTCTTATAGAAGAACATTGAACAGCCATTAAATATAGAAGGAATGACAGAACTAGAAAATCATCATTTGGCAACTACAAGCAAAATAACTGAGTCAAGGAAAACTCATCAGTGGATGAGCTAAAACCAGAGAGTGAAAATTTAATGAGGAATAAGATTTTTATATAGCCTCAAAGTGTCCCACCACAAGATACTTTTGTTTGTTTGTTTTCATTAATATATTTTTTAACTGAAGTATAGTTATCAGTATTGTATCAGTTTCAGATGTACAATGTAATAATTCTGACTTTTTTAATAGATTATATTTCATAACAAAGTTATTGTAAAATATTGACAATATTCCCTGTGTTGTGTATTACATTCTTGTAACTTATTTATTTTATACCTAGTAGTTCATATCTCTTAATTAATTTCTTTCATCTATTTTGCCCTTTCCCCCACCCCTTTCCCTTCTGGAAACCACTGGTTTGCTCTCTGGTTTTTTTATGTTTCTGTTTTGTCATATTTGTTCACTTGTTTTATCTTTTCACTCCACATATAAGTGAAAACATATGATATTTCTTTTCATTGTCTGACTTATTTCACTAAGCTTAATGCCCTACAGGTCCATGAATATTGTTTCAAATGGCAAAATTTCATTCTTTTAATGAATTTGCAAGTTCCATTGTGAGTATGTGTATGTATATATGTATGTATATACATATATATATATACACACACCACATTTTTATCATTCATCTGGTGATGAACACTTATATTGCTTCCATATCTTGGCTATTATTAATAATGCTGCTATGAACACTTGGATGAACATATATTTTTGAATAGTGCTTTCATTTCTTTGGATAAATACACAGGAATGGATTGTTGGATCATATGTTAGCTCTGTCATTGTCCCACCCAAGATGGCTTCTTCCAACAACACAAGAGATGACTAGACACATAGACATCAAAGACAGTCAACACCAAAATCAGATTGATTATACTCTTTGCAGCTGAAGATGGAGAAGCTCTATAAAGTCAGCCAAAAAAAAAAAAAAAAGACCAGAAGTTGACTGTGGCTCAGATCATAAATTCCTTATTGCAAGATTCAGACTTCAATAAAGATAGTAGGGAAAACCACTAGATCATTCAGGTATGACCTAAATCAAATCCCTTACAATTACAGTGGAAGTGACCAATAGATTCAAGGGATTAGATCTGAGAGACAGAATGCCTGAAGAACTATGGATGGGGGATCATAACACTGTATAGGAGGTGGTGACCCAAACAATCCCCAAGAAAAAGAAATGCATAAAGCAAAATGGTTGTCTGAGGAGGCCATACAAGTAACCGAGAAAAGAAGAGAAGTGAAAGGCAAAGGAGAAAAAGAAAGATATACCTATCTGAATGAAGAATTCCAAAGAACAGCAAGGAGAGACAAGAAAGCTTTCCTAAGTGATCAATGCAAATAAATAGAGGAAAATAATATAATGGAAAAGAGATCTCTTCAAGAAAATCAGAGATACCAAGGGGACATTTCATGCATAAATGGGCACAATAAAGGACAAGAATGGTATGGACCTAACAGAAGCACAAGATATTAAGAAGAGGTGGCAAGAATACATAGAACTATACAAAACAGATCTTCATGACCCAGATAACCACAATGGTGTGATCACTCAGCTAGAGCCAAACATCCTGGAGTGCAAAGTCAAGTGGGCCTTGGGAGACATCACTACAAACAAAGCTAGTGGAGGTGATGGAATTCGAGTAGACCTATTTCAAATCCTAAAAGATGATGCTGTGAAAATGCTACACTCAATATGCCAGCAAATGTGGAAAACTCAGCAATGGCCATAGGACTGGAAAACGTCAGTTTTCATTCCAATTCCAAAGAAAGGCAATGCCAAAGAATGTTCAAACTACTGAACAATTGCACTCCTTTCACACTCTAGCAAAGCAATGCTCAAAATTCTCCAAGCTAGGCTTCAACAGCACATGAACTGAAAACTTCTAGATGTTCAAGCTGGATTTAGAAAAGACAGAAAAACCAGAGATAAAATTGCCAACATCCACTGGATCATCGAAAAGGCAAGATAATTCCAGAAAAAGATCCACTTCTGCTACATTGACTATGTCAAAACCTTTCTGTGGATCACAACAAACTGTGGAAAATCCTGAAAGAGATGGAAATACCAGATCACCTGATCTGCCTTCTGAGAAATCTGTATGTGGGTAAAGAAGCAACAGTTAGAATCGGACATGGAACAGACTGAGTACATCACCCTGCTTATTTAACTTATATGCAGAGTACATCATGCAAAATGCCACCCTGAATGAAGCACAGTTCAGTTCAGTTCAGTCGCTCAGTCGTGTCCGACTCTTTGCAACCCCATGAATCGCAGCACGCCAGGTCTCCCTGTTCATCACCATCTCCCAGAGTTCACTCAGACTCACGTCCATTGAGTCCGTGATGCCATCCAGCCATCTCATCCTTGGTCGTCCCTTTCTCTTCCTGTCCACAATCCCTCCCAACAACAGAGTCTTTTCCAATGAGTCAAATTTCTCATGAGGTGGCAAAATACTGGAGTTTCAGCTTTAGGATCATAACTTCCAAAGAAATCCCAGGGTTGATCTCCTTCAGAATGGACTGGTTGGATCTTGCAGTCCAAGAGACTCTCAAGAGTCATCTCCAACACCACAGTTCAAAAGCATCCGTTCTTCGGTGCTCAGCCTTTTTCACAGTTCAACTCTCACATCCATTCATGACCACAGGAAAAACCATAGCCTTGACTAAACAGACTTTAGTTGGCAAAGTAATGTCTCTGCTTTTGAATATNTTCTCCAATACCCTAGTTCAAAAGCAGCAATTCTTCGGCACTCAGCTTTCTTCACAGTCCAACTCTCACATCCATACATGACCACTGGAAAAACCATAGCCTTGACTAGACGGACTTTAGTCGGCAAAGTAATGTCTCTGCTTTTCAATATGCCATCTAGGTTGGTCATAACTTTCCTTCCAAGGAGTAAGTGTCTTTTAATTTCATTAAACACATGCAAATCATGGAGCCAAATACAAAAAAGCAGGCCAAATGCCAAGTTATCTATGGAATTTTGCCACTTAATTTTTATAAAGTATGTGTTTACCAGGGATCAAGGCAATAACTGTAGTTTGATGCATTTGAAGAAAGGAAACATCAACACATACTTTCTTTGTTATCATAGATTTAATTAAGCAGAAATGTAAAAAACCTTGAACTTTTTAGAGATTTTTAAAGGAAAAATATATTTTCTATAGTAGTCTCTAATAACTAAATTATTAAAATCCTAAGATAAAAATCTTTGTATTCACAATTATTCTGGACAGTGTGGAATCTCTTTGGTGCTACAGTCAGNTCATAGATTTAATTAAGCAGAAATGTAAAAAACTTTGAACTTTTTAGAGATTTTTAAAGGAAAAATATATTTTCTATAGTAGTCTCTAATAACTAAATTATTAAAATCCTAAGATAAAAATCTTTGTATTCACAATTATTCTGGACAGTGTGGAATCTCTTTGGTGCTACAGTCAGTGTGCCATGATACAGAATAATTTTGTAAATAAGTTCATTTGTACTATTTTTTAGCTTTTACACATAAGTAATATCATATGATATTTGTCTGGTCTGACTTCCTTCACTCAGTATGACAGTCTCAGAAATAGAGTCATAAATGTGGGAGGAAAAAAAAAACCTTATGGCTGCCAATGGGGGGAAGGAGGGTGGGACGGATAAATTGGGAGATTGGGATTGACATATATACATTATTATAACTAATAAGAACTTACTATAAAGTTTATGGAACTTTACTTAATATTCCTTAATGACCTATATGGGAAAATAATCTTTTAAAAAAGTGGATATAAAGTAAATGTATAACGGATTCACTTTGCTGTATTCCTAAAACTAACACAACTTTGTAAATCAACTATACACCAACTAAAAAGTACAAAAACAGAACAAATTCAACAAATACAAAGGGCAGCAACAAAAATGAAAAACAACGAAAAAGAAGTAAAACTCCAAGAACAATAGAAATATATAGACATAGACCTTTACTACTTGTGAGAGAAGTGGCTTCCACTCTATTTCCAGGAGAATACTCCCTCTCACCACTGTCTTCATTTGCTCCTCCACATCTGGCCACATTTAAGGCTTTCCGGTCGTTTGTGGCCCTGCCTTTTCTCTTTCAGACTGGCTGGCCCTCAAGCAGAGTATAATCTGTAGTTCTGCTTCTAACCTCAGCACAGCTGAGGCAGAGGTCAGCACCTCTCGGGCTCTGTTTTCTAGGCTCAATGGGCAAGTGTGAACTCAGAGTTTGTTCTGCAGATCTCCCTCTGCCTCAGGCAGGCCCCAAGGCCCAGGTTGGGAAAGATGGCAATAAATGAGTTAAAGATTTAGGGATAGGAAGAAAATCTCAACCATTCTCAAAACTGGCTTATACCACACAGCCAAAATAAAACTGATACTTTACTTTGATTTGCATGTGGCATCTGTGTCAGTGCTCCATCAGCTAATAATTTGGAGGGGAGAATGGAGACTAACTGAACTCAAGGGATGGCAAGCTTATATGATGTCATTATTACAAGTCAACTATAGAACCATTAAGAATTAATTCACTACTATCTGAAATTGAAATCAAGTACTCATTGACAACTAGTAATATTTATCCATTTGATTTGATGAGCTTTATATATTTTTAACATAAATTTTATTTATTTTAATTGGCAAATAATTACTTTACAATATTGCATTGGTTTTGCTATACATCAACATAAATCCACCCCGGGTATACACGTGTTCCCCATCGTGAATCCCCCCTCCCACCTCCTTCCCCATACCATCCCTCTGGGTCATCCCAGTGCACCAGCACTGAGCATCCTGTATCATGCACCAAGTCGGGTCTGGCAATCCATTTCACATATGATATTATACATGTTTCAATGCCATTCTCCCAAATCATCCCACCCTTGGCCTCTCCCACAGAGTTCAAAAGACTGTACTATACATCTGTGTCTCTTTTGCTGTCTTGCATACAGGGTTATCATTATCATCTTTCTAAATTCCATATATATGTGTTAGTATACTGTATTGGTGTTTTTCTTTCTGGCTTACTTCACTCTGTATAATAGGCTCCAGTTTCATCCACCTCATTAGAATTGATCCAAATGTATTCTTTTTAATGGCTGAGTAATACTCCATTGTGTATACATATCACTGCTTTCTTATCGATTCATCTGCTGATGGACATCTAGGTTGCTTCCATGTTCTGGCTATTATAAACAGTGCTGCAGTGAACATTGGGGTACATGTGTCTCTTTCAATTCTGTTTCCTTGGTGTGTATGCCCAGCAGTGGTATTGATGGGTCATATGGCAGTTCTATTTCCAATTTTTTAAGGAATCTCCACACTGTTCTCCATAGTGGCTGTACNACTGTATTGGTGTTTTTCTTTCTGGCTTACTTCACTCTGTATAATAGGCTCCAGTTTCATCCACCTCATTAGAACTGATTCAAATGTATTTTTTTCAATGGCTGAGTAATACTCCATTGTGTATATGTACCACAGCTTTCTTATCCATTCATCTGCTGATGGACATCTAGGTTGCTTCCATGTCCTGGCTATTATAAACAGTGCTGCGATGAACATTGGGGTATACGTGTCTCTTTTGATTCTGGTTTCCTCGGTGTGTACGCCCAGAAGCAGATTGCTGGGTCATAAGGCAGTTCTATTTCCGGTTTTTTAAGGAATCTCCACACTGTTCTCCATAGTGGCTGTCCTAGTTTGCATTCCCACCAACAGTGTAAGAGGGTTCCCTTTTTTCTATACCCTTTCCAGCATTTATTGCTTGTAGACTTTTTGATAGCAGCCATTCTGACCAGCAGGAGATGGTACTTCACTGTGGTTTTGATTTGCATTTCTCTGATAATGAGTGATGTTGAGCATCTTTTCATGTGTATGTCTTCTTTGGAGAAATGTCTCTTTAGTTCTTTGGGTCACTTTTTGATTGGGTCTTTTATTTTTCTGGAATTGAGCTGCAGGAATTGCTTGTATATTTTTGAGATTAATTCTTTGTCTGTTGCTTTGTTTGCTAAGCAGCCTTCATTCAGCCTCCATGATCTTCCTTGAGTTCTACTGGGCAGATTCAAGCAATTGTTAATTAGGGAAGGGAGGGGATGCGAGACCAGGGAGAAACAGTCAAGAGCAGCCTCGGGGCAAGGTCCTGTTTCCCCATCGACTGATACCCACAACAATATCTTTGAGCTGTTTTGCAGATGCTGAAATGTCCTCCAGGTGGGAGAAGTTAAAGATTAATGATGGTATGACTGCCTGCAAGCAAGTAGACCCTGAACTAACAGCTGGACCTGAAGTTTGATGATGCTGATTCCTACTTACCTCACCACCAACTCATCAGAAAAATGTCCATGACATGATCATGCCATCTTTGAATCATTACTTTAAAACTTCTCACTATCTTCTCCAAGTTGGGAGACACAGTTTTGAGGGCATGAGCCACCGTGTCCCCCTTTGCCTGGCAAAGTAATAAAGCGCCCCTTTTCTATTTCACCCAAAGCTGTCTCTGAGATTGAATACCACACTGGTGTGCAGAGAAGCTGAGCTTTTGGTGTCATTTGGTGGTGGTGGTGGTGGAGCTATAAACATGTAGTCCATGGTGTTCCACTCCTGATCCTCCTGATTCATGTCTTTCTCACCTGCAAAACATATTCATTACATCCCAACAGCTCCCAAATCTTAACTCATCTCAACATCAACTTTCAAGTCTAAAATCCTAACTCTCATCTAAGCATCACCTCAATCAGAGATGGGAGAGACACCAGGTCTGAGTCATTCTGAGACAAATTGCTCTCTAGCATGAACCATGTGAAATCCAACAAATGATGAGCTTCTAAAACACAATGGTGGGCGAGTAACATTCCATTGTATATGTGTACCACATCTAATAACAACAGCAACAACAAGAACCTTAGAAATATCTCAAGTGGCCATTAACAGGAGAATGGTTAAATTATTTTTAGTATAATCATACCATGGAATACTCTACAGCAACAAAAAAGAAAAAATTATTGAGGCATGACAGCATGACAAACCTGTATCATTTTATTTACATGAATTACGAGAAGGGGCAAAACTAATCCATGGTGATAGAACTTGGCAATGCCAAAGAATGTTCAGACTACTGCACAATTGCACTAATCTCACACGCTAGCAAAGTAATGCTCCAAATTCTCCAAGCCAGGCTTCAACAGTACATGAACCGAGAACTTCCAGATGTTCAAGCTGAATTTAGGAAAGGCAGAGGAACCAGAGATCAAATAAATTGCCAACATCTGTTGGATCATAGAAAAAGCAAGAGAGTTCCAGAAAAACATCTATTTCTGCTTTAGTGACAATGCAAAGCCTTTGACTGTGTGGATCACAACAAACTGGGAAATTCTTTAAGAGATGGGACTACCAGATCACCTTACCTGCCTCCTGAGAAATCTGTATGCAGGTAAAGAAGCAAGAGTTAGAACTGGACATGGAACAACAGACTGGTTCCAAATTGGGAAAGGAGTACATGAAGGCTGTATATCATCACCCTGCTTATTTAACTTATGTACAGAGCTCATCATAAGAAATTCTGGGGCAAGTGTGGGACAGACATTTCTATTCTCAAAAAGAGAAATAGAAAATAAGAAAAAAAGCAAAACCAGATTTCAAGGCAGTCCAAACTATGAGACAAATTCCATGAAATCTTAAGACTGGACTTTGGCTCAAGGCTCTTTCCTTCAGGCTTACTGGGGCTGTGATCCCACCCTCCAGACCCAGTGTACTGCCTTTTACTATAGGCTGAGGATGGCAACCCTATAGGCAACCCACTCCAGTACTCTTCCTGGAAAATCCCATGGATGGAGGAGCCTGGTGGGCTGCAGTCCATGGGGTCGCTAAGATTTGGACATGACTGAGCTTTCACTTTCACTTTCATGCATTGGAGAAGGAAATGGCAACCCAGTGTTCTTGCCTGGACAATCCCAGGGATGGGGGAGCCTGGTGGGCTGCCACCTGTAGGGTTGCACAGAGTCAGACACGACTGAAGCGACTTAGCAGCAGCAGCAGCAGCAGCAGAGGATGGAAGACAGAGACCAGGAATTGTGGTGGTCCTAGGAACCTCAGCAGTAAGCCCACCTCCTCCCTGGGTGCTGGGCATGTCAAAAGTGCCTTAGACATGTAGCAGATAAAAGGTTAAGTGTCTGTACATAAAGAAGCAGGAATGGCTTTGTCAGAGAGATCTTCAAATCCACTCTCGTTTGTTTTAGAGCCTCATTTGTGGACATCATCACTTCAGCTGATTGTAGCAATGAATTAGCTGTGACCTCCCCATTGCTAGCCATGGTTCTCCAGTGCTGAGATGCCTCTGCCCAAATCAACCTGCTCACTTGACAGATGAGGGTGTATATTCCCTCTCCTGCTCCTCTAGCAGAAGACAAGCCTTGGTGAATTGTCATTGTTCAGTTGCTAAGTCATGTCCAACTCTTTGTTACTTCATGGACTGCAGCACGCCAGGCTTCCCTGTCCTTCACCATCTCCTGGAGTTTGCTCAAACTCGTGTCTATTGAGTCAATGATGCCATCCAACCATCTCATCCTCTGTCCCCTGCTTCTCCTCCTGCTCCCAATCTTTCCACCATCAGGGTCTTTTCCAATGAGTCAGCTCTTCACCTCAGGTGGGCAAAGTAAAATTTGTGAATTGAGTCAAATTAGTATATGAAGAACTTTCAAAGCAGGCAGTCCCTGGGCTGGGGGGTGGGGTATGTGTGTGAAAAATAATAAAATGGGTTCTTAGAGATAACAGAGTTGAGATTCAAGATCTTATTCCAAGCTTTGTGTCATTTTAAAATTTGTTATTTACTTATTTTTGACTATGCTGGGTCTTCGTTGCTGCGTGTGGGTTACTCTCCAGTTGCGGTGCGTGGGCTTCTCCTTGTGGGGGCTTCTCTCCGGGTTGCAGAGCGTGGGCTCCAGGGTGCAGACTTAGTTGTTATGGTGCCTGGGCTTAGTTGCCTCGAAGCCTGCAGCATCTTCCTGGACCAAGGACCGAACCCATGTCCTCTGTGTGGGCAGGTAGATTCTTCATCACTGGGTCAGCAGAGAAGTTCCTAACCCTTTTATCTTATTTTTCTGTTTTTGCTTTCCACTTTATATGCTGTTTATCCACTTTTCCAGGAAGACCTGTTTGGGGAAGGGACTTGTCCAAGATCAAAGAGCCAGGGCTCTTCCTCAATCGGGGACTTTCTATGGCACCATAACCCACACCCTCCCCTCTGCAAGAAGCACATAAAAGATGGCAGGGCTGTCTACACAAGGAACCTGCTGGATCTTCACCTTGATTTGACTTGATGAGAATTTTGCAGGAACCCAAATTTGCAGGTAATGTCTCTATGATGAAGGATTCAGTGCCCTGCTGCATTCATCACAGAACTCATAAGAGCAGTGCCTACAGTTTGGAAATCCTTTTCCTTGACAAATGATATATTTCATTTTTTCCCCATGATCTTCTTGCATTATTTCAATATTATTAATACTCAGCAAATATATTAAAAAAGTAATAAACTGGCAATTATGATTGTGCTATGGACCCCAAACTGCAATTATTCATTACATTTCAATTATTAACTTCACTTCAAATGTCTTTCAGCAAAGATTGCCAAAAGAAAAAAAAGTCCCCATGAAACTTGGTTCCCTGGATTTTGGAAACCCATGTTTCACTCTGACTTGATGTTGCTCTGATTTATCTGCTATCTCAGGGCTGGAAGAATCAAAATAATAGCAAAAAAATATTCCTCTTTACTGAATAAATAATAACCATCCACACCTTATATTTATAGAGAGCTTTTTTTTTAAGAAAACCTTTCTAGTGCCTTAATGGGCTTTTCTGATAGCTCAGTGGTAAAGAATCCGCCTGCCAATGAACGAGACACGGCTTTGATCCCTGGGTCAAGAATATCCCCTGGAGAAGGAAATGGTAATACACTCCAGTATTCTTGCCTGGAGAGTCCCATGAACAGAGGAGCCTGGTGGGTTACAGTCCAGGGGGTCACAAAGGGTTGGACACAACTTAGCAAGTAAACAACAACAAAGGTCCTTGGTATCCATTCTTGCATTTCATTTGAAAACAGTGCTAATGAAAACTGTGGATCCAAAATGATTGCTGACATATCAACTGGGGACACTGAGGTATGGAGTAGCATAGGGACTGGGGAGAGCAGACACCTGGATGCTGAGACTTCCTACTGCCTAGTTCCGCTCTGAAAACATCAGAGCACCAGCCTCAGTTCCAAGATGACTCTCAAATGAGGATGAAGTCAGTCTCTGAAGATGATGAAGATGGTGATAATGATGGGAACAGCCGGAGTTGTATTCGGTCTTAAGTATTGACATATGTTGCTTTGTCTAATCTTCCCAAGAACTCCGTAGGGAAGAGACAATTGTAACCCCATCTGATGAGAAGATTAGATTTGCCCAAAGCCCCATAGCTGCTCTCTAGGTAGTACATCCTTAACAATGGCGCCCCAACCACCACTGGCTATGATGATGGTTACATGGATCTAATATAACTATGATGATGCTTACATGGATCCAGTGTAACCATGACTATGGTTATGTGGATCCAATGAGACCAGGCGCCAAGCACAGGACTCAGCCTGTTGCATGTGCCATTGTGTTCAGTCCTCACCACAACCCCACAGAACAGATTTTCCTCTCACCTCATTTTGATAAATAAGGATCCTGAGACTCAGAGAAGACTAGAGACTTTGCTCAAGGTCATAACAATCACCACCCTGTGCATCTTGCCCACCACTGCCTCTTCCTCCAACACCTCCACCAAGGACTTACACATTTTATTTCATCTCTCCCTGAGGAAAAGTAGTGTTGGATGAACATCTACCAATGTGGATGCCTCTGCAGAGACCCTCTTTGAAGAATTTGGTTCAAGATTTGCCCTCAGAGGGGTCCTACCGTCTCTCACATTTCTCCTGCAGGATAAGTGATGGCCATAAAGGACATGAGGAATTTCATTTTCTCAAAATAAGCAAATTGTATTAAATTTTAATGGTGGTCATTATAGGCCGGTTTGTCTCTGGCACCTAAGTGAATCCTTCAGTTCCCTTTGAAGAGAGTTCCATTTATTCAGCTTAATTGTCTGCAGTTTTGTCCGGCACATCCTCATCCTGGTCACTGGCACTGAGAAGGCTTGTCCCCTTCTGGGCAGAGCTCAGTGAGGTAGCACTTTGGCCTTTAAAATATGCCTAATAAATATTCTAGATTTGCTGACAAATGGCTTGGTCTCACGACAAGGCTGTAGAGTGTGCAGAGATGGAAGGAGGCGAATGTTGAGTGCATTTTGGAATGAGAGTCATTCCTGGCTTCACACTGAGGACCTGGGTGCCAGGTGGGTGCGGTGGCCCTCCCGGACAGATGCCGTCATAGCAGGGGTCACGCTGGGTTTCCTAAATGTTTGACTGTGTTTTTCTCAAGGGTGGGCATCACCCTCCCAGGTGCACAGAGGAGATATTTTGTATCCGCATTCATTCAACCATTCAATTTTTCATGAAGCATCCCAGTGGCGTCTTTAGAGCTAAGGACCAGATTGTGCCACTAACCTACTTAATACATTCCAGAGTTTCTTGTCACACTTAGGATAAATCCCTAACTCCTGACCAGGGGCCTGGGAGGCCCTACATAATCCACTCCCAGTGCTACTCTGACCGCCTCACCTACTCATTGTCCCTCGGTCACAATACTCCATCCATTTGGGCCTTTGCTCGTCTTTTATGAACACACAGAGACATGTTTCTGCCCAGGACCTTTGCATTTGCCGCACCCTGTTTCCAATGCTTTGCCTCCACATCTTCCCGTGGCTGTCTCTTGTTGGTCCAGATGTCAGCTTAAATGTTACCTCCACTGGCAGAGAGGATAGGCTTGAGTGCCTAATTTAATAGGCCATTCCTACCACTCTCCATCTCATTACCTTATTTTATCAGCTCTTGTTTAGTCACTCAGTCATGTCTGACTCTTTGAGACCCCATGGACTGTAACCTGCCAGGGTCCTCTGTCCATGGGATTTTCCCACCAAGAACACTGGAGCAAGTTGCCATTTCCTCCTCCAGGGGATCTTCCTGACTCAGAGATCAAACGTGCATCTCCTTTGGGAGAACCCGAGTCTCCTGCATTGGCAGGCCAACTCTTTAACGCTGAGCCACCCGGGAAGCCCGTTTTATCAGCTCTTATCACTCTTTGAGCTTGTTTGCTTGCATTCATTTATGTGAGCTTTACTTGTTTGTCGCCTGTTTCTTCCACTCTAATGGAAGCCCCACAGAGGTAGGAACTCGATCTGTGTTGTTCTTCACTGCATCTTCACTGCCTTGGAGGTAGCCCGTCACACTGTCCATGTTCAGAGCACATCTGCTGAGTGAATGGGGGTTATTTCTCAAGCATGTGTGATGTGTAGGTTGGGTGCTGGGAATACAGCTTTGAATGACACTCATGTGGTTCTTTTTGGTTGTTATTGTAGTTGCTAAACTGTGTCCCACTCACGATCCTCTGGACTGTAGCCCATCAGCCTCCTCTGTCCATGGAATTCTCCAGGTAAGAATACTGGAGTGGGTTGCCATGCCCTTTTCCAGGGGATCTTCCCAACCCAGGGATCGAACCTGCGTCTTCTGCATTGCAAGCAGATTCTTTACCATCTGAGCCGGGCAAGTCTCAGATGGGGTTTCTTCAGCTGGGAAGTTGAAACAAGCATGTGCTGAAGAGGCTCTACTAGCTCTATTTACTTAGTGTGCAGATTCCTCCAGGGTCCACTCCTTAAGGAAAGCATGGCTGGCCCTGGTGATGATTCTCAGAGCCGTTCCCCACTTGGCCCTAAAAGGCAGTACTTGAGATCTTGGCTGAACCACTTCTTTTCCCAGGGTCCTAAAGAGGGAGTTGGAGTGGGATAAGTTATGTGTTGTGGTTTTAGGCATTAATGAATATGAGAAACTAAATTATTGGATTTTGCAATGCAAATTACATTTTGCACACAAATTCTTCATTTCTGAATGCTAAGGACTCATAAAGAATGTCAATGGTTTATGAATTAGACCATTAGCATGCAATTTGTGATTCAAACAGCACACCAGCACCGAGTAATAAGTAACTATATAAACAGTTGTGTTGTCTACAGTTTCAAAATATTTTGCTTGATGCCTTAGAAAGTTCTCAAAGGACTCCAGGGGTCCATCCTTCCTTTCTCCCTTCCCGCTTCCTCTCCCTGCCTCCCTCTCTCCCTCCCTCCCCTCCTTCCCTTCTTCTTTCCTTCTCCCTTCCTCCTTCTCTCCTTTCCTTCCTCCCTCCTCCCATTTTCTGCTTCTCTCCCTCCCATCCTTCATCTCCTGTTTCACTCTCCTCCCCTTCCTTCCTTGTCTCTTATCTTCCTTCCCTTCCTTCCTTCCTCCCTCCTTCCCTTCTTGTCTCCTTTCTTCTCCCCCACACCTACTGCCATCATTCTTCTTCTATCGGTCAGCTACATCAGCCATTATTCCTACCTTTCCCACATGGGATTGCAGGAGCCGAAGATGAATCTAGATGAACACTTCCTTGTTTTAAGGATGGAAACTCTGAAGCCCAGAGAGTGAATGGGTCACATCCAAGATCCTACATGAGTAGAACCAGCTGGTGTCAGGTCACTGACATGTAACACTCACCCCTCCATCAATTCTTTCATTCTAAGGTGCAGTTGACTCATCTCTGACACTTTCCTTGAGAGTGTTTTCATGGAGGGAGAGTGATTAGGCCCTGGGTTCCAGAGGGATTAGAGGGTGGGAAAGAGGTGAGGGCCCTGAGAGAAGAAATGTAACAGGGAAAAGTGAATGCAACCTCATCAATTTCAGCAAATGCAAATTTCATCAACTCTAGAGTGTGTCCATTGGGATGACTGATCTCAAGGCGGTTAGGACCAGCACGTGGAATTGAGGTGAAGTTTCAGCTCAGTTGGAGGTACAAGGTCTCACAATCTGACAATCAGTCAAAAAATGAACAACCGTGTAAAGTGGGGAGTGTGCCATTACTTGTACAAGTTCAAGTTGAATGCAGACACAAATTCATGGGAATCCAAGAGCCTAAAGTTCCTCTGCTTTTGTAGAGGTCAACCTTGGTTGCACCACCCTGGAGAAAGAAACGGCAACCCACTCCAGTGTTCTTGCCTGGAGAACCCCACAGACAGAGGAGCCAGGTGGGCTAGAGTCCATGGGGTCACAAAGAGTCAGACAGGACCGAGCGACTCCACTTTGGTTGCACCTCAGCTGGGGGGAGCTTTTAAAGCTCTTCACGTCCAAGTGACACAGAGCATTGATTAAATCAGGATTTCTGGGGGCTAGGACCTGGAGCATCAGTACTTTTAAA
Organism: Neotragus pygmaeus; assembly: GCA_006410875.1. NCBI lineage: Eukaryota > Metazoa > Chordata > Mammalia > Artiodactyla > Bovidae > Neotragus > Neotragus pygmaeus. The sequence goes on along the minus strand of SJYV01014150.1, from coordinate 2,305,174 downwards.
AACTTGCCCTTTACAAATTCTAATGTCTAGACACAGTTCTTGAGAAGCTCTAGTGTTCTTCAGAAGCTCTATAGCCCAGAAGTTCTAAAATTTTAGTGTGCATGAGAACCACTGCAGAAGTTGTAAATGTTGGTTCCTGGGCTCGTCTTCCCAGATATTCTGATTCCATTCCTCCATGGCCCATTGTCCAGCCACCACTTCTTTTCCAGTGACAAGGAGAAGCCAGATCCAAGGTGATGGATTGACGTTCATGTGACAGGATGTTATCTGAAAACTGGGTTCACTTCTTTGTGGTTATCGAGTTAAAAGATTCAACCAGCCAAAGGTGGGAAAAATAAAAGATTGATTACTTGCGGCAAGTAAGGAGAACACTGGGGATCTTTCCCAAAGCAGTATCTTCCTGAATAGCAAAATTGGGGAATTCTTAAGCTAAAGGTACCACTGTGGTAAAGAATCTCTTGCCAATGCAAGAGACACAGGAGACTCAGGTTCGATCCCTGGGTTGGGAAGTTCCCTTAGCTAAGGGAATGGCCACTCACTCCAGTATTCTTGCCTGTAAAAATCCCATAGAGAGAGGTGCCTGCCAGGTTATAGTCCAGGGGGTCTCAAAGAGATGAACATGACTGAAGCAACTGAGCACACACACAGAAGTTAAGGGTACATGCATATTCATGAAGGGGCTTGGGCAGAGGAAAATTGAACATAGAATTAGGGCAAAGGTTGACAGAATCCAAGCTTTAGCTGACTGAAGTCACAAAGGTCAGAAAAAGTCAACATCAGCAACAATGAGGTTCTGATCAACCTGAGGTCTCAGCCTGCAGTTACCTCCACCTGGGTAGGGGCCTTAGTTCCTATGGAACCCAAAGATTTGTATTGGATTGTAATGTATTTCCCTTGAGGAAGAACTAGGACTCTGTTTTATCTAGGAACTGTAGTTTCTTAATTGCTTTTTCTTTGTTCCTGAATCCTTTTGTTCCCTTAAGATCATTAATTACTGAGACCTGTTCAAGGGCAAGCATTGAGACCAGCCTTAGATCACAAAATGGTTTAGGTCAAAAATGGCTTGTCTTGGGGCTTCCCTGGTGGTCCAGTGGTTAGGACCTCCCACTGTCAGTGCCAAGGGCCCAGGTTCAATCCCTGGTTAGGGAACTAAGATCTCATAAGACACATGGCAAAAAAAAAAAAAAAAAAAAAGAAAAAGAAAGAAAGAAAGAAAAGGTTGTCTTATGTCAAGAAAGCCACACCCGGTTCTCTTTCTTCCTGAACCTCTCCCACCCCATTGACCTATAAGAGCTCTCACTTGAGTCCCACGGACAAAGATGGTTTTGGGAGTCCTGCTCAGAATCAGTGTGGGACAACATTTAGCTTCAGGGATATGCACGTGACCATTGCCTTGACTCAGAAGTTAGTGATACAAGAAAACAAAACAACAGCTACTTCTTTCAAGAAGCATTTCTTCTCTCCTTCAGTTTGAAGGCATCTCTGTCCTTGCTTCTCACCCTGGTCATCTTCCAGGTAGCAAAGATGCTGGAGAGGCTGCTCCTTTTCCCTACCTGTTCTCCAAAGTGCTTGTCTAAGTGGCACCCCCGTCTGCCCTGCAAGTTCACCTTAAGCTTCCAGACATCCTTGCCCGGTAGACCCTCAAAATCAGTGATCTTTGGCTAGGTCCTAAGGAGTGAAGCACCTTTAAGTCTATTAGGGATGTCTGCAAGCAGCCATTTTCCAGAAAGATGGCAAGCCAAAGCATGATTCCAAGGACCAGAGGCGACAGAAATTGCCCATACCCTTCCACTACCCAACTGATGGCAATGAACTTGATGAAGGAGGGTCTTGAGAAACTCACACACTTCAAGCCCCCCTTGCTAGCTCCATGAGTGATGGCCACAAGGCAAACAGCTTACCTTGGGAGATAAAATATTTAGAAGCTACCATAGCACCCCCCTCCCCCACCATGCTTTATCAAGAAGAAGGTTCATGCATTTAAAAATTATTTTGTAAATCACGTTGAAGGCTGACAATGCAGATTTACCACTTGGGGTGCGATTTAAATACCAGGTTATCCCCTCATTATGTTAACAGAGCCAGGAGCAGCCAAGTCACTCCCCTCTGATCTGCGGAAGTTTGTCCTGCTCCCCTAGAAGCTCATTCTTCTGCTCCGGCTCCCTTCTGAGACACTTCCACAGTGCAAGAAGTGGGGGAAGCGATGACTGGATGCTTTGGGAGTACTCGTTGGCTTTGGAGGAGCAGATCTGAAAGGGGCAGCAGGGCCTATTAACTAGATCAGCATGGAGGCATCTGCAGAGAAGGGGAGGACAGTGGGTGGAAGCCAGGTGCCTTATCAGGAATTAAGGATTCCTCCGAGAGGTCTTTCCAGGTAGTGCTAGTGGTAAACCGCCCCCCTGCTGGCCAATGCGGGAAATGTAGTGAGACCTGGGTTTGATCTCTGGGTTGGGAAGATCCCCTGGAAGAGGGTATGGCAACCCGCTCCAGTATTCTTGTCTGGAGAATCCTATGGACAGAGGAGCCTGGTGGGTTGCAGTCCATAGGGTCACGGAGAGTTGGACATGACTGAAGAGACTTAGCACACTCACAGCCAGCAAGAGAGAAAGTGAGAGTGTGTATATGTGAGTGCATTTTTGGTGAGTAAATTCATGCCAGAATCTATCATGAAACAAGCAGCTTGACAGATCTCATGGAGGTGATGGGGAGGGGAAAACAATAACTTGCTAAAAATAAATAGCTCACAGAATGCTTCCTTGCCATCCTTTATAGGGAAAAGGAAGGGTAATGGGGTGAATTTAGAGTCAGATCCTGCTTTTTAGCTGTTTACTGCTGTGTGACTTCAGGCAAGTTCCTTAACCTCTCTGGGCATAGCTTCCTTTTCCTGCAAAGTGGGGCAAAAACAGTACCTCCCTTAATGGTCTCATATGAGAATTCAAAGACAACACAGGAGAGGGAATTAGTGCAGGCTCAGAGTAAAGAGCTCAAGTCAGAAAAATCTCATGACCGGGGAGGGGGA
>SJYV01014150.1:2257307-2299818 GCA_006410875.1 Neotragus pygmaeus | reverse complement strand
AGTCTTATCATAGACCAGGCATCTTGTTTGGGATTTACATATATTTTCTCATTTCGTGCTAACAATGAAATCATAGGGAGGTATCCATTGTGTTAGGGGAAGCACGCTGACTGAAACCGCCCACCCTGGCCAGGCACCATAGTAACCATTCCTGTGAGTTATTTTATGACAGGAGATCCCAGTAAGGAACATGGAACTAACACGTCACCACCAACCGGAAGAGCTTGAGAAAGGTCAAAAGGAGATGCCACGTGTCCTACTACCTCCCAGAATCCTTCTTGCTGGCATCCATCTTGGCTGAGCAATGCATGCACTCCCAGGAGGGATCCTGAGTCAGAATGATTGGCCAAAGATAACCCAGAAACTAATCCCATAACCATAAAACCCGAGACTGCGAGCCCGCGTGGCAGAGAAGTTCTCTTGATTTCCTTTACCCTCCTGCTTTCCACCCGGGTGCCCTTTCCCAATAAAGTCTCTTCCTTTGTCAGCAGGAGTGTCTCTTTGGACAGTTCATTTCCAAGTGTTAGATAAGAGCTAGGTCTGGGGCCCTGGAAGGGGTTCCCCTTTCCTGCAACAATTTCATGCCCATTTCACAGGTGAGGGGACTGAGGCTTGGATAAGAATTGAACCCTGCATCACAAAGGCAATGACAGGCAGAGTTGGGATTTGAATTTGGGTCTCCCTGACATCTAAACTTAGCAAGAACAGGGTAGCCAATGACACAACCTCCTTATTAAACCATTTGGTAAGAGGTTTCCTCTTTATGCCAGGTCCCGAGCGTACAGACCGAGAGAAGACCTTTGCTGCCTTTGGTTTCATGGGTTTGAAAGCTGCAAAAACCTTTGAGATAACAGTGAGTGATGAATATTTATTAAATACCATTTGTGTACCTGCTATGAGTTAAACAGGCCTTCCCTGGTATCTCAGATGGTAGAGAGTCTGCCTGCAGTGCTGGAGACCCAGGTTCGATCTCTGGGTCAGGAAGATGCCCTGAAGAAGGAAATGGCAACTGACTCCAGTATTCTTGCTTGGAAAATCCCATGGATGCAGGAACCTGACAGGCTACAGTCCATGGGGTCGCAAAGAGTCGGACACGACTGAGTGACTTCAGTTCACTTCACTTCAGAGTTAAGCATCGTGCTGGCTTTTGTACGGTGCCATTTGTATCATGCAAGGTGAGCTGGTTCTGCCCCAGGGCCTTTGCACTTGCCAGAATGTGCTTCCCCATGATCTGGACACCCCAGCTCTGTTTCACCCTTCAGATCTCACCCTCTCGTGTCCCCTCCTCCAAGAAGCTACACTAGTGAAACCAGTGATCCTGTCTCCCTCCTTCCTTCCCCAAGTTGGCACAATCTGTAATCATTGTGTTCAGTGATTTATCTCCTGCTTCTTGTCTCTTTTCCTCTGGGAGAATGTAAACTACTCTGTCTTTTCCCTGCTGCAGCCACAGCCCTGGAGACATTGTCTGGCATGAGGCAGGTGCTCAATAAATATTGTTGAATGGATTGAATGGATGAGTGAAGGAATCGATAAAGCTCTTTCATCTTCTGGAGTCCCAGTTTCCTTCTCCATAGAATGGAGGTGGCTATACCTGCATCACAGGGTCGACTTGGGGACGTGGAAGGCTGAGATGTAGTGCATTCTCATGATATCGAAAAGAAAGGAAAACTGCACCCCAAGGTCGTGGATGGAAAGGCCCCCGGACTGGTGAGAGCTCAATAAACACTGCCATTTTCTCCTGTTCCCACCTCCGACCCAGCTTTGCCTTAGGAGAGGGAGAGGAAAGGCATTCTGTGTTCCTGCTTCACCAGGGCCCCACAAGCAGTCTGGAAAACACGAGCTGATGTTGGAGGGCTGGAGGGCTGGGTTTTGAGCATCTCATTCAAGCAGGAGCAGGAAGGTGAGAGCTCTGACTGCCGTGTCTGGACCAGGCTGCCCTCATCTCTCTTGCAGGCACTGGTCTGTTTCTCTGAGCAAGCTTCTTCCCGAGACTTTGTCTGTCCCTGAGAGAGAGCCCCAACCTCCTCCCCTCCTGCTTCCCAACTCATCTCCCCTCTTCTTTTCCTCTACCTCANCTCCGGGAGTTGGTGATGGACAGGGAGGCCTGGCATGCTGCAGTTCATGCGGTCACAAAGAGTCGGACATGACTGAGCAACTGAACTGAACTGAACTGCTAAGTCATGTCTGACTCTTTGTGACCCCATGGACTGCAGCACACCAGGCTCCTCTGGCCTCCACTATCTCTGTTTGCTCACATTATTATCCACTAAGTTAGTGATGCCATCTAATCATCTCATCCTCTGTCACCCCCTTCTCCTCCTGCCTTCAATCTTTCCCAGCATCAGTGTCTTTTCTAATGAATCAGCTCTTCACAGCGGGTGGCCAAAGGATTGGAGCTTCAGCTTCAGCATCAGTCCTTCCAATGAATATTCAATGTTGATTTCCTTTAGGATTGACTGGTTTGATCTCCTTCCAGTCCAAGGGACTCTCAAGAGTCTTTTTCAGCACCACAATTTAAAAACACCAATTCTTTGGAGCTCAGCCTTCTTTATGGTCCAACTCTCACATCCATATATGACTACTGAAAAAGCTATAACTTTGACTATATGGACTCTGGCAAAGCGTCTCTGCCTTTCAATACGCTGTCTAGATTTGTCATAGTTTTCCTTCCAAGGAGGAAGTGTCTTAATTTTCTCAAGTGTCATGGTTACAGTCACCATCCTTAGCGATTTTAGAGCCTGAGGAAATAAAATCTGTCACTGCTTTCACTTTTTTCTCTTCTATTTATCATGAAGTAATGGGACCAGCTGCCATGATCTTAGTGTTTTTTGAGTTTAAAGCCAGCTTTTTCACTGTCCTCATTCACCTTCATCAAGAGACTCTTTAGTTCCTCTTTGCTTTCTGCCATTAGAGTGATATCTGCATATCTGAGGTTATTGATATTTCTCCTGGAAATCTTGATTCAAGTTTGTGAGCCATCAAGCCTGGCATTTGGCATGATATACCCTGCATAGAAGTTAAATAAGCAAGGTGATAACATATAGCCTTGTTGTACTCAAGTTGTTCCATGTCCAGTTCTAAATATTTCTCCTTGACCTGCATACAGGTTTCTCAGGATAAGAGTAAAGTGGTCTTGTATTCCCATCTGTTTGAGAATTTTCTACAATTTGTTGTGATCCACACAGTCAAAGGCTTTAACGTAGTCAATGAAGAAGAAGTAGATGTTTTTCTGTAATCCCCTCACTTTTTCTATGATCCAGTGAATGTTGGCAATCAGATCTCCGGTTCGTCTAACTTTTCTAAATCCAGTTTGTACATCTGGATTTTCTCAGTTCATGAACTGCTGAAGCCTAGTTTGAAAGATTTTGAGCATAACTTTGCTAGCATGTGAAATGAGTACAGTTGTACAGTAGTTTGAACATTCTTTGGCATTACCCTTCTTTGGGACTAGAATGAAAACTGACCTTTTCCAGTCCTGTGGCCACTACATAGGCCTAAAACCAGGACTCCAGCTTTCTCTGTGCCTTTCCACTACTGCCATGGTCATATCTCTATCTGTTAACATCGGAAATTTAACTCAATGTAAGGCAAGCAAAGGAAGGGCTATTCTACTCAACCTACCTCAAACTTCCTATGAGTGGTACTGTTCCCTTCCAAGAACAACCATAAGCCTTTGCTTCAGAGCCACATTGGAAGGAGACAACTATCCTAATAGAAAAGAACCAAATAAAGGGCTTCCTCACCCCATGAAATAAGTGTCTTTGTTCTCGATTCATCCATGTCTGTGGACAGCACCATTACATGAGGTAGACTGAAAGTATGAAGGACCAGCAGAATCCAAAATCATGGAACATTTGTGGAGATAATTGAATTTAGTTATGGAGGCTTGGTTTCTGTATAAAGTTAAGACCATTGTTAATCTGGAATTTCCTAGCAACTGCCAATGGTAGCAGCTGAGTTTCCAGTCTCCATAGACTACAGTATTCATAAACGAATTTTACACCTGACTCATAAGCCTCTTGAGAAATCTGTATGCAGGTCAGGAAGCAACAGTTAGAACTGGACATGGAACAACAGACTGGTTCCAATAGGAAAAGGAGTACGTCAAGGCTGTATATTGTCACCCTGCTTATTTAACTTCTATGCAGAGTACATCATGAGAAACACTGGACTGGAAGAAACACAAGCTGGAATCAAGATTGCCGGGAGAAATATCAATAACCTCAGATATGCAGACAACACTATCCTTATGGCAGAAAGTGAAGAACTCAAAAGCCTCTTGATGAAAGTGAAAAAGGAGAGTGAAAAAGTTGGCTTAAAGCTCAACATTCAGAAAACNATGAGTGAGTGAGTGAAAGTCGCTCGGTCGTGTCCGACTCTTTGTGACCCCATGGACTATACAGTCCATGGAATTCTCCAGGACAGAACACTGGAGTGGGTAGCCATTCTCTTCTCCAGGAGATCTTCCCAACCCAGGGATCAAACCCAGGTCTCCCATATTTCAGGCAGATTCTTTACCAGTTGAGCCACCAGGGAAGCCCAAGAACACTGGAGTGGGTAGCCTATTCCTTCTTCAGCAGATTTTCCCAACCCAGAAATTGAACTGGGGTCTCCTGCATTGCAGGTGGATTCTTTACCAGCTGAGCTGACAGGGAAGCCCAGAGTGCCGTGACTCAGCTTCAGAGATATACAGCCCCCACTTAGCCTTCCAAGTAGCGAAGTCCTAGAAGGGAAGCCAAAGGGCCCAGCTTTGCTCAGGTGCTCATGCCTGGTGTCTTTCAGTCATGGCTAAGTTGGCAGAAGGGGAGGTCACAGAGTCGCACCTCTTTTCAGAGGGCACGTTATTGTGAGCCAGGAAGACATCCCAAGAGGTCTCAGCAAGCTAGTGTTGGAATGTTGGAGGGTTTCATCCAACTGCTGTTTTTTCTTCTTCACTCCCAGCAAACCAACTAACTTTGATTCAAATCAACACATAAACCAGGGGTTTTCCCGGTGGCTCCGTGGTAAAGAATCTGCCTACCATTGCAGGGAACACGGGTTCGATCCCTGATCCAGGAAGATCCCAAATATCACGGATCGACAAAGCCTGTGTGCCACGACTGTCAAGCCTGTGTCCTGGATCGCGGGAGCCACAGCTACTGAGCCCACAAGCTGCAGCTGCTGAAGCCAGCACGCCCTAGGGCCTGTGCTCTGCAAAAGAGAAGCCAGTGCAGTGATAAGCCTGCACAGCAAAGGAGATCCAAGACAGCCAAAATAGATAATTAGTTAAAAATGATTAAAATTACATATACATAAACCAGAAACCAGGAGCTAGGAGAAAGGACTGCGTTGGGCTGGCTTATCTTTTAGGATACCTTGATCTTGCCTGCTAACAAAGTTGGCTCAGAAGTGGATCCATAAGATAAAAAGAGGGAAGAGAAGCAAAGAATAGGGTGTGAGAAGGGAGTGAGGAGCAGGGCAAAAGAAGTTGAAATGATAGTCTGCTCTGAAAGTATGACCCACGGGGTGGAGGGAGGAGAAACCATGCTCAGCTCGTCTGGAATGACTCCATTCACATCCTGACTGTCACACAAAATGGATATCAGACGTGTCACCACCATGGTGCTCTCCTGTTTCCATCAGTTGCAACATGGTAAGCTCAGCCCCCACGTCAGTTTGTTAGACGGCAGAATCTGTGATCAGCAAGGCGAAGCCCCATTAGCGGACAAGACAATTTCATCAGACAAAATTTCACAAATAATGTATTGCTGTTTGTCACCAAGACACTTAATACACCAGGGGCTGCTCCCAAAGCTTCCATAATCAATTTCTGCTAATTTGCCCACTCTCTGGCTATGTGAGGGTGCTGGTAATTTCATATTTTACACACCCACAGAGGTTATGGTAATGGATTCAATTCTGGAAAGTGCTTAATGACTTTGAATGAACTTGAAAGGTTTTTGCATTTGTTTTCAGAGAGAGTGATTCAACCTCCACCACACGGGCATGATCTGTAAAGACTGGACGTGAAAACGGCGGACTAGCTTTTCCTAGAGACAGCTGTCTTCTCGTTATAACCTCCCTGCTCACGAGGCAGGCCAGCCTCTGCACTGAGACGCTCGACTTCCTTTTTATCTGGGTCTTGACGGTGGCGGAGATCACCTCTGAACACCTGAAGGAAAAGAAGGCAATTATTGAAAAATTCTCCTAGAATGACTCGGTTTTCCTAACTCTATTCTTTTTTGAAACAAACTCCCAAAAAGTAAGTTGGCAGAGGTGAGACACAGACATTTTCCTCTCGACCCTGGCCCTTCTGAAACCGTCTCTGTATATTCAGCTTTTTTCGGTTTCTGAGCTGCCTGTCTCCTTTAAGCTGGTCAGGCATGACCGTGGAAGGCAACACGGGAAAAGGAGATTTTAACTCTGTTGCAGTAGCCCCAGGAGCATGGCATTTGTGATATAATGATCAAAGAGGGTTTCCTGACTGCCTGGCACTGACTGAGTGCTTTGTACAGGGAGAACACTTATTTTATTTTTTAAAACTTTTTATTTTGTATTGGGGTATAGCCGATTAACAATGTCGTGATGGTTTCAGGTGGACGCAGCAAAGGGACTCAGCCATACATTATACATGCATCCATTCTCTCCTAAACTCCCCTCCCAGATACCTAACTCTGAGTTACATACATAACTCTGCTCACATAACATTGAACAGAGTTCTATGTGCCACACAGTAGGTACTTGTTGGTTGTCCACTTTAAATGTAGCACTGTCTACACGTTGATTCCAAACTCCCCAACTATCCCACCCCCATCTTTCCCCTCAACCANAGATCGCAAAGAGTAGAACATGACTTAGTGACTGATCAACAACATCATCTTTTATTGTGAAAACACAGCTGTTCAGTAGACCTTTAGTAGACTGAATGTAAGTTGATTTTCCTGCTGAGTGACAGACCAAAATAGCTGGTGATTAAAAAAAAAAAATCCACTGATCTTTCATTTCTTCCTAGAAAATGTCCTATTGACAGACAGGTTAGCTGTTCTTAGTATTCCCCATACAATGACATCACAGCTGGCTCTGTAATTAACAGCTTCCCTGTGGTTTTTCTCAGGATGGTGGTTCATAGTTAAGTCCTAAGGGAATAAGTTGCTATGCTTGGGATAAAAGGAAATGCGTGGTTTGGGAAAGGAGCTGGATTCTGCCAGATAAGAGAAAAAACATTTCAAGGTGGTAATTTTGCCGTCTATCTAGGAGCTTCTTGGGAGAAGAGCTTGTTTTAATGATGCTACATACAGCTCAAGCATCTACCACAGAGCCTAGTGTAGTAGCCACTTAAAATTGCTGAACCAAAGATAAAATATGCACAAGGACAACTGATAATTGTCTAAATTGTATTGTTACCAAATTGCAAATCTAAACTGTACAGATGTCAAAATGAAGCCACAGAGGGGCATGAAGGCTAGTCGAAGTGTAGCTGTAAAAAAACTGGGAGTGGGGAGGAGTCATGGTTTGAAAGGTGGACTGGGATCCATGTGTAAAAGGTCTTATATATTGTGACTAGGATTCAAAGTTTAGCCATCAGAGGTTTATAAACAGGAAAGTGACGCTTTCAGATCTATTTTAGAAAAATACTTCTGATAACAGTGAAATAATGAATTGGCTAAGAGAGAGAGACAAGGGACAAGAGAATACTGCTGCAAGAGACAGATAAGGGTCTGAACTTGGCTGTGGCAATGGGATAAGAGGGAAGATATAAACAGCCTTGAGAAAATTCAGGTGTGAGACAATAGGAATGATGACTGATGATTAAACAAGAAAAAAAGAGTATGGGATCTGCAGTTGTTCTGGGACGCAGGTGGAAAAACCCGGTAATCAGCTTGTTCTGTGCCGTGCTGAGAGACTGCATGTAACGTATTGCAGTCGCTCAGTTAGGATTAAACACAGTCAGTCCCTGTGCCAGCTGTCCTGCTACCCACAGCATTCAATAGCATTTAACACATTGAATTGTAAGAATGTATTTATGAATCTGCTTCCTGTCCCCCTGGCAATTAGGACGAGGATCATTTTTATCATTTTACATCACCTGTGCAAAATATGCAGTTAAATATGTTAAAAAAAANTCACCCTGCTTATTTAACTTATATGCAGAGTACATCATGCAAAATGTTGGGCTAGATGAAGCACAAGCTGGAATCAAGATTGCCAAGAGAAATGTCAATAATCTCAGATATGCAGATGATACCACCCTTATGGCAGAAAGCAAAGAGGAGCTAAAGAGCCTCTTGAAGGTCAAAGAGGAGAGTGAAACTGGCTTAAAACTCAACATTCAAAACTAAGATCATGGCATCTGGTCCCATCACTTCATGGCAAATAGATGGGGAACAATGGAAACAGTGACACATTTTATTCTCTTGGGCTCCAAAATCTCTGCAGATGGTGACTGCAGCCATGAAATTAAAAGATGCTTGCTCCTAAGAAGAAAAGCTATGACAAACCTAATCAGTGACACAAAAAAGCAGAGACATTACTTTGCTGACAAATGTCCATATAGGTAAGCTATGGTTTTTCCAGTAGTCATGTATAGATGTGAGAATTGGACCATAAAGAAGGCTGAGCACCCCAAAATTGATGGTTTTGAACTGTGGTGTTGGAGAAGACTCTTGAAAGTCCCTTGGATTGCAAGAAGATCAAACCAGTCCATCCTAAAGGAGATCAACCCTGAATTGGAAGGACTGATGTGCTGAAACTGAAGCTCCAATAATTTGGCCACCTGATGTGACAAAGCCAGTTCATTGGAAAAGATCCTGATGCTGGGAAAGATTGAGGGCAGGAGGAGAAAGGGATGCCAGAGGATGAGACGGTTGGATGGCCTCACTGACTCAATGGACATGAGTTTGAGCAAGCTCTGGGAGATGGTGCTGTGCTTAGTTGCTCAGTTGTGTACAACTCTTTGTGGCCCCATGGACTGTAGTCCACCAGGCTTCTCTCCATGAGAGGTTCCAGGCAAGAATACAGGAGTGGGTTACTATTTCCTCCTCCAGGGGATCTTCCTGATCCAGGGATCGAACTGGTATCTCTTGTGTCTTCTGCACTGGCAGGTGATTCTTTACCACTGTGCCACCTGGGAAGCCCCATACATACACATATTAATGCATATATACATACATATATATATATATAGTTTCTTCTTTTAAAGAAGACTATCGTACTGCTTTATACTGTAAAAACAAAGTGAATTAAAGCAATCTTCTAGTCAATTTAAGTCTAAATATGAATTTCCTAATTATCAGATAATTTAGATTTGGTGGTATGAATTCATTCTGAAAGATATCATACTATTAAAAACTCATGCCCAAATACCAATTAAGAATCTTCAGTTGCTAAAATTGTCATATTAAATAAGTACCATCAAAACCAAGTTTAAATTATAGAGGAAAATATTTCCAATAAAGCTTTAATCCATAACACAAAAAATTCATGAGTTACTTTTAATTCTTCAAACATTATGGCTTAAAGAGGATTAAGCAGTATGCCATAATCTAGGTGTTGAAATCTCAGTAATTCTTTTAAAAAACAGAACTTTCTAAAATGAGGTTGCTATAGATCTCCAGGAGCTTGCAGTTCTTTAATTGAGAAGTTACATCATCTATTGGATGTCCAGCCAAGATACCATGAAGAATAGTGTAATAACATACCAGGCTAATGAGAATATTCTACTAATGAGGATAGTCACAAGTATGAAAACTTAAGCTAATAAAAATAACCACTGCCGTCATGGCTTAACCACAGATTTTGTCTATGTGCTTTTTTCCCCTTTCAGATATTAATTAATCATCATTTAACAACCCACAGATGTGTCAAATAGCTGTTTTCTCAAAATTCACTTTTTTTTTTAAGTTGGTAAAGTCAGCTGAAAGTGCCACAATGTTAAAAGAAAACCCTGGGTGATAAAATGATTCAAATTTATGTATCTAAATTCTTTTAGAATTTAGGGTCCTATTATCTTGTTCTTACATGAGAATTTTCACAAGTTTAGTAGAGAAAGTAATTTGGAAGTCTCCTAAATATGCTGTAATCAGAGCTAGACTAAGAGAAAAGTCAAAGAATCAGATGTGAATTGTGCTGAATCAAAACCTACTCTTTAGAAATGGTAGCAAAATACAAAGTTATTCTTTTCTCCTGAAATCTCTTTTCCTCTAAATTTCTAAAGTCAATTAATTTGAGTTCCATAGAAAATGGTTTTAGAAAGGTTGAGGATTGTTTCAACAATATATATCCTTGTTAAAACTGTCAAGACTAGTGAGAAAACTAGAGAAAGGAGAGAAAGAAACCAGACTGAAAGTTGAGCCAGTGCATTAGTCAACTCAGGATGTGATGTAACATAGTAATGGGAAACAGTGGACAAAGATGAGTTTTCTTTAACATAGAAAAGTGATAAGTGATTTTAAAAGCAGGGAACTATTAGGACATAACTGAGCGACTGAACTGAACTGAACTGATTGGGGTACAAAAGCTGCCAGTGCTCATAAGCGCGAGTCTACAAACATGATAATCATAGTACACATCCATTTTCCTTTTCCATGTCAGTGAATCAGTCTGCTCATCAGAATCTACCTATGACTTTATTGCTTCTGATGTATTTGCTATTACAGTAGTAGTACTCATTCATTAAAGATGACCACAGAGGAAAATGGCCAAAGAACCTTCCAAAAAAGTGAAATAGTGCCAACCTGTAAAAACAAGGTTGCATGTATATTTATTCTGTACATGTGATGCTTTTAAATTTCATGCCAAAGAAGTTGGCCAGGGTTTTTTTTTTTTTTNGGAACAAACATCTCTGGCTTTCTGGAGGGTGATGGCAAATTTCCTGTACCCACTGCTGAAATGGTGGGTGGCAATAGCTTCTGCCTCCTGCAGTAGCACCTGGGAAAGGTCCAACACAGTGCTTGGTGCCTTGTAAACACAGTGATGTTAGGTATTGTTCTAACAGGGACCTGTTAGGGTCCCTGGTGCATCACCTGTCAGGGGGCTTCAGTAGGAGCTGGGATTGCAATATGGAAGTTTGGCTGAGGACTGGTGGCAGTAGGTAAGGCTCGGGGCAGGGGAGAGAAATCTCACTGAGGGATCCAGAAAGAGCCTGGGGGTTCCTGTGGTTTGGGCTGGGTGCTGGGACAAAGAAGGCATCTTAAGAGTGGCTCCATCAGGGGATTCCCTGGTGGTCCAGTGGCTAAGATTCTACGTTCCCAGTGCAGGGGGTCAGGGTTTGATCCCTGGCCAGGGAACTAGGAGGCTCAGTGGTAAAGAGTCTGCCTGTCAATGCAGGAAACACAGGAAATATGGGTTCGATCCCTGGGCCGGGAAGATCCCCTGGAGTAGGGCCCTGGAGTAGGAAATGGCAACTGACTCCAGTATTCTTCCGTGGGGAATCCCATGGACAGGGGAGCCTGGTGAGCTACAGTCCCTTGGGTTGCAAAGAGTTGGACACAACTGAGTGATTCCATGCATACACACAGGGACCTAGATTCCAGATGTAGTGACTATAGATCCTGTGTGCTGTGTCTAAGACCTGATGCAGCCAAATAAATAATAAATAAGTATAAATATTAAAAAAAAGAGAGGCTCCATCTAAAGTAGAGAGTGGAGGAGGTAATACTTATGGGACATCCGGAGACTCTTCTGGACACTTTCACATTCATCATTTCCCTTGTGTTGTTCAGTCGCTAAGTTCTGCCTGCCTCTTTGACCCCATGGACCGCAGCATGCCAGGCTTCCCCGTTTTTCACCGTCTCCTGGAGCTTGCTCAAATTCATGTCCATTGAGTTGGTGATGCCATCCAACCATCTCATCCTCTGCCATCCCCTTCTCCTTTTGCCTTCAGTCTTTCCCAGCATCAGGGGCTTTTCCAATGAGACAGTTCTTTGCATCAGGTGGCCAAAGTATTGGAGCTTCAGCTTCAGCATCAATCCTTCCAATGAATATTCAGGGTTGATTTCCTTTCGGATTGACTGCTTTGATCTCCTTGCAGTCCGAGGGACTCTCAAGAGTCTTCTCCAGCATCATAATTTGAAAGCATCAGTTCTTCATCGCTCAGCCTTCTTTATGGTCCAACTCTCACATCTGTACATGACTGCTGGAAAAGCCATAGCATTTTCCTTTAATCCTTGACCAAAACCAGTAATGTAGCATTCTCATCTCCAGTTTACAGGTGAGAAAATGAGGGTTCTGGAGAGTGAATTGGATTGAGCAGCAGGTGGGGAATCCGAGGTCTTTTAGGGTTTCTGGGAAAACAATGCTTTGTCCACTACACCCCTGAAGAGCCAGCAGAGGAATGGAACATGCCTGTCCAGAGAAGGGACCAGGGAGGATGCTGTAGCCCCCAGCAGGGCTGGTGGCTCAGCCCTCCCCCACCCCCACTCCCACCCCCAGGGGACCCGAGGCCTCCCTGGGCCCCAGCAGTGTTTCTGATGACCAGAACACCTCCCCACTTGGTTCATTCTGCCTCTCTGCATGCCCCAGCCCAGCAAGACGCCCGCGGCCTCAGCTAATGTTCCCAAACAGACCTTTCCCCGAGGCCCAGACAACAGCCCAGTTATCCTGGGCCAATCGCAGGCCTGCTCCCTGCTTGGGGCCTGCATCCAGAGGCGATTTCTCTTTTTCAGGAGAGTCTCCCAGGGACCCGAGAGAGCCGCTGTGAAAGTAATTAGGAAAGTCTGGCCACAGAAAACTGGTCTCCCCCTCCTCCTCGCGGAAGGGAAGGGAGGGGCTGCATCAAGATGAGAAGGGAGAGGACAGAAACGCAGGCGCCTGTGTGTTCAGGGAACTCTGGGCCACAGAGGGACTTTTCATGTGTTTTCAGAACTGGCTGGAAGCTTTTCTCTCCCCTGCCACTCCTCCAGCTACACACTTGGCTCCCGACTCTTCCCAGCAGCTGATGATCAACAGCAGTTAAGATACTGATTATGCTCCCTCTCCATTCACCACACCCAGGAACCGCTCTGCCTCCCGTCTTGCCCTTTTCTTTCCCTAAGTCCCACTCATCAGCAGGGTCTGTTGGCTCTGCGTCCAGTTATGCACATGGGATCAAATAATTTCCCTCCATCTCTGCTGCTGTTTTGGTCCAAGTCACCCATCTCTTGCTCAAACCACCAGGATAGTCTCTTAACACTGGGTGATCTATTAGAAATGCAGATCACCTTACGTGGCCCTACCCTGTTTCAACCCACTGGTGACTCTTCTTTGCTTTTAAAATAAAAGCTGAAGTCCTCTCTGTGAGCTGACCCATGTCTGCCTCGCTGAGGCTGTGTCTTCATCCTTCCTCAGGGTTCACGGGCTTCCACCCACCGTGGCATTCATCACGCTCCTCAAAAATGCCCCTGACCTGACACCTGTCCTCCAGGACATTGCATGGTTGACTTCTTCAGGTCTGAATATCATCTTTATTTTTTATGAAAACAAAACAAAACAAAACAAAACAAACCCCAAAACCCCACACAGTTACTGATTTATTTGGCAGCGTTGGGTCTTAGTTGGGTCATGGGGGCTCTTGGTTTGAGGGCCTTCTTTCTAGCTGTGGGATGCAGGCTCAGTAGTTGCAGTACCCAGGCTTAGTTGCCCCAAGGCATGTAGGATCTTAGTTCCCCGACCAGGGATCAAACCCACATCCTTTGCATTGGACGGCGGATTCTTAACAACCAGACCACCAAGGAAGTCTTCCATCTTTCCTGAGGCTTTTCCTGCCCACCCTTTTAAAGTACCAGATGGCCCCACTTCCCAGTGAACCCTGCTCCCAGGCCCTCTTTGATTGTCTTCATAGCATATTTCAGTGTCTGAAACTATTTTGTTTATTTATAGTTTGCTACACAATAAGCTACATATTTTTGGAGAAGGAAATGGCAAGCCACTCCAGTATTCTTGCCAGGAGAAACCCATGGATAGAGGAGCCTGGCGGGCTACAGTCCATGGGGTCACAGGATTGGACAACCATAATAACAAAGCTGCATATTGCCACTAGAAAGTGAGTTCTGTGGGACTGGGAACCTTTCCTGTTTGCCTGTCGCAGTATCTCTGTCACCAAGAAAAGATGCTTGAAAAAGTTGTGGAATGCGTGAATGAATGCCAGGAGTGAAGTCAAGTGATTTTTTTTTTTAAATTGAAGTAGCATTGATTTACAATGTTTCAGGTGTAAGCAAAGTGATTCAGTTGTACACATCTATCCATTTATCTATCCATTATTTTTCAGATTCCTTTCCATTATAGGTTATTAGAAGATAATATAGTTCCCTGTACTATACAGCAGGAGGCTTCCTTCGTGGCTCAGTGGTAAAGAATCCGGCTGCAATGCAGGAGACACTGCAAGAGATGCAGGTTTGATCCCTGAGTCGGGAAGATCCTCTGGAAAAGGAAATGGCAACTTATTCCATTATTCCACGGAGAATCCCATGGACAGGCCTGGCAGGCTATAGTCCATGGGGTTGCAGAGTCGGACACGACTGAAGCAACTTAGCATGCACGCACTGTACTGCAGGCCTTTATCTGTTTTATATATATTAATGTGTATCTGTTAATCCCAAATTCATTCCTCTCCTTTTTCCTCTTGTGTAGCCATAAGTTTGTTTTCTAGGTCTCTGAGTCTATTTCTGCTCTAAAGATGCTTTTTTATCATTTTTTAGATTCCATATATAAGTGATATCATATGATATTTGTCTGACTTAGTTCACTTAGTCTGGTCATCTCTAGGTCCATCCAGGTTGCTTCAAGTGACATTATTTCATTCTTTTTTATAGCTGAGTAATAGCTGGGAGGGATTGGGGGCAGGAGGAGAAGGGGACAACAGAGGATGAGATGGCTGGATGGCATCACTGACTTGATGGATGTGAGTCTGAGTGAACTCCAGGAGTTGGTGATAGACAGGGAGGCCTGGCATGCTGCAATTCATGGGTTGCAAAGAGCTGGACACGACTGAGTGACTGAACTAAACTGAACTGAATATTCTATTGTATTACATATATATGGTATATGTATTGTATTCTTCTTTCTTCATTCATCTGTCAGTGGACATTTATGTTCCTTCCATGTCTTCATTTTTGTAAATAATGCTACTATGAACATTGAGGTGCATGTATCTTTCTGAATTTGTATTTTCATTTTTTTCATATATATATGCCCAGGAGTGGGATTGCTGGATCATATGGCAGTTCTGTTTAGTTTTTTAAGGAAACTCTGTACTGTTCTGCATAATGGCTACACCAATTTGCATTTCCACCAACAGTATACAGGGGTTCCCTTCAAGTCATTTTTAGATCATGTCTAATTGCTATTTCCTCTACCATCTTCCTAGTTGTTTAGCTGCTAAGTTGTGTCTGACTCTTTGTGACCTCATTGACTGTAGCCCTCTAGGCTTCTCTGTCCATGGGATTTCCCAGCAAGAATACTGGAGTGGGTTTCTATTTGCTTCTCCAGGGAATCTTCCCACCTAGGGATCGAACTTGAGTCTCCTGCACTGGCAGGCGGTTTCTTTACCACTGAGCCACCAGGGAAGCCCCCTACCATCTTTGAGTTAGGGTTTATCTTCATCTCCATCTTACGATCAAGGAAACTGGAGACGGAGTGGACAAATGGGCAGCGACCAGACCACATATGGCAACAGGACATGTCCTTATGTGGGTGGTCTCCATTATTTCCATGAAACTGAGGCAGCTTTGAGGGACTGGTGACTTCTCATGGTCACCAGCTAAAGCTTTGGGTCTTCTGTGTTTGATTCCATGGGCCCCCTTTCTCCCTCTAGGCCATACTCTATTTCAAAGAGATCTCTCCCTTTCTTTGCCCGCCATCTAAGTAACCAGCGGTGTGGCCACCGAAGGAAGAGGCTGTGGAAAGAGGGACAGGCAGAAGGGTGAGATGCTGAGGGCAGTGGAGGGGAGAGTTCAGAACAGAGGGTCTCTGGATTGTGACACGCAGGTTGGCACAGGAAGCTCAAGTGTGGAAATTCAACCTCATTGTCCTCTTTCTTGTTCATTTCATAAAAGGAGTCTTAAATGTAGAGACTCCATCATTTGTCCCTAGATTGTTATTTATCTAAAGACAAATATGACTGTGGAGAGATTGGTGGGAAAGGAGCAATTAGTATTCCCATCCATCTCAGTGAAAGACAATAATAATGTTAATTAATAGCCAAACCAGGGAGCGGTGGAAAAATGTAAAGTCTACAAGCAAGAGATCTTCAGGGGCCGTGTCTAAGTTCCTCTCTGACAGGTGTCCGTTTGTTATGGGATCAAGCAGAGACTGCCTGTCTCTTCCACCACCAGTAGCTGGATCCCAGTTCTTTATCCTGTCATGCCAGGGTGAAGTGGGCAGGCTTCAGGGACAGGATACAGAGCCCCAGAAAGCTGGTAGGCAAAGACGAGTGGTGGTGATCGGGGTTCCCAGATGGAGTCATGATCTCCGGGAGCAAGTTACCCAGTTGGCTTTGGAAATGGAGATAGTGCTGAAAGGAGCACCTGGTGGGATTAGCGCAACCCTCACCTTCTTCTGATGACAGCAAGGCATTTTTCTTTGGGTAACTCCCCCTGCCTGGCTTCCAGCCTTTGTAGTTGGGGTAGGACTGACTCAATACCCCCCTTTAAGCCTTTAAGTGTGATACAGGCAAGTACAAGATGATAGCTTGTTGGGGTTTTCATTCGCATCTCCCTGATGTGAATCATCCCTGATTATCAGTGATGATGAGCGTCTTTCCATATACCTTTTGACCATTTATGTGTGCTCTTTGGAAAAATGTCTGTTCACGTCCTNCATTTGCTGGGATGGCTCAAACTCAGTAGATATCGGTTGGATGGATGAATGGAGGCTGGGTGTTGCCTCCTATACACCATACCTACAAATTGGGTACTTCTCATCATTTGGAGGGGGCTTCCCAGGTGGCCCTAGTGGTAAAGAACCCACCTGCCAGTGCAGGAGATGTAAGAGATTTGAGTTTGATCCCTGAGTTGGGAAGATTCCCTGGAGGAGGGCATGGCAACCCAATTCAGTATTCTTGCCTGGAGAACCCCATGGACTGAAGAGCCTGGTGGGTTGCAGTCCATAGTGTCGGCAGTCAGACAGGACTGGAGCGACTTAGTATGCACTCACACACACATGCATCATTTGGAGGGTGGTACCTTCTTGTGGTTTATCATCTCAGTGGTTAAAACAGCCCACTGTAACTGGATGGAAAGAGACACCATATGGGGAAGTTTCTTAATTATGCTACTTGCAGAAGGATAAGTTACCAGAATGACAGTATCTGGAACTTCCTTGGAGGTCCAGTGGCTAAGACTTTGCTCTCCCAGTGCTGGGGGCCTGGGTTCAATCCCTGGTCAGGATACTAGATCTCATATGCCACAACTAAGATCCAGACTAGCCAAATAAATAAATAAACAAACCAATAAAAAAATAAATAGTAAAATAGTCCATTGTTAGTTCACAAACAAAAATTGATACAAAATATGGTTGTTGTTCAGTTGCTAAGTCATGTCCAACTCTTTGCAACCCCATGGACTACAACAGGCCAGTCTCCTGTGTCCTCCACTATCTCCCACAATTTGCTGAAACTCATGTCCATTGAGTCGGTGATGCAATCTAACCATCTCAACCTCTGCTGCCCACTTCTCCTTTTGCCTTTCACCTTTCCCAGCATCAAGGTCTTTTCAACGATTGAAAGCATGATAGTACCTAGTGGTATCTAACAGTGATTGAGCAAAACTAAGTCAGAAATTGATTGAAGGGGAAAGAAAGATGGAGGGAAATGTAGAGAAATATCACACCTAGGTACATATCACAGCTTTCTCCTATGTTTCTCAAAGCGTGGCCCATGGCGCATCTGTGTTAGGGAAACTGAACCAGAGTTTCTGGGGGTGATGGGGAAAGGGTCTAGAGCCTGCTTTTAATACAAACTCTCAGGTGAGCTGATGCACGAGAATGTTGGAGAATAGATGTCCTGGCTTTACCGGCATGACAGGGACATGTTTCTCAAGGATCATGCACCCCTGAACTCGATGTGACTCTGCGTGATTAAGGCAGGGACCCTGTAAGCCTGAGGTCTAGGGAAACAGATGGTGGCAAGATATGAAACTTGCCTTGAAGAAATCAAGAGAGTATGAAAGAAGAAGGGCTTCCCAGGTGGTGCTAGTGGTGAAGAACCCAGCTGTCAATGCAGGAGACATAAGAGACGAGAGTTCGTTCCCTGGGTCACGACTGAAGTGACTTAGCGCACACACACACATGAAAGAAAGGTGGGTTTAGAGTAAGATTTGCAGGATATTGAAGTCACATGAAGTGAAAGAGGGGCCCCAGAAAGAAAAAGAGTGGGGGAATGGATGAGTGTCCTGGGGAGAAAAGAAATACAGCTATCACCGTCCATCTCATAGCCCAGGGAAATTGCTTGACTTAGGGATGGTGATAAAAGCAAACACGTAGGACATCTTGGGAAAGCAACCTGTGGTAGGAGCATTAAAAATATGAAAAATAGGGGAAATAAAGCTGGAATCATGGCTGTAGATGGTGAAGAAGCTAAATATCACTCTGGTAATGCAAAGCCATTTGCTTTTTTAAATACGAAACATGAAATTTACTTTTTAAGCCATTTAAAGCATACAGTTTGGTGGCATTTAAGTACATTCATTTTACTGCACAGCCATCTCCAACATCCATCTCCAGATCTTTCCGTCTTCCCAAACTCAAACTCTGCACCCCTTAAACGTTCCCTCCCTGTTCCCTCTCCCCCAGGCCCTGCTAACGACCGTTCTACTTTCTGTCTCATTGAATTTGACTATTCTATGAAATTCATATAAGTAATATCATATAATATCTGGCTTTTTGTATCTGGCTTATTTTGTTCAGCATAAATTTAAAAAAATGTGTTTATTTATTTTTTGCCTGAGCTGGGTCTTCGTTCCTGTTTGGGCTTTTCTCTAGTTAGGGCAAGTGGGGCTAACTCTCTAATTGTGGCGTGCAGGCTTCTCATCGCAGCGGCCTCTCTTGGTGCAGAGTACAGGCTCTAGGGCCCACGGGCTTCAGCAGTTTTGGCTCCCAGGCTCTGGAGCACAGATAGGCCCCGCAGTTATGACACACGGCCTGAGTTGCTCCGCAGCATGTGGGATCTTCTCGGATCAAGGACTGAACCCATGTCTCCTGCACCGGCTGATGGATTCCTATCCACTGAGCCACCAGGGAAGGCCTCAGCATAAAATTTTTGATGTTCCTCCATGCTGTAGTGTGTGTCAGAATTTCTTTCCTTTTTAAGGCTGAATAATGCCGTCTATGGGGCCGCACAGAGCCGGACACGACTGAAGCGACTTAGTAGCAGCAGCAGCAGCAACAGCAGCAGCAGCAGCAGCAGCAGCAGCAGCAATGTTCCATTATATGGATATACTATATTGGGTTTATTGATTCGTCTCTTTTTTAAAAAAATGTTTATTTACTCGGCTGCGTCGGGTCTTAGTTGCGGTACACAGGATCCTCCTCGTGGAGCACTGACTCTCTAGCTGTGGCGTGTGCTGAGTTTCTCCGTGGCACGTGGGATCTTAGTTCCCTGACCAGGGGTCCAACCTGCATTCCATGAATTGCAAAGCAGATTTTCAACCACTGGACCACCATGCGGGTCCCTCCGTTTGTCTCTTGATGGACATTTGGTTTGTTATTTAGCGCTTTTGAGCAAAAGACTGTTGTGTTTGGACATTCATGGAGAAAAATGTTTGGGGGGTTGAGGGAATGGGCAGGAGTTTAGAAGGGAGAGGTACTCTGTGGCCAGGTGAGGAATCTGGGCTCTGGCTAACCAGGAAAGATAAATAAATTTAACGCTACTATCAACTGGTGCTGAATGCATGCCTGCTCTGTTGCTCAGGGGGTGAAGAACTCTGCGATAGATTGGTTATGTCTTCCATGTTCATGGCAGGAGGGGGGAGGTGGTGGCCATGTGTTTACATTCCCATCTAAATTGTTTGGCTAGTTTCATAGCCCCTCTGGGTAAGGCGCTAGCTCCTCCAGCTCTTTTAACCAGCACATAGGGGCTGCTGGGCAGTGTCTGAAGGGTCATTTCCAGCTTCAGATGATAGCTCTGGTTTAAGAGGCTTGAGCGATTCAGCCTCTGCCCTTGGCAATATCTTGAACTCAAGGATCAATAGTATTTTATTTTGTTTTCTCTTTCCTCCGCTGACTCATCATCAGTGGTAAGAACCGGATAGCCCTAGAATTCTTAATCACAGGAATCTGTGATAGTCCTTCTTCCATCTGCTCATTGACTCAAATTTGTATCAGAGTGAATTGTTGGAGACCTATTTCAAAAGGCAGGGAGTCTTCCATTTGTGCCCATTACCTGGGGCTCAATACCTATTTTGAATCATTCATATCTTTGTCTTGGGCGAGATCAACCTTGAATATTCATTGGAAGGACTGAGGCTNGTGAATTGTTGGAGACCTATTTCAAAAGGCAGGGAGTCTTCCATTTGTGCCCATTACCTGGGGCTCAATACCTATTTTGAATCATTCATATCTTTGTCTTGGGCGAGATCAACCTTGAATATTCATTGGAAGGACTGAGGCTGAAGCTGAAGCTCCAATGCTTTGGCCACCTGATGTGAAGAGCTGCCTCATTGGAAAAGACCCTGATGCTCTCTGAAAGATTGAAGGTGGGAGGAGAAGGGGACGACAGAGGATGAGTGTGTGGCATCACCAACTCAGTGGACGTGAATCTGAGCAAACTCTGGGAGAGAGTGAAGGACAGGGAAGCCTGGCATGCTGCAGTCTATGGGTCGCAAGGAGTTGGACACGACTTAGCGGCTGAACAGAAGCAACAACAGTCACCCTTGGTTTTTCCTGCACAGAGTGAATTCCCTCTTCTTTAGGTGACAGTCCATGGCTCTTCCCCAGGAGAAGTGCCAGTGTTTCGTTCCCAGTGGCCTCAGGGGGCTTTCAGTTGAGTGTGCCCCTTCCACCCCCAGCCACGGGGCAGGCCCGCGATGAAGGCTGGCCAGCAGGCACTTTCTCCATCTCCAGCCACAGCAAGTGATGCAGGGAGAAGAACAGGACCAAGTGTGACCCTTGGGAGTTTATACCTGCACAGGACAAAGGTAGGACTCTTCCTTCCAGATCAGAAAGTGATGAGTGTTTCTGTAAAGATCCAAAGCATTAAGTGTTTAGGCTTATACCATCCCTGTTGCATCTACTCAGCTTGCTCTTGTAGTGAAAAATACAATACAATATAATACACTGACAATACAAAATGGATGGGCGTGGCTATCTTCCTATTAAACTTTATTTATAAAAACAGGCAGGCTACTAGATTTGGCCTGTTGCCAGTTTCTGTTTTAAAATAAAACCATTGGAAAGCAGGAACGTAAGACCCACTTGTGAAAAGAGCCATGTTAAAACCAACTCAGAAGGGAACTTCCCTGACAAACCAGTGGTGAAGACTGTGCTCCCAGCGCAGGGGGCCCTGGTTCGATCCCGGCTCAGGGAACTAGATCCCGAAGGCTGCAACTGAGAGTTCACATGTTGCGACTAAAGATCCCAAGTGCTGCAACTAAGAGCCGATGCAGCCAAATAAATATTTTAAAAAACCAACTCAGAGGAAAAGAGAACCTCAAGTTGGAGAGAATGAACTCCAAGAGCCGTTACTGACCCCTAGATCTAGCCATGCCTGAAGGAGGCCATCCTTTGAATAGCCAGTTATGTAGTCCAATAGTACCCTTTACTGCTTAAGGCAATTTGATATGGGCTTTTGTCATGAAAGAAAATTGTGACTCCTATAATTCTATGTCCAGTAGTCTGCTCTTGGAGCACTAAAGTTGTAAAATGCCTGAGCTGGAAAGACTTTAGAAGCAGGAGGAGGAAAGGGGCTTTAAAAAAATCTTAACTTGGAGACCTCCATGGAGCCCTGTCAGCTCCCAGAAACAGGGAATTTGATCTCACCCACCCACAGCCCACCCAAGACCCCAAGCACTCTTTCAACCATTGATTGATTGAGGAACTTAGTTTGCTAGAATCATACCCTGATCTAGAAGGGACAGGAGAATGGACACTGATTGTCTTGTAACTTATATGTGCAGTGTGTGTATAATATTTGTGCTGGGGACATGTAGATAGAGCATTTCATGCCATTCTTGCAACAGTCTAGAAATAGGATCATTATCCTTATTTTGCACTTAAGGAATCAGCAATATAACTCATCAGGGTTAAGTGATTTGCTGAAAGTAACCAAGACAGTACGTGCAGGAGTAAGATCGTAATTCCAGCTAGGGGCAGGGGGGCGGGGGCTCCAAAGTCCAATATTTTCCCTCAGTACCTTTGCCATCTTCCCTAACAAGAGACTGAGAGTGGGGCTTTGTCCCTGTCACAGAAGCAGCACGTTCATAATAAGCCCGCATGTTACACGGATGAAGACTGGAATAAAGGAAAACCAGTGGCACCTGCCATCCAGTTCACAAGCAGCGCTATAAGCAAAACCTGGCCCATTAGCTGTAAATGCCCACCCCAGCTCTGCTTTCAAGTAAATTGGTGGGGCTGTATTAGGAAATCTCTCTTTGCAAAATGCTAACAATGCAGTGGTGCTTAAATTTTATGTGTGTGAGATTATGACTAGATACATAAAGCGGGAGGAAAGAGTCTGCAGCTGACAAGAGCTGGGTACACAATGATTTTTTTCTTCTTTTCTCCCAGCCTTGTTCCCAAACAGTCCTCGAGTGGAAGACTTTATTTTTAATGGAGAAAGTTCACAATAAAACTGCTGGTTCGTGGCACTTGGACAGGGACATGGAGAAGCCTGGTGGTCTCTGCTCTCCTAGGGGGGAAAATATCAAAGAAACTGGGAACTTAGTTGTTGATGCTCAGTTGCTCAGTCGTATCCGACTCTCTGAGACCCCATGGACTGTAGCCCGCCAGGCTCCTCTGTCTATGGGATTTCCCAGACAAGAATAACTGGAGTGGGTTGCCATCTGCTTCTCCAGGGATCTTCTTGACTCAGGGATCGAACTTGAGTCTCCTGCATTGGCGGGTGGGTTCTTTACCACTGAGCCATGTGGGAAGCTCTACTGAGAGCACTGCAATTTCCTTAAAAATAGTGATGGTCCTACCAAATCCATCAGCAGCTTGGGTGTGCTTCCTCCTTGGGTGTGCTTCCTCCTTGGGTGTGCTTAGGGCTGACTCTTGGCCCCCGGAGTTTTGGCTGCAGGGTATTGTGTGGCAGGGCTGCAACGTGAACTCAGGTCCTGGGACTGATGGAGAGAGAAGAAAGGGAAGCAGGAGAGAGTCAGGGCGCTCTCTTTTCTCTCTCGCTCTTCTTTGGCAGACAATGGAAGAAGGAGAGGAAGATCAAAGACACACACAAGACGGAGGGAGATTGATGCAGAGTAACAGAAATGGGAGAAGACTCAAAGGACGGAATCAAAAAAGAGAGAAAGATGAGATGGTTCAGACCAGAGTCCTGAGGACAATTGAAAGAGGCACAGAAATGCCCAAAGAGAGAAACAGATACTCAAATACACAGGTGTAGAGGTGCACGCACACACGCACGCACACACACACACAAACACACATGCACATGTGTACAGGGAGATATACGTGTATGCATGCATGAACACATACACTCAGAGGGAGAGAGAAAGAAGAAAAGGAGAGAGAGAGGGAAAATGCAAAGAGAAACAAAGTAGAAAAACAGGAACCTTTCCTAGTGACATTAATTGTGACATTCAACCTGAGAAAAGAAAGCAAGCCAACCCCATTTTCGAGCCTTTTAAAGCTCGTTATGCACTCAGAACTTCAGTTGAATGGGAGAATGTTTGAACACTTATAGACAGCCTGCCCACAGCCTGAAGCAGCTCTTCAAGGGGCAAAGGTGTCCCACTGGCATCCTGTCCATGGTCCAAGAATCTGGACCCATTGCCCTGGCTCCAGCTGAACCCTTCCAACTGAGGCCCAAGAGCCCTAGACTCCATCAGACAGATGCTCTGCTGACACAGCATGAGTTTGCACCAACCCACTCATGCAGCTGGGGTGTCCAGGAGCGCCTGCATGTCGGGACACGTGGACACCCCACAGCTGCGTCCCTGCACCTCACTGCAACCCCTGATGTGACTGTCACGCTTCCTTTGAAGCGACATCCTGGAGGACCAACCATGGCCTCTGTTGGCTCTGTGACCACACAGTGGCCTAAGAGGACACCTGCGACCGGAGAGATTATCCTGACTTTGACAGAAGAGGCTGCAGGGTTTGTGTGTGCCTGAAAGTTTGCATCATTCTTTTCCTACAAAGAGGATTCTGTCCTGGAGATTTTTCTATATTTGTTCATGTCAATCGACATCATTGAATGACAAGATTTAATGGGAAAATAAGGAAATCTTCTCACACCAAGCCACTGCCATGCCCACTTAGGAAGAGTCCTGGGTTCTTCGGTGAATGAAGCAGTTAAAAAAAAAATTTAATTCACTTCTCTTTATTTTTTGGTGACACCTCAGGTGGCATGTGGGATCTTGGTTCTCCAACCAGGGATAGAACTTGTGCCCCCTGAATTGGAAGCAGGGAGTCTTAATCCTTGAACCACCAGAAGTCTGGATGGAGTGTCTTTGTGTGAAAGATTACCTTGGTCAGATTCTCATGTTCAAGAGCATCTTCACATGTCCCGTCCACCAGGAACCTAGCGGGGGAAGGATACCAGTTTGCTCTTGACTACTGCTTTGCAAAAGCACTATATCATCTCACCTTGCCCTCCTCTCTCCTTGTCTTGTCTTCCTTCGGTTTCACACATCCAGACTCTCTTGCTTTCAAAATTAAAAGAGGCTAGCAAATGCCTGGGCAGCCCTGACATGCTCTGGCAGCATCAAACACTCTGGTTGTTCTGGAGCAGCTTCTGCCAGGGGCAGTCAGCCTAGGAAGTTCGGAACTGTTGTATAACAGGAAATTTCAGCCCTCACCCTCTGTAGTCTGCTGATAAGAATAACACTGGGTAGCATGTAGCATCTTTAGATTCATCAGAAAGAAAACAGAAAAAGATGTTTCTGTTTGTAGAAAGAAAAAGAGATCAGTGAAGGGCAGTGAACTGATAAGATATCCGAGCAGGTTCAACAGGAAGATTTTGTCTTGAGTTAACTGAAGGTAGGGAATGAGTGTGTTAGCTCTGGAGCTGGGTGCAAATCTGGGCTCCATGACACTGAGACTCTTCCTTAAACACTGAGAGTTGTCTTTCCCATCCGATAGAGATGAGACATGAGATTCTCAGCCCCTACCCCCAAATTTGCAAGTGAGCACTGATAGATGAGAACCCTCCATGCCCCACGTTTGTCATTTTGGAAGCTCTAGCTTTGAGATCTTGGACAAGTAACTCTAATATGTCTGTGCCTTGCTTTCAAAGAGACCACCTGCCAATGCAGGAGATGAAGGGATGCAGGTTCAGTCCCTGGGTTGAGAAGATCCTCTGGAGGAGGGGTTGGTAACCTACTCCAGTATTCTTACCTGGAGAATCCCATGAACAGAGGGGCCTGGTGGGCTATAATCCATAGGGTCACAGAGTCAGACATGACTGAAGTGACTCAGCATGCAATCTCCTTAAATGTAAAATGAGACGACTGTTGGTACCTACCTCATTATTTGAATTTAGCAATATTGAAGCACTTAGATTAGTGCCCAGCATACAGGATGGGTCCAGTAAATGTTAGCTATGGCACTGAAGTTGTCATCAGGACTCTTGACTAAACTTGTGGAGGGCAGAAGGTGGTGGTGGGTTACGGGCTTGAGTAGCCTAACTCTGGGTTGGATGGGAATACAGCCAAGTTTCTTTCTTTTTCCAGTTCTCAGCTTTTCCCTCTATGTCTGTCAACCTTTTTTTTTTTTTTTTTTTTGCCTTTCTGAGAATGGTTTTCACTTGCCTCCATGTGAGATTTTTGTAGCTTCTCCATCAGAGAGGGTAGAACTCAACCTCCAGCTGCAGGTAGAGATATCCTGGGGAAGAGGTATGATTAATTTGGGTTTCACCTTGTTCCCATTCCTTGGATGAATCACTGTGGCTAGAGTGGTGAGGTCTGTGATTGGCTCAGCTATAATGACATGACTGAGATCCTATGATTGGCTCAGCTTTAATCACATGACTACTCTTGGGGAGTGTATGTGTGGTTGAAATAAAAGCAGTTATTTTTTCAAAGAAGGAAGGTGCTTCAGAGAGAAGTAATAGACTTCTGCTATAGTTGTTATTTTTTAAAAAGATCCCTGCATATTTTCTGGCCTAGAAATAGATCCTCAACCAATTGTCTTCTATGCATTAGCCTTCATCTCAAGGATCCTTATCTATAAAATGGGAATCTCATAATACCTGTAGTAACGATTGAGTAATACATTTAGAACCTAACAGTGCAGGCACATAGTAGGTGCTT
Organism: Neotragus pygmaeus; assembly: GCA_006410875.1. Classification (NCBI taxonomy): domain Eukaryota; kingdom Metazoa; phylum Chordata; class Mammalia; order Artiodactyla; family Bovidae; genus Neotragus; species Neotragus pygmaeus. Next base: position 2,273,446 of record SJYV01014150.1, on the reverse strand, counting down.
TATAAATGCCTTTGCTCTTTTGCTTCCCGTAGCCAGAGATGCAGGAAGACCACCATCTAAATAACACAAAGCTTTGTGAGCAAATCTTCAGGAGGGCTACCTTCCTCCAGGACCTCAGAAACTCTAAAGCAAATGTAACTGGAGAAACACTGCTCTTACCACTTAGTAATTAGGCCCTGATTGTTGTTTATCTGTGTGCTGTACTGTAACTCCCTCTGCCCGAGGCTGGTGCTAGAGCTGGGAAAATACAATTTCCTCCAAACTAATTTAGTTTTAAGAGGAAAATGAAAGTTTAAAGTAGTTTAATGTTTCGGCAAAACCATAATGGCTGGGGAAGATTGGACGATGTGAACCAATAAAGCACCCTAGTTCTGATAATAACTCAAGGCTTAACTCTTCCCCACATCAAAACCCATCCCCATGCCGACACTCCACACAGATCCAGCGGATGCTGGAACAATCACTCGTCTTTATTTATTTTGAGTTATTTAAAAAATAAACAACTTCACTTTTGATTTTCGTGGAGCCCTAGGGACACAGCTGTTAATGCCATTTATGTAGCCCTGTGGTTAGACCCTAGGAGATGCTCCCAGGATTTATGCATTTTCATTCCATTCACATGCTTTCCTCAGACCAATGATTCGATTTACAGGGTAAGAGTTCCATTCTCAGGTTGAAGGTACTTGTTGAAAAGGCCTGAGTTACAACATGGGCTCTAAAAGGGGGGACCCTCTGGGAACCTCAGTTTCTTATTTATAAAATAGAGAAGCTGAGAAAGACTTGTAGGGTTGTTGTGAGAATTAAGTAGGATACTTTAAATGTATCGGGCCAATGAGAGAGTACCAAGAAGACCTGCATCCCTTCATTTGCTGAGTACACCCTGGGTGGTTACCGTCCTTATGAGGTCTAAGGATTCATAAAGCCTTAAGGCATGGGAGGGCAGGTTTTAGCACCCGTTGACTTTTTTTTTTTGATGAGAGAGTTTTTAGGCTCCCGACTCCATGTTTTCCAAGGTTTTTAAAAAACATGTTAGTTGGCTGTACCAGGTCTTAGTTGTGGGAAGTGTGATCTAGTTCTCTGACCAGGGATTGAACCCAGGCCCTCTGCATTGGGAGCATGGAGTCTTAGCCACCGGACTACCAGGGAAGTTCCCCAAGTTTGTTTGTCATTAGTTCATTCCTCTAGTTCCCCCATCTCTCTCTCCTACACATGTGTGGGCGCTCTCTCTCTGTGGGTTTTTGTTTTTGATTGTGTGTGTTTCAGTTGTTTAAAAAGAACTTTGGTTCTTTGCTGTTGCCAGGTGACCTTTGTAGCTATACCTCCTGCCACCAGACCTGATATACTCTGTGTTTCAGTCAGTTAACATTTTAATTTATTTTTTATGCTATTTATTTTCTTATTTGGCTGCCAGATCTTAGTTGTGGTATGTGGGGTCTAGTGACCAGGGATCCAATCCTGGCTCCTCCTGTGCTAGGAGCACCAAGTCATAGCTGCTGGACCACTGAGGAAGTCCCAACATTTTAATTTTTAACCAAATTCCAGAAACCCTTTCTCTCTTTTATGCATGTTATCCTTTCTTGCTTAGCTATGTCTTCCCCGTTCATTCACCTGAAAACTCCTATTCATTCTCCAAGTTCAAACTCTTATTTAATTTGTCTTACTCTCTTCCCTGATTGTCCAGACATAGTTCCCAATTTCCTTCACTGTCTTGCTGGGTTTGTATCTCTATGGTAAACCATATTTTAGTTTTATAACCTCTCCTCACATGTTTTGGATTTCCCAGGTGGCTCAGTGGTAAAGAATACACCTGCCAATGCAGGGGATGCAAGAGATGTAGGTTTGATCCCCGGGTTGAGACAATCCTCTGGAGAAAGGAATGGCAACCCACTCTGGTACTCTTGCCTGGAGAATCCCCATGGACAGAGGAGCCTGGAGGGCTACAGTCCATAGGGTTATTAGAAAGAGTCAGACACAACTGAGGGACTGAGCATACATGTGCACATGTTTTCCTGCAGCATGAACTGGATATGTCTTCCTGGTGTTCAGGTGTATGGATGGGAAACCTGTTACATGCATGCCACAACCTTCCATTCCCTGCTCATGGCAGACATCACTAATCGATGGGCCCAGGCTCAGGGCTTGTCTCAATCTAGGGCTTCAGCGCACACTCTCAATCAATTATGTTAACATGTGTAACACTGAACTAGAAGAAGGATGGATTTGGGGAAGAGGCTTACAAGAGTATTGGAGGATGTTCACCTAGGTACATTCTATTACTTGTCTGGCTCTATAAACACTGTTCATTAGTGGAGAGATGGTCAGAAGCTTAGGGAACATTTCTTTTTTCATTTTCTTCCTTTCTTTTTTCTTCTTGGCCATGCCACTCAGCTTGTGGGATCATAGTTTCCCGACCAGAGATCAAAGTTAGGCCCATGGCAATGAAAGCGCCAAGTCTTAACCTCTGGACCACTAGGGAATTCCTGAGAACGTTTCTTTAGAGAATTTTCAGACTCTGTGTGGAGCTGGATTTACCCCCAGAATTGGGTGATGTTGTTCAGTCGCTCAGTTGTGTCCAGTTCTTGTGGCCCCATGGACTGCAACATGCCAGGCTTCCCTGTCCTTCGCCAGAATTGGAGAGAAGCGATTTTCTGCCTCCCAATGGGACAGATCAGCTCTCTGTCCCCCTCTTCCTGAACCCAGCAAGATTGCAAGCCACAGGGCTGCTGGAGACAGGATTTTCAGCATGAACATTGAATTGTGGCTTGCAAGGAAGTCTTCCCATATGGGTCTGTGGGCAGTGGGTGCAGATCAGCATGGTCTGCAAAAGGAGAGGTGGAATAGCCATGTTGAGTTTGGTAAACTGCTGGTTTATGGGCTCAGGTGGCACCACAAGAAATTCCTCACTAGAGATCACTTTCAGTGGAGTTAGTTTCCAACAATCAAGCTTGGGGGGGGAAACACCTACCATTGTGGGTGTGTGTTCAGTTGTATTCCACTTTTTTTGACCCCAGGGACTGTAGCCTGCCAGGCTCCTCTGTCCATGAGATTTTCCAGGCAAGAATACTGGAGTGGGTTGCCATTTCCTACTCCAGGGGATCGTCCCAACCTAGGGATCAATCCCTTGTCTCTTGCATCTCCTTAATTGGCAGGCAGATTTTTTTACCACTGCACCACCTGCGAAGCTCTACATACCATAACTTGATCATTAAAAGGAAATGTGTTTGCCATCAGGGAAAGGCAAAATGAAACCACAATGAGACACCACTCCACAGCCACTAGGATGGGTTCGATAAGAACAACAGACAATTAACAAGTATTGGTGAGGATGTGGAGAAATTGGAACCTTACTATGTTGCTAGTAGAAACATGAACAGATGCAGCTGCTTTGGGAACAAGTCTGGCAATTCCTATATATACACATGAGTGATGGGAATACCAGACCACCTGACCTGCCTCTGGAGAAACCTATATGCAGGTCAGGAAGCAACAGTTAGNTCTGATGCTGGGAAGGATTAGGGGCAGGAGGAGAAGGGGACGACAGAGGATGAGATGGCTGGATGGCATCACTGACTCGATGGATGTGAATCTGAGTGAACTCCAGGAGATGGTGATGGACAGGGAGGCCTGGCATGCTGCGATTCATGGGGTTGCAAAGAGTTGGACATGACTCAGAGACTGAATTAAAATGTGCTCAGTTGTGTCTGACTCTTTGCACCCCCATGGACTGTAGCCTGCCAGGCTTCTCTTGTCCATGGAATTTTCCAGGCAAGACTGTTGGAGTGGGTTGCCATTTCCTACTCCAGGGGATATTCCTGACCCAGGGACTGAATCCATGTCTCTCGAGTCTCCTGCATTGGTAAGTGGATTCTTTACCACTGGCAGTTCCTCTATAGGTTAAACATAGAGTTTCCACATGATCCAGCCACTCCATGCCTATGAATACACCCAAGAGAACTGAAAATATATGGTCACACACACAAAAAAAACTTGTATGTGAAAGTTCATGGGAGTGGGCTATTCATAGTAGCACCAAAGTGGGAACAAGCCAAATGTCCAGTGATGAATGAAAAAACAAAATGGAGTCTATAAATAGGATGGAATATTATTATTCAGCCACAAGAAGGAGTGAAGAACTGATAAATGTCACAATATGGAGGAAGCTTGAGTACATTATATTAAATGCAAGAAGTCACATGAGGCCACATTTCTTATGATTCCATTTGTATTAGTCAAATCCATAGACCTAGATAGTGTATTAGTGATTGCCTGGGGTTGGGAGCAGGAGGGGCTGGAGGATGACTACTGAAGGGTACAGGGTTTCTTTGGGGGCCATACAAAATGTTCTGGAATTATATAACAATAATGGAAGCACAACTTTGCAAATGCACTAAAAACCACTGAACTGTAGACCTTAAAAGGGTCAGTTTTATGGTATGTGAATTATATTTTTAATTAAAAAATTACAAAAAAGTAAATGTGGTCTAATTTTGTGGTCCAAGAAGCTGAGGTCTGAGATGGCTCTGTGGCATGGAAAGTCACCATTTCGAGGGGAATTCTTGCCCTTCCCATGACAACCTGGCTGGAAGGTCACAGTCCACGTGTTCTTGGATCCCAGTGTTCTTTCTTGTGAGCGTCTTTCCTCCTGACTCACAGCTTCTGACTCAGATTCTTCTTTTCTATCAAGGCAGAGTGCAAACTGCTTCCACTGGGGATTCAAATATTGTCTGCATCTCCTTCTGAACATATTATTTGTGTATGTTAGTTGCTCAGTCGTATCAGACTCTGTGTGACCCCATGAACTGTAGCCTGCCAGGATCTTCTGTCCATGGAATTCTCCAGGCAAGAATACTGGAGTGGATTGTCATTCCTTTCTCCAGAGACTCTTCCCGACCCAGGGATCAAACAAACCCTGGTCTCCTTCATCTCAGGCAGATTCTTTACCATTCTACAGGGAACATATATGTATACATATGTTGTGTATATACATGTACGTATATACATATGGGCTTACCAGGTGCCGCAATGATAAAGAATCTGTCTGCCAGTGCAGGAGATACAAAAGACTCATGTTCGATCCCTGGGTTGGGAAGATCCCCTGGAGAAGGAAATGACAACCTGTTCCAGTCTTCTCGCCTGGAAAATCCCATGGACAGAGACGCCTGGTGGGCTACGGTCCATGGGGTCACAAAGAGTTAGACATGACTGAGCGTGCACATGCAAACACACACACACACACATATTGTGTGTGACTGTATTACTATGGCACTTGTACAACATTTTGCATTATTAACAAATGACCATGTTGGACTGTGTGCTTCTCAAGGGCAAGGTATCTAAGAAGACTCTGCAAGTAATACAAAGCCAGTTTCACTCTCATTAGAGAAAAAAACCAACCAAACAATAAATTACCTAGAGACTGAAGAACTTTCCGATGTGGCTCCATGAGGGCTCAGTTCTCTCTTTCCAGGTTTTGGCTCAATTTCCTCAGCCCTTCCTGCAGATTTATCCTCCATCCTCTCAGGTCAGTTCCAGCGCTGAGTGAAAGCATGGTCTTCTCTCCTGTGAGGCCCAGCTGGAGTCCCACGGTTAGTTCTGGAACCCTCTTCCTGAGCAAGAGGATGGTGGTGCCCTGAATTGCTGGCCCTGGTGCTGAGGGGGATTCAGATGGACCTCAAAGTTTAGAAACAGCAAAATGGCTGTTTTTCCGAAGAAAATTGGGATAGTGTTGCCAAAAGAATGGGAGATCGATATGGAACAATAAGAATTAACCAACGCCCACTGCAGTTCATTTCTTTCTCTCAGGTTTTTAAAAAGATTTTTTGGATATGGACCATTTTAAAGTCTTTAATGCATATATTACAGGATTGCTTCTGTTTCATGTTTTGGTTTCCTTACCTGTGAGGCATATGTGATCTTAGATCCCTGACCGGGGATCAAACCTGCACCCCTTGTGTTGGAAGGCAAAGACTTAACCACTGGGCCACCAGAGGAGTCCCTGTGATTCATTTCTGAGTCGCCAGAACTTAGAACAGGACAGGTATTGAGCAAACGTCTATTAAATTAAAAAAAGAACCCTGGAATAGTAGCTTCCAAACAAAAACCTGAAAGACATAATGGGCTAAAGTGGGAAAGCGTGATATTAAATCCTCAGGGTCTTTGGGGTTTATGTCTAAAAAGCTTAGGCTCTGATTGCTATTTGGGATATTTCTTTTAAAGTATCGAAGGTGTTCTAGATACTCTGAAAGCCCAAATCAGTGGATCCCAGTCTTTTTGTTTGGTGACATAGCTACTCTTTAAAATTCAGTGGGAATTATAGACTCTTTTGGGCTTACCCAGTAGTCCAGTGATGAAGAATCCACCTGCAATGCAGGAGACTCAGATTCGATCCCTGGGTTGGGAAGATCCCCTGGAGGAGAGCATGGCTACCCACTCCAGTGTTCTTGCCTGGAGAATCCCATGGACAGAGGAGCCTGGCAGGGTAGAGTCCACGGTACTGCAAAGAGTCAGACATGACTGAAGCAACTGAGCATACACACACACTCACACTCACACACACACACACAGATGCTTTCCTTAGAAAATTTTGCATTAAACAATAACTCACCTGGGATTTGGGGAGTTCCTGGACCCCAAGGAGTCTGGGAATAATTACTGACATTGGAATTTGTATATTTCTTGATTCCCCATTGTTTTAAAAATCTTTCCTCTTGGAAGTACCCTGAGTCAGGACTAGAGGGCATTGTGTACCTAGAAAACACCGGGCGCAGTGTGAAACTCCTTAGATTTTCACACAAAAAGGCATGTTCGTTGCTCAGTTAACAAGTAAGTCCTCCTCTGCTCCCAGGAGGGAGTGCAGTCAGCCCCCTGTGAAGAAAGGGATGGGGACACATGGAGAAGCGCTGCCTAAATGTTTCCCTCATTTGTATGTTGATGAAATGTCGGCAGTCTCCCCAGAGTTCAAGTGCCTGGTTTGGATTGATTTCCCAGCAAGGATCCTGGTGTGTTGGGAGGTGCAGCATATTGGAAACATACGAGGTTCAGCATCCCAGCCTTGCCCCTGGCTTCCTGTGGGACCTCCAGAAGGCCCGTCCCTTCCCTGTGCCTCTGCGCTCTCATTTGCAAAATGAGGGAATTGGATTAACCACCCCCGGATAATTACAGGATGTGATGCCTCTCAGGTTCAGATGTTTCAGGAGTGGTGGAGAGATGGGAGGAGAGAGACATGCAGTCAAGGAAGAGTGTGGCTGGACTCGGAAATGAACATATCAGGAGGTCCCCCGAGGATGGGGCAAAATGATAAATCCTGTGAGTGAGTTTGGAGAGTTAAAGGAGACGACCTGGCTTCAATACTAAATGGTCGGTGCGTGAAAGCAGTCTGCTTATTTAAAAGGACAGCACTGCAGTCGGCAGCCTCTGAGATAGCCCCAGTGTAATCTACTCACCCGAGTGATTTACTTCTAACCAACAGAGTAAGGAAAAAGTATGGGAGGCCACTCTGGAGATTAGGTCATAAGAAGATGGCTAATTCTATCTTGGACCCTCTTTCTTTGCCTCTAGCTTTCTGCTCTGTTTAAGCCAGCTGCCATGTTGAGAGCTGCCCCAGGGAGAGGACTCTATGGCAAGAAATGAAAAAAGGCTTCTGGCCAACTGTCAGTGAGAAGCCAAGGCCTACCAACATCTCTCTCCCCGCCACTGCCACCCAGCAGCTCACATGAAACTGAGGCCTCCCAATAACCACATGAATGAACTTGAACTTGGAAGTGTGTCCTCCTGCATTTGAGGCTTCAGCTCAGATTGCAGCCTTGATTCACAGCTTGATGACAGACGCTGAGAAACTTAAAGGCAGAGGCACCCAGCTGAGCTGTGCCTGGATTCCTGACCTACAGAAACTATGAAATAATACATGCTTGTCACTGAATAATGCTGAGATTTGGGATAATTTGCTATCTAGTGAGAGATAACTAATGCAAGTATTAAAGTAGTGATTTTCAAACTGTTCTTCCTAGCAGAGTGACTTGGCATCTTTTCACTACTCTAAACCTTGGTTTGTTCATCTGAAAGTGGTACCCACATCAGAGGATTGCTGTGAGGTCTAAATGAGATCACACATAAAAAGTGCTCGCACAGAGTTGGACACATGGGCAATAAATGGCGGCTATCATCATCACCACCACCACCACCATCATCACCAAAGGAATTCAGTAGCAGAGAGGTGGAAGCTAGTAGCTATTTCCCATTCCTTTTCTAGTAACAGATAGTATCATTCCATGGAAGTGACTAGCCAATCAGAGGGCCCCATCCTTTGGCAAAAATGATTGGCCCAAAGGGTAGGGGTTGAACCGAAAGGACCAATGAGAGTCATTTCCCAAGATTTATACAAAATTACTGGGAGAGAGGGAGTCTGGGAGAAAGTTTCTGGTATGGGGCAGGATTTCTTGAGGCTCAATCCTTAGAGAGAAATCCTCTAACCTTTCTCCAAAACAAAAGCCATCCGTAATTTCCAGCAAAGCTCTTTGATATTTACTTTATTTCCATTAGAGTTAAATTCCAGTGATTAATGAGGCCTAAAAAAAAAAAAATCCCTGAAGAAATAAACATAACAACAGGAATGGAACCAGACGAATGCCCTCCTCTAAAGTCTATCTGCAAATAATCTCTCATGGTTTAATTGGCCTTTTAGGTAAAACCTCTCACTGTTGCAACCGAAATTGGTTCTTTTTGCTTCAGAGAGTGCTCAGGGCTGATTACTTCCGAGGAATGAGACCTGAGGGCAGATCATACATGAGGCCTTTCATCTGTCCTGGTCCTGAAAGCAGAGGTTTCACTGGGGATGGGTGGGCAGGAAAATGCTCATCTTGCAGATACCTAGGGGTCTCCTAGAGACCTTAGTGATATTCCTGATTGTCAGGCACTGATCTTTTCCTTCTGGGTGGCCAGGATGTGTAATGGCATGCCGCCAAGAAACACACTGATTTATAGAATAATCCAAGTATAAATTACCTCCTTGGAAATTAGAAAAAAATAATTTATTTGTGAGCAGTTGTTTTTTGGAAGGGATAAATCAGGAGTTTGAGTTTGGACATGTTCAACTTGAGATACCCAAAAGACCTCCAAGTGATATTATCGAGAAGCAATTGACTGGGTGAGTCTAGTCTGCAGGTCAAGGGAGAATCTGGCCAGATGGACACTTGCTGCTGCTGCTGCTGCTAGGTCGCTTCAGTCGTGTCCCACTCTGTGTGACCCCATAGATGGCAGCCCACCAGGCTCTGCCATCCCTCAGACACATTTGAGAGTGACCCAAATGTGGAGGGGGTTTCCCAGGTGGCGCTAGTGGTAAAGAACTAGGCTGCCAATACAGGAGACAGAAGACGTGGGTTCGATCCCTGGGTCAGGAAGATCCTCTGGAGGAGGGCATGGCACACCCACTCCAGTATTCTTGCCTGGAGAAGCCCATGGACAGAGGAGCCTTGCAGATTATAGTCCATGGGGTTGCAAAGAGTCAGACATGACCGAAACAACCTGACATGCATGCACGCAAGGGTGTGGAGGTCATAGGGAACTACGGCCCTGGGTGAGATCATGGAGGAAAGGAAAATTCTGCTCCTCCTGACCTTGACATTGAGAAGGTCGTACTTGCCTTTGGTAGGTAAGCTGAGCAGATCCTAGGATGCCCCATGGGCATCAGTTTCTTTCTTTTTAGGTTACCTATTAAACAACTGCAGTCTTCCAACCATCACTGTGCTTCTGACTCTTGGGAGGTAGTATATCCCAATTTCAGGAGATGAGGGCTAGGCTTGATGTGCTGCAGTTCCCAGGTCGCAAAGAGTCAGACAAGACTGAACAACTGAACAACAGGGTGACACCCAGAGAGATGGTGAAACAGTGTTCCTGGGGGTGTCTGTCTGGGGGTGTCTCTGAAAGAGATTAGCTTTGGGCTCAGTAGGCTGAATAAAGATTTCCCCTCACCAGTAAAGGTAGGCATGGTCCAATCCACTGAGGACCTGAGTAGAGCAAAAAGGTAGAGAAAAGTTGAATTATCTTCTCTCTTCTTGAAGTGGGCTCTCATCTTTTCCTACCCTCGGACACTGGAGCTCCTGGCTCTTCAGGCTCCTGGAATCACATTTGTCCCCGCCCCCTGTCCCCTAGTACTGAGGATTTTGACTTTGGATTAAGTGTAATACCCATGGGCTCTCTGCTCTTTCTCAGGCCTTGAGATTTAGACTGAATTATACCATTGGCTTTTCTGGATCTTCAGCTTGCAGATAACTCCATAACTGTCTGTCTGTCTCTCTCTCTATATATATGTATATCCTATTGATTCTGTTTCTCTGGAGAACCCTGATTGATGCAGATTCTGGTGCTGACAATGGTCCTAGCGCTTTCCGAGTGGCTCAGCAGTAAAGAATCTGCCTGCAATGCAGGAAATGCAGGTTCCATCCCTGGGTTGGGAAGATCTCCTGGAGGAGGAAATGGCAACCCCCTCCAGTATTCTTGCCTAGAGAATCCCATGGACAGAGGAGCCTGGTGGGCTACAGTCCATGGGGTCACAAAGAGTCAGACACGACTGGGTGTACACACACACATGGTCCTAGAAGAACAGGATTTTAAGGATGAGTTTTCTGAACTGGTTCGTGTTTTCTAGAATGGGCCTTCTAATCTGATTAGATTTAAAGATGCTAATATATTTTCTAAAATCTATATTTATTTATTTATTTAGCTGTGCTGGGTTTTAGTTGCTGGGTTGATGGGTCTTAGTCTGGGTATGTGGGATCTCCTTCCTTGACCAGGGATCAAACCTGCATTGGGAGCAGAGAGTCTTAGCCACTGGACCACCAGGGAATTCTCTAAAGATGCTAATGACTCTTTTTTTTTCCAGTAGTAAAGAGAACAAGGGTAGCTCATGCATCAACTGCTTATGTTGTTGTTGTTCTGTCTGTAAGCCGTGTCTGACTCTTTGTGACCCCATGGACTGTAACTTGCCAGGTTCCTCTATCCACGGGGTTTTCCAAGCAAGAACACAGGAGTGGACTGCCATTTGCCTCTCTAGATGATCTTCCCGACCCAGGGATCGAACCCAAGCCTTCTGCATTAACAGGTGGATTCTCTACCACTGACCCTCCTTGGGAAGCCCCATTCTTGCTTATAGAGACACATGGTACCTGCATTGGCTACACCTAATCAATGGCGGCAGTAAGGACATACCCACGTCCAAGGTAAGGAGCAGTGGCTGTACTTTGCTGGAGCAGCTGTGAAGAGATACCCCATGCCCAAGGTAAGAGAAACCCAAGTAAGATGGTAGGTGTTGCAAACGGGCATCAGAGGGCAGACACTCTGAAACCATACTCACAGAAAACTAGTCAATCTAATCACACTAGGACCACAGCCTTGTCTAACTCAATGAAACCAAGCCATGCCTGTGGGGCAACCCAAGATGGGAGGGTCATGGTGGAGAGGTCTGACAGAATGTGGTCCACTGGAGAAGGGAATGGCAAGCCACTTCAGTATTCTTGCCTTGAGAACCCCATGAACAGTATGAAAAGGCAAAATGATAGGATACCAAAAGATNAGATTTCTCAAGAGGCAGGTTAGGTGGTCTGGTATTCCCATCTCTTTCAGAATTTTCCACAGTTGATTGTGATCCACACAGTCAAAGGCTTTGGCATAGTCAATAAAGTAGAAATAGATGTGTTTCTGGAACTCTCTTGCTTTTTCCATGATCCAGTGGATGTTGGCAATTTGATTGCTGGTTCCTCTGCCTTTTCTAAAACCAGCTTGAACAGCAAGAAGTTCACGGTTCACGTATTGCTGAAGCCTGGCTTGGAGAATTTTGAGCATTACTTTACTAGCATGTGAGATGAGTGCAATTGTGCAGTAGTTTGAGCATTCTTTGGCATTGCCTTTCTTTGGAATTGGAATGAAAACTGACCTTTTCCAGTCCTGTGGCCACTGCTGAGTTTTCCAAATTTGCTGGCATATCGAGGGCAGCACTCTGTCTGGCTTCCCTCAAACACCGAAGATGGAATCTCTGGAAATGAAATTGTGCCCACGGAAGGCCGCTAGCTTAGTGACTCTGCTGATTATTCAGCCCACCTTCCTCTCAAAGCTATCCTCTGTAGAGAGTCAACTGTCACAGTGTGCCAGACGGAGGTATTAGCTGCATTAGAGATGCAAGAGCATGGAAGCCTCCGTCTCTGCCAGCTGTCTCCTCCACAAGTGTTCCAGTGCACAAGCTGGAAAGTGGTAGTGCTGTGTCCATCCATTAATTCATATTGACTTGCTGCCTGATAACCAGGCAGGTGATAACAAGAACAGAAGGTCATTGGATGCTGAAAGGAGTGCTGTGCTGGGGGTCCAGTCCTGATCCCATCACTAACTCACGGTGTAGCNGTGGTAGTGCTGTGTCCATCCATTAATTCATATTGACTTGCTGCCTGATAACCAGGCAGGTGATAACAAGAACAGAAGGTCATTGGATGCTGAAAGGAGTGCTGTGCTGGGGGTCCAGTCCTGATCCCATCACTAACTCACGGTGTAGCCTTGGGTAAGGCCCCTACCCTTTCCACCTCCTCTTCTGTAAAATGGGAATGATTATTGTATGCATCATGAGAAGCTATTAAACCACTCAAAACCCATGTGAGCAACTTATTTTGAAATTGATTATTCAAGAAATTTCTGTAAAAATTTATAGGGAAATAAGTAAATGCTATAGTCTGAATTGAGTCTCCCCCCAAAGCAATATTCATTTTTTGAATCCCTAACCCCTACTGCTTCAGACTATGAGTGTATGTGGAAATAGGTTCTTATAAGAGGTAATTAAGTTAAAGTGAGGTCATTGGTTTGGACAGTAATTCAGTCTGACTGGTGACATGATAAGAAGGGGTAATTAGGACACAGACATGCAGAGAAGGAAGCCCATGAGAAGACACAGTGAGAAGCTGGCCATCTACAAGACAAGGAGAGAGGTTTAGAAGAAATCAGCCCTGCCAACGCTTGATATCAGACTTCCAGCCTCTAGAACTGCCTGTTTTTTTAAGTCACCTAGTCTGTGGTAGGTCATTATGAACGCCCTAGCAAACCAATGTGATAAGTAGGATAGATTTTTAAAATTTGAGGTACCGTTGGAAAGCAAAGTTTCACTTCCCCACCAGCACGACACGGGGTATTTCAGTGGAGAATCCTACAGGACCAGGCCCTGATCAGGGCTGGGGATTCACGCCTGCCTGCTGTGTGGGGAGAATGAATCCTCAGCCCTGATGAATCTGCCCTGAACAGGAAGGTGCTATTTCAGGCACTCCCTTCAAATCAGAGCATTTGTATGATTCTAGCTACCCACGTTGATGTCACATGAGCATCCAAAAGTAACTAGCTCCTGCCAATCACTGAGGCAGGAGTGAGTCTATTGCTCATAACTTGTTAATAATACATTGGAAATTACAAAGCTCATGACTAATTTGCTTGTTTAAAAAATCAGACAAGGTTCAGGGTTATGCCTGAGGCACTATCACTTCACTCAGCCATCCACTCACTCAGTTCACTTACTCATCTTGAGTATTTCAAGAGCTCACTGCTTGCCAGGTGTTCTTTCAGGCTTTGGGGACAGAGAAGAAAACAGTCAACCTCCCTACCTTCAAGGAACTTACATTTTCCTGGGTGGTTAATGCTTTATGCAAATACACACACACACACACACACACACACACACACACACACANCTGAGCGACTTCACTTTCACTTTTCACTTTCATGCATTGGAGAAGGAAATGGCAACCCGCTCCAGTGTTCTTGCCTGGAGAATCCCAGGGATGGGGGAGCCTGGTGGGCTGCCGTCTATGGGGTCGCACAGAGTCGGACACAACTGAAGTGACTTAGCAGCAGCAGAGGTGAGAAATGAGAGAGAAAAAGAGACAAGTCTCAAAGATGTTGGCTGAGAAATGGAAAGGAGACTGCAATAAAAAGCCACGCAAGGAGAAGCCCATGAAAGAAGACATTGTTTCTGACAAGGCCGAAACAAAAGGAAGGGAGAAACTGAAAGTTTGGGAAAAGATGACGTGTCTTATGGAAGAGCTCCCTCATTTACTCAGTCTGGAGGAAATAAGAGTGATGGGTAAATATATCTTCAGGAAGATGGAGAAGCAGAATCTGGTGACCTCAATTATTTCCATGAATCTCAGAGTCAGAATAAACTAAATATTGCCATGAAAGTGAAAAGTGAAAGTCACTCAGTCGTGTCCGACTCTTTGCAACCCCATGGGCCATACAGTCCATGGAATTCTCCAGGCCAGAATACTGGAGTGGGTAGCCGTTCCCTTCTCCATGGGGTCTTCCCAACCCACAGATTGAGCCCAGGTCTCCTGAATTGTGGGCAGTTTCTTTACCAGCTGAGCTACCAGGGAAGCCCTAAATATTCCTGTTAAGAAAAATAAATGAGCCCAGTGTCTCAATGGCTTGAGACAATAGAACTTATCACTCACTCACACCGCCTATGGCAATTGGGTCAGCAGAGGTATATTCGAGTTGTGGTCATTTGAAAGATGCAGGCTGCTGGGCTGTGCACTCTATGACACTTAAATGGTTGATACCACAGTGAGAAGGGAACGTGTTAATTCTGCACATGTTCTCTTGTTGTTTTCTTTTATTTACATATTTATTCTTTAATTGGAGGAAAATCGCTTTCCAATGTTGTGTTGGCTTCTGCCATACAACACAATTCAGCCATAATTACATGTGTATCACTCCCTTCCGTCTTAGCTTCCCTCTTCCTCGCATCCCACCCTCCTCGGTCATCACAAAGCACCAGGTTGGGCTCCCTGTTTTATACAGCAACTCTCACCAGCTCTCTCTTTTATACACGGTAATGTGTCTGTGTCGATGCTACTTTCTCTATTTGTCCTTCTTTCTCCCTCCCCCACTGTGGGCAGAAGTCCATTCTCTACATCTGCACCTCCATTCCTTCCCTGCAAATAGGTTCCTCAGTACCATTTTTCTAGATTCCACATATATGCATTAATATACAATATTTGTTTTTCTCTTTCTGACTTACTTNTTCTTTCTCCCTCCCCCACTGTGGGCAGAAGTCCATTCTCTACATCTGCACCTCCATTCCTTCCCTGCAAATAGGTTCCTCAGTACCATTTTTCTAGATTCCACATATATGCATTAATATACAATATTTGTTTTTCTCTTTCTGACTTACTTCACTCTGTATAACAGGTTCATGCTGCTGCTGATGCTGTTAAGTCGCTTCAGTTGTGTCCGACTCTGTGCGACCCCATAGACGACAACACACCAGGCTTCGCTGGCCTTGGGATCCTCGAGGCAAGAACACTGGAGTGGGTTGCCATTCCCTTCTCCAAGGCATGAAAGTAAGGGAAAGTGAAGTCGCTCAGTCTTGTCTGACTCTTAGCAACCCCATGGGCTGCAGCCTACCAGGCTCCTCCGTCCATGGGATTTTCCTGGAAAGAGTACTGGAGTAAGTGGCCATTTCTTTCTCCAATAACAGGTTCATACACCTCACTCTTCTTTTCACAGCTATTTGTAAGGCCTTCCCAGACAGCCATTTTGCTTTTTTGTATTTATTTTCCATGAGGATGGTCTTGATCCCTGTCTCCTGTACAATGTTACGAACCTCCATCCATAGTTCATCAGGCACTCTATCTATCAGATCTAGTCCCTTAAATCTATTTCTCACTTCCACTGTATAATCATAAAGGATTTGATTTAGGTTATACCTGAATGGTCTAATGGTTTTCCCTACTTTCTTCAATTTAAGTCGGTATTTGGCAATAAGGAGTTCATGATCTGAGCCACAGTCAGCTCCTGGTCTTGTTTTTGCTGACTGTATAGAGCTTTTCCATCTTTGGCTGCAAAGAATATAATCAATCTGATTTCAGTGTTGACCATCTGGTGATGTCCATGTGTAAAGTCTTCTCTTTGGAAGAAGGTGTTTGCTATGACCATTGCATTCTCTTGGCAAAACTCTATTAGTCTTTGCCCTGTCTCATTCCATATTCCAAGGCCAAATTTTCCTGTTACTCCAGGTGTTTCTTGACTTCCTACTTTTGCATTCCAGTCCCCTATAATGAAAAAGAAATCTTTTGGGGGTGTTAGCTCTAAAAGGTCTTGTAGGTCTTCATAGAACC
>SJYV01014150.1:2235645-2252784 GCA_006410875.1 Neotragus pygmaeus | reverse complement strand
ACCACAGTTCAAAAGCATCAATTCTTCATCACTCAGCCTTCTTCACAGTCCAACTCTCATATCCATACATGACCACAGGAAAAACCATAGCCTTGACTAGACGGACCTTAGTCACCAAAGTAATGTCTCTGCTTTTGAGTATACTATCTAGGTTGGTCATAACTTTTCTTCCAAGGACTAAGCGTCTTCTAATTTCTAGATCCAGTTAATTTACCATGCTTGACCCTTTTGACTGGTTTGCTACTGTTGATTCTGTCTCCTCCTTGAAATATTACTACCAGGACTCTTGGCTTCCATGACATCTAGTTCTCTTGGATCTTTGCATGTCTCTTGGCCAGTTCCTTATTGAAGTATTGTTGACTTAAAATGTTTTTGTCAGTTTCAGGTGTACAACAAAGTAATTCACTTCTATCTATCCTTTTTCACATTATTTTCCATTTTAGGTTATTATAAGGAACTGAATATAGTCCCTTGTGCTATATAGTAGGTCCTCATTGGTCATCCACTTTGAATATAACACTGTGTACAGGTCCATTCCAAACTCCCTAACTATCCCTTCTCCCCATCCTTCTCCCTGGCAACTGTAAGTTCATTCTCTAAGTCTGTGAGTCTGTTTCTGCTTTGTAAATATGAATGAACATCCCTTATTTTAAATTAAAATTCAAAATTANATTCCAAACTCCCTAACTATCCCTTCTCCCCATCCTTCTCCCTGACAACTGTAAGTTCATTCTCTAAGTCTGTGAGTCTGTTTCTGCTTTGTAAATATGAATGAACATCCCTTATTTTAAATTAAAATTCAAAATTAATAATTAAATTTAAATTAGAAATCAATAACACCCTTTTCTCAGGATTTTCTAAGTATTAAGTAGAGTGCAATGCATGTTTTGGGTTGCATTTGTTCGTAGGTACCAAGAGAAATCACATTAAAATTAAAATTTGAGTTTTTGACTATGGCAAGAACCCTCTCTCAATAAGTTCATGAATCCCTATGGCATCCACGGGGGTCCAAAAATCAGAGATTTTTTTTCTCACTGCCAGTCCAGCTGAGCGTCGCATCACAGGATGCTGCTGCTTCACATGGCCCACATTCTCGATGATAGTTTGCTAATGTCTGGGTTTCAGCAGAACGGCCCCATGTCACTCCTCAAAGCTGAGGTAACCGGAAATGCCCTTTAGAAACCGGAAATGCCCCCTCTGAAGCCTGATGCCAAAGAACAGAGTCTTAACGCTTGCGAAGGGAGAAGGAGGATGCGCTTGTGCTGCAAAGATAGGTGGCCCCCACAGTTTGTTGCTCGAGCTCCAAGTGTCACAAAAGTGTGAAAGTGAAGTCATTCAGTCGTGTCTGACTGTTTGCGACCCCATGGACTGTAGCCTACCAGGCTCCCCCATCCATGGGATTTTCCAGGCAAGAGTACTGGAATGGGTTGCCATTTCCTTCTCTAGGGATCTAACCCAGGTCTCCCACATTGTGATTGCGGGCAGACGCTTTACCATCTGAGCCACCAGGGAAATCCAAGTGTCACAAATTTTGTTAATAAAATTTTCGCCCCCTTTCCCATGCCTCAGTGGACCAGGAATCCACATATGGTTTCTGGGCCAAGTGTTCACTGATGGACAACACAGAGGCTGGGACTCTGTTCCTGTCACATCACAGGTGCTCAGGGGCAGCAACCCTAGAGTCTGGACACACTCAGTGTTGGTGGATTGGAACTGCCAGCACGGAGACATAGATGGTAACTCAGCAAATGTGACAAGTTCTTGGTTGGGGTGTCACATGAATAAATTGCTTGAGAGTCAAAGTATTACTGCATTGAGCAATGCCCACATTACAAGTTCTTTTTTTTGAAGCCTCAGGAAATGCACATCTTCTCCCCCTCAGTAGCTGGAATTCACCTTCTTTTTAAAAAAAAATTCACTTTTTTTTTTTGCATTTATTTAATTTTTTGGCCACGTGGCATGTTGGAGCTTAGTTCCCCAACCAGGGATCCAAACTGCACACCCTCCATTGGAAGCAGGGAGTCTTAACCACTGGACCACCAAGGAAGACCAAATTCTACTTCCTTTTGATGCTTATGCCTTGCTGTTGAATGGGACTTGCAGTGCTAGATTCTGTCTTCTCCTCAGGGCGTCTTCCCAGGAGTCCCTGTGTCCTTCCTCTAATCTGACTCCTGATACTGCACCCTCACTGATCAGATGTGCAATATTCCAGGATCCCTCTGTTGATTGGAAGCCTCTTACAACTTTCTCCTTAGCTTCTATGAAGTTGCGAATAGCTAGGACTACCTTCCTCCCAGCACCCACCAGAAGCACTCTGAAGCCCAGCTTTGCCCACCTAAGACCCCTTCTATAAAGCTCACAGCACTGTGCAGGCACTCAGAGGTTAATTCTTTTTCCTCTTACCCCTCGTCTATCATGACCTTGAAGACAGAACATCAGAACTTGTGAACATTACATTCTTTCTCTGTTCCATCCACCTCACCAGTAATTTCCCCCCTCTCACTTGAACAAAATAACACCGAGAAATAGATTGGCTTGATTTCCCGATAAATTGCCGTTGCATAAGTGTCTGTTGCTTTGCATGGTTGCAATATTCAGAGGGAGTAAATGATACTGTGCAGTGGCTACTATGAAGATTTATGTGTGGATCCAGGGAGATTTGCTCGCTTTCTTTCTATGTTTCCTCCCCTCTTCAAGTAATAATAAAGATTACAAAAGAGAAATAAGCAGGGCAAGTTCATTTGAAATGAATCTTTAATCAGGTTTCATCTGTTCTGAGCAAACGTCTCCTTTGTTTGAGCACCGCTGCGGAGGCGGGGCCCGGAGACACCATTTTGTAGATGTAGCCGCAAAGTCAAAGCCATTTTGACAGAAATCCAACGAGAAATAATTTCTCCCTGAAGGAATTCTGTTTTCGCTTAATGACAGCTGGAGTGTTCCTGTCGAAATGGCATAATGGGGATTTTTAATTACGATTCTTACTGTCCGGTTTAATGGCAAGAGTTTTACTTATTTGTCACCCCCCCAGCTCAAAAACTCATTTGTGAGTGTGCACTTGCCAAATGCAGACTTTATCCCAAGGTGAAGAAATGAATGAGCTACTAAAAGCTGATCTGTGCTGCCCAAATGTCCCCTTTATGGAGGAGGAGGGGACTGACCTGGCTAGTGGGACATCATAGGGTCATGTTGGAGCTGGAAATTCATTTCTGAAGACCATGGGAGAGGCGCTCACTAAAGAAACAAAACCAGCTAATAGAGTAAGAGCCCCAAGATCATGAATCCCCATGATTCATGAATCCCCACACCAGCCCTAAACAGCCACCTGGACCACGGTTCAGGCCTGCACCTAACACTTAAGGATGGAGTGGTGTCATGGAGTGGAGAAAGCCCTTGCCGTCACATTGCTGGCATTGTGTTCCAGCTCTATTGTGTTCCCACTGGGGTTATTTAACCTTGAACTTCAACCTCTGATGCCTCAGTTGGAGGCCTGAGAAAACGATCACAGCAAAAAGTGAGTTGAAATCCACTCCTTGGCTCTCATCCATTTTCGGAGTTCCTTAAGTTTTCTGAGGGCCTATATTGGGTTGGCCAAAAACTTCGTTCCATTTTAAGTACAAAGAAAAGACACATCGTTCATTTTTACCATGAACTGCGTTGAACAACCTACTCACTAACTGAACGAACTTATGGCCAACTTGATATTAGGCATTGTGGAATGTTCTCATACTAAACTCGAAGGAGCTCAAGCTCTTCAAACACAGTTCTGGTCCCCATTTACTGACAGAGAGAAAGATGACATTGTCTTTAGGTCCTTTGGCTTGGAGATGTCTCCTTTCTGGACCTCAGTCTCTCCATTTGTATTTACCAAGGGGCTGGAAGAGATATTCTGGAGGGATATTCCTGCATGCTTTTGTGGGCTTCTACCCACTCTTCACATTTTAATATTTACTGCACTAGGCTGAACTCAGGGATTCTCTCTGGTGGCTCAAACAGTAAAGAATATGCCTGCAATGCAGGAGACCCAGGTTCAATCCCTGTGTGGGGAAGACACCTTGGAGAAAAGAATGGCTACCCACTCCAGTATTCTTCCCTGGAGAATCCCATGAACAGAAGTGTCTGGCCAGCTATAATCCATAGGGTCACAAAGAGTTGGACATGACTGAGAGACTAACACACACACACACACACACACACACACACACACACACAGAGGATGAACTCACAAAAGCACTTTGTAAGGAGGTCCTTCAAAAGTTGTGTGAACTCCACTCGGGTTTCAGAAAGCGGTGATAAAGTGAAATCAACAGAGTTCTGAGTCTTGGGGGACAGTCGTGCTGGAACAAAAAGATCTATTGTCTTGCTGCTGCTGTGGCCAGCCGAAGACTAGATGACAGCAGAGATGCAGAGTTCTGTGTAAGATGACAGGCCAGGTCTCCACTGTAAACAGCTAGGAGGAATCAGCCATGGGAGTGGGTCTTGTTGGCGGGGGGAGAGGTGGGGAAGGGGTTAACCAGAGACTGGAGGGCTGCATGGAGGTTGTTTGAGCCAGGCTGGTGGACACTGGGAGGTCCCTGAATGAGTGCTGGGCCCCTTGTTGATATCAGCTCACTTAGTTCTCCTAAGAGCCGTTGGAGTGTCAACTGGGAAAAAATGCACAACCTAAAAGTTGAGAATTATGTCTTATTTGCAGACAAACTGAGGACTTAAGTCCAAAGACAGCCTCTCAGATTTTTCTGAGGGACTGCTCCGGAGAGATAAAGGAGGAACCCATATGAGTTTTTGCAGAAAAAGCCAGGTAGTCGGGGGATCAAAACATGACTATTAATGAAAGAAAACCAAATATCCTGTTAATGAATTAAGCACTTTTCTTTGTGTTGGAAGATGCAAGAGTCTAGGCGTATTGAAATCATTCCTTTGATATGCACCTCAGCTATTTAAGCTCAGTATCCTTGAAACCCCTTGGGGTGTACAGTTGGGGGGCAGCTGCAGTGGCTGAGAGCTTGAGGGTCACAACATCCTTTGTTTACTGATACGGCAGAGGATATTTTTCATCCTCTGGAAGAAGGAATTCTTTCTGGTAGATGGAGACACTGAAATGCACAGAGGCTAAAATATTTGCTGGTACTTGGAGTAGGTTAAGCCAGTATTACAAAGAGGTCCCCCTACCCCAATTCAGAGGCTTAAAACAACAAAACGTTGAAAATTCTCTCTGCTGATTGACTCCAAGGGGAATGTTTCAGGCAGGTAGGTGGCTTAGGTCACACGTTCATACGTGGTCTCAAATTCTTTGCACTTATTAGTGGCTGTGCCATCTCCCGGGGCCATATTGTCATTCTCGGTAATGAATCATAAATATAGAAAGGTCACACTCGCAAGAGTTAATGCAGGGTGGAGAGCTGTAAACACACACACGTACATGTACACACACACACAAGCATGCAAATATCCACATTTATTCTTTTGGTGAGAACTTCCACCTCTTTTCTGAAGGGCTATAAAGTGTAGCGTATGAATCCTAAGGGTTTCCCAGGTGGCGCTAGTGGTAAAGAACCCACCTGCCAATGCAGGAGTCCTAAGAGATGCTGGTTCGATCCCTGGGTGGGGAAGATCCTCTAGAGGAGTGTGTGGCAACCCACTCCAGTATTCTTGCCTGGAGAATCCCATGGACAGAGGAGCCTGGTGGGGTATAGTCCATGGGGTTGCAAAGAGTGAGACACGACTGAAGCGACTGAGCATTCGCACCGCATGAGTCCCAGGTGGGGCAGTTGTGTCTCTGCTACAGCTCGGTTGCCGGGACAAAAGGTGTTGATGGGTGTTGATGGATACCCACTGCCCTCAGATTTTTACATTACTCTTTGCCCAGTCTTTGAATGACCGGTCCTTTCTGTCCCAGGTCACATGCCACCTCACAGAGCTGGCCCCTCTCTCTAGGCATGACCTTTATCAGCCAGATAGGATTCATCCATCGGAACTAAGGGACATTCTGAGATGGTGTCCTGGTTTGATTTCCTCCCTAGGCTTGTGGAAGCCATAGAAAGGAGAGAAAGCATGCAACGAACCCTCCTGTTAATCTTACTGAAGAAGAGAAGGTTGAGCAAGCGGCCGCTGGCAGGAGCAGCGCTGCAGCCATCGATTGGGTAATTGGAAGCCCTCGGGTGTGAGTCCTCATTAAGGCTGAGGGGTATAGATCATTTTCTAATGACACCTCTTTGATCCCAGCAGCTCAGCGGGGTGACCTGCCTCCGCGGTTGGGCTGCATGTCAGGAGAGCCGGCGGGGTCTGCAGCCAGGCTGGCTGCCATATGCTGTTTCTTATAATTAGCAGGTGCTGGGGGTGTGGGCTGGGTACCCAGAGGGCAAGGTGGCTGCGTGTGCCAGGGAAGTGCTTGTGAGCCAGACGGGGAACTTGGGAAGAGACAGAAGGTGGCTGAGTGTAGGGTGGTGGAGAGCCCCTGGGGGCACTGTGATGTGGTGGTCAGGAGGGAGACCTCTGTGTCCAGATGGTTTTATTCCTGGATTTAGGACTTACTGCTGCAAATGGTGGAGAAGGCAATGGCACCCCACTCCAGTACTCTTGCCTGGAAAATCCCATGGATGGAGAAGCCTGGTNTGTGGTGGTCAGGAGGGAGACCTCTGTGTCCAGATGGTTTTATTCCTGGATTTAGGACTTACTGCTGCAAATGGTGGAGAAGGCAATGGCACCCCACTCCAGTACTCTTGCCTGGAAAATCCCATGGATGGAGAAGCCTGGTAAGCTGCAGTCCATGGAGTTGCTAAGAGTCAGACACGACTGAGCAACTTCACTTTCACTTTTCACTTTTGTGCATTGGAGAAGGAAAAGGCAACCCACTCTAGTGTTCTTGCCTGGAGACTCCCAGGGACGGGGGAACCTGGTGGGCTGCCGTCTATGAGGTCGCACAGAGTCGGACACGACTGAAGTGACTTAGCAGACTTAGCAGTAGCAGCTGCTGCAAATAGAGGAATTTTCATTTCTGAAACTGTAGTCATTCCAGGAGGTCATTGAGATATTTTGGGGACAGTTCTTTTGATGACTATTATCATACCCCAAGAAGGCCTTCCCTTATGGCTCAGTGGGTTGAGTCCATCTGCAAAGCAGGAGACACAGGAGACGCAGGTTCGATCCCTGGATAAGGAAGATCCCCTGGAGGAGGAAATGACAACCCAGTCTACTATTCTTGCCTGAAAAAATTCTGTGGACAAAGGAGTATGGCAGGCTACATCCATGGGGTCACAAAGTGCCAGACAGAGCTAAGCAATTAAGCACACAAGCATCATACTATGGAAAGAACCATAAAAATATTAGCCCTCCTTTGAGTAGTCAGTCTTTAAGTTGGTCCAGTAGTTAAGACTCTGTGCTTCCTATGCTGGGGATGCAGGTTAAGTCCCTGGTTGGGGAACTGAGATTCCCCTATGCCATGTGGCACAACTAAAAAAAAAGAGGGTAAGTCTTTTGTACAATAAAAACTAATGCAACATTGTAAAGCAACTATACATCAATAAAAATTAATAAAAACAGTATTTGTTATATTTTATTTTTCCCAACTTCTGTCTCTTATACACATCTTGNGCAACTATACATCAATAAAAATTAATAAAAACAGTATTTGTTATATTTTATTTTTCCCAACTTTTGGTGTGCAGAGTTTTGTTTTGGTGCAAAATTTTCAAACAGTGAAATGTATGAATCTTGAAATGTATACTAGGTGAACCTTGATAAATGTGTACCCCAAATCCTTATCTTAAGATAGAATATTATCACCACTCCACCTCAGAGAGCTCCCTCAAACACCTTCCCAGTAGTTCCCCCTTTGCCTGCTGGAGGCAAATACTGTTCTGATTTTTCTATCATCAGTAGTTTTTTCTGTGCTAAGACTTCTGTGCTAGACTAAGTTCTTTCTGTGCTAAGGATTGGGGTTATATACTGTATACTGTTTTGTCTGTGATTACTTCACTCAGTGTAATGCTTTTAAGAGCCATCTGTGTTGCTGCATGTATCAGCAGGTTTTCCCTTTTTCTTGCCAAGTAGTATTCCATTATGTAGATATACCACAGTTTGAGGATGCATTTTTATACTGAGAGACATCTGGGATATTTTTAGTTATCAGCTATTACATATAAAGCTGTTATGAAACATTTTCCTTTGAAACAAGTTCTTTTGTGAATGGATGTTTTCCTGATCCTAGGTAGATATTTGGGGATGGACTTGTTGGATCGTGGGATCAGTATATGCTTAGTTTTCTAAGAAACTGCTAGGCCTCCGCCCTACAACTCCTTGCCACAGGAGTTGTATAAACAATGTATCTGCAAAGTCACATTTGAGAGTTCCAATTGCTCCATGATATCATTGAGATGTGGTGGTGTCAGTTTTGTTTTGGTTTCAAATCAAGTCATTCTGGTGGGAGTGAATGGTGGTCCCGGTGGTACTTCATTTAGTTTTTAATGTGTTTTCCCTGATGACTTTTGATGTTGAGCACTTTCCCTGTGCTTATCGACCATTTGAATACACGGAGTCTTCTAAAAAAAAATCATTGGCCTGTTTAAAAAATAAAATGAATTGCTTGTTTTTTATTCCTGATAAAAGCATGGACACCATTCAGTGAGTGCTGTGTGCTCAGTCATGTCCGACTCTGTGACTCTGTAGACGGCCAGGCTTCTCTATCTATGGAATTTTCCAGGCGAGAATACTGCAGAGGGTGGCTATTTCTTCCTCTGGGGGATCTTCCTGACCCAGGGATCAAACCAGTGTCTCCTGCATTGCAGATGGATTCTTTACCACTAGTGCCACCTGGGAAGCTACGATTCAGTGAGATCAGAAGGCAATGTTCCTCCACTTATCTGGATGGCCATGGTTAAGTCATTTTAACTCCTTGGCATACACTTTTCTCATCTGTAAAAAGGGGATAAATGATTGAACACAGTTAATAAGGTCGTTTGGAGGATAAAGGACTTCCCAGGTGGCGCTAGTGGTAAAGAACCCGCCTGCCACTACAGGAGACTTAAGAGATGCAGCTTCAGTCTGTGGGTCAGGAATACTCCCTGGAGGAGGGCGTGGCAACCCACTCCAGTATTCTTGCCTGGAGAATCCCATGGACAGAGGAGGCTGGCTGGCTGCAGTCCATAGGGTCGCAGAGTCAGACACAGCTGAGGCGGCCGAGCACACAAGCACGAGGATAAAGGGGACATTGAATTGAAAGCATGAGGCACAGTGCCTGGAGCACTTCGGGAGCTCCACACATGGGAGCTTCACTGTTGCTTTTATTCATAGTCAAGGTGGCAACGCCAGAGCTTAGAACTTTGCAGGGTCTACTCTATGACTTCACTTTCACTTTTCACTTTCATGCATTGGAGAAGGCAATGGCAACCCACTGCAGTGTTCTTGCCTGGAGAATCCCAGGGACAGGGGAGCCTGGTGGGCTGCCGTCTTTGGGGTCAGACAGAGTCAGACACGACTGAAGCGACTTAGCAGCAGCAGCAGCAGCACTCTATGTTTGCAAACTGAAACTACCTACACTACTCCTAAATGCCTTTGTGTTGATGCAACAGGGTGAATAAAAAGATGCTGGAGGTGGTCCTAGAGAGGACGTGGCCACGGGTTGATCCACGAACTGGACCTGGGCCATTGGAGAGTCCTCACCCACTCCCCCGTCTGTGGAATATATACTCCTCACACCGTTTCTGCAGTGGGAGCTGTTCCAAGGGTGCCACTGTGAGGGAGCGAGGTGTTGAAACCACCCAGATGGGACAGTGACTGAACCCCATAGAGGTGTCTCTATAAACTGCTAAGATTCTGTGGTCGGGTGTGAGCTCTACTCTGCAGCCACCTGAGATGAGCCTCAGATGCAAGTTCCCTTATGTATTATCATCTACCTATCTGGCTTAAAACTCAACTTTAAAAAAACTAAGATCATGGCCTCTGGTCCCATCACTTCATGGCAAATAGAAGGGGAAAAAGTGGAAACAGTGACAAATTTTATTTTCTTGGACTCCAAAGTCACTGAAGCCATAGAATTAAAAGATGTTTGCTCCCTGGAAGGAAAGTAATGACAAATCCAGACAGCATATTAAAAAACAGAGACATCACTTTGCTGACAAAGGTCCGTCTAGTCCAAGCTGTAGTTTTCCTGTAGTCATGTATGGATGTAAGAGCTGGACCATAGAAAGGCTGAGCACCAAAGAATTGATGCTTTAGAATTGTGGTGCTGGAGAAGACTCTTGAGAGTCCTTTGAATTGCAAGGAGATCCAACCAGTCCATCCTAAAGGAAATCAAGCCCGAATGAATACCCATTGGAAGGACTGATGCTGAAGCTGAAGCTCCCATACTTTGGCCAGCTGATGTGAAGAACCAACTCACTGGAAAAGACCCTAATTCTGGGAAAGATTGGGGGCAAGAAGAGAAGGGAGCAACAGAGGATGAGATAGATGGCGTCACCAACTCAATGGACATGAATCTGAGAAAACTCCAGGAGACAGTGAAGGATAGAGAAGCCTGGTGAGCTGCAGTCCATGGGGTCGCAAAGAGTCAGATACAACTTAGCAACTGAACAACAACCACCAGTCTGGAGTGATCTGCCTCTCTCTTTGGTCTTTCCTTGCCTTCTCTGTATAGGAGCCAGCTTGTGTTGCAAATGAACAGACGTGAGAGGTTTCAAGTACTGCTACAGATTTGATTGCACTTCATTCTCACTATCTCACTAGGTAGGTGTTGTCACCCACGGAATTTTCTCATTCCATTTATACTTAAAATATTGATCTTTGTCATTTACTGGCACCAACTCTGTGCCAAGTGTTAGTGGCTCAGCCGTGTCTGACTCTTTGTGACCCCATGGACTATAGTCCACCAGGCTCCTCTGTTCATGGAATTCTTCAGGTAAGAATATTGGAATGGGTTACCATTCCCTTCTCCAGGGAGTTGACTTAAATTACTTAAAAATATTAATCTGTATTATTTATTGGCACCAACTCTGTGCCAAAGACCATGTCAAATATTTGACATATGTTTCTAATCCTATAGCAATGCTCCAAAGAGGATTGTGCTGGCCTATTTGGCTAATTAGGAAGCTGAGACTCCAAGATGTGAGACTGTACATTCAGTGTGACTGGATGGGGTAGTGGCTATATCAGGATCCATGTGTCCCTATTTTTAGAGTCTACATTTTCCTCACCTATCCCTCACTGCTTGCACCTTGGTGGGAGGTGGGAGGTGGCCCCCGTTAATCTGCCCAAGTTAAATTTGATTCAAATCACTTCCTAATGAAAACTGTCCAGCCAGGATTTCAGCAAGATTCGTTACGGAGTAACTGACAGCCAGAGATTGCCAATGCAAAGTAATTAATATGGAGTAATGATGAGTGATAAGAGATGAAGATCTAAAGTGAACTATTAAATGACAATATCATTTTCTCGTCTTCTTCCTTTATGCACAGTGACAGGAAGAGAGTTGACATGGTAATTTTATAAAGCTCCCTGACACTTCCTGTTAACTCCCCTCCATTAGCGTAGTATGATAATTGGCAAGAACAGACACGTGGGAATAAGAAACACACGCTCGGTAGATGGAGAGGTGCCTCACAAAGGGATGTGATACCCTTCATCTCTCAGGGCTCAGAATCCCAAAGCAGATCCGAATGGTGCACTCCAAATGATGAGTATTTCTTTGGGGACGTCTGTGAGTAGAGAATGTGCTAGAATAGCACAGACAGCGGGAAAAGTGGATTTCCTTCCTCTGATCTTTGTTCATATTCTGGCTCCATTTGGTACACATTTCCACCTCTATTCCCTTCGCCTCAATGTTACCCATCCTTCAGAGCCCCCTGACTCTCCTGTAGTCAGACGTCTCCATCACATTCTTATTTCCTTTGACTTTGAATATAGTTTTGGGGACAGGAGTAGACTTTAGAGTTTGTCTGTGACTGTGGGTAATGTGTGAGTAGGAGTCTCCAATTCCTGGAGAATTTCTATAACCCAATTCCTTTTTTTAAAATTTATTTTTAATTTGAGATACAACTGCTTTACAACGTTGTGTTGGTTTCTGCCATACAACAATATGAATACAAATACACACACACACACACACACACACACACACACACACACACACACAAACATCCCCTCCTTCTTGGACCTCCTTCCCACCTCCCACCCTGTTCCACCCCTCTAGGTCATCACAGAGCAAGCACCAGGCTGAGTTCCCTGTGTTATGCAGCAACTTCCTGCCAGCTCTCTATCTTACACATGCTGATGTACACATTTCAATGCTACTCTCTTAATTTGTTCCACTCTGTCCTTCCCCATGCCGTGTCCACAAGTCCATTCTCTTCATCTGTGTTTCTATTCCTGCCCTGCAAACAGGTTCATCAGTTCCTTTTTCTAAATTCCATATATATGCATTATTATACAATATCTGTCTTTCTGACTTACTTCAGAAAGAGAAGGCTCTAGGTTCATCCACCTCAGTTCAACTGATTCAAATTCTTTCCTTCCAAACTCCTTGCTTTTGTTTTTTAAAAAATTTATTTTATTGAAGTATAGTTGATTTACAATATTGTGTTAATTTCAGCCCAAAGTGATTCTGTTATACACATATATAATTTTTTTCATGTTTTTTTCCATTCAGACTGATTGCAAGATTTTTTTTTTTTAAATAAAAAATATTTTTCTGCTACACTGTGTGATTTGCAGGATCTCAGCTCCCTGACCAGGGATTGAACCTGGGCCCTGGCAGTGAAAGCATGGAATCCTAACTACTGGACTACCAAGGAATTTTCTGCATGCATGCTAAGTCACTTCAGTCGTGTCTGTCTCTTTGTGACCCTATGACTGTAGCCCACCAGGCTCCTCTGTCCATGGGATTCTCCTGGCAAGAATGCTGGAGAGAATTGCCATTCCCTTCTCCAGGGGATCTTCCCCACCCAGGGATTGAACCTGAGTCTCCTGCGTCTCCTGCAGTGCAGGCAGATTCTTTATAGCTGAGCCACCAGGGAAGCCCAGGGAATTCCCTACAGGGTGTTGAATGTAGTTCCCTGTGCTGTACATAGGACTTTGTTATTTATCCATCCTATATATACTAGCTTGAATCTGCTAATCCCTAACTCCCAATCCACCCCCCGCTCCAATTCCTTACTTTTATAGAGGGGAATCTGAGCCCAGAGAGGCTCCAGGGATCCCAATGAATGGAACTAATGTTGAGTCATTGGAGTTGTTTCTTGATTCAAAATCTTTGCCTGAGATCCCCATATTGCCAATAGAAACAACAGAGTTATATGGGATGAACTGAACAGTGTTCTCCCTCCCTGTCTCCTGCCCCATTGATATCTTTCAGTAACTCAGATGTAAGTACATGTGGAGTGGGGTCTTCACAGATGGATGGGCCCTCATCCGATCTGACTCATGTCCTTAGAAGGACATGTAACTGAGCAGGATGTGATGGGGCCTTCCTGGGGACAAGCCTTTCCCCACATCCTCTGCTTTAGTTCCTCTCTGAACTACTTAGATGATAGCACTTGAGGCGTGTTTACTGAGTTGTTTTGCAGGTGAAAACTCCCACTTCCATCCCCACAACAAATGCGAGATGTTAGCCACTTGTTGACTCTGCGCACACAGTGCCACGCCTCCAGGAGACTAGGGACTGAGAACCTTAACCCCTGTGACATCACCATCAGCCGGTTAGAGAATCCTGCACAAGCTGATCACAGTCCCTGTAACCACTGCCCNGGGAGCTGAATTCTCCCTGTTGAGTGTCTGCAGTGTGCCAGGCTCTGTGTGGGGAACTTGACTTTGTGTGTGCCTGCTAAGTTGCTTCAGTCATGTTGGACTTTTTGTGACCCTATGGACTATAGCCCATCAGATTCCTCTGTCCATGAAATTTCCCAGCAAGAATGCTGGAGCAGGTTGCCATTTCTTTCTCCAGGGGTTCTTCCCAACCAAGAGACAACCCACGTCTCCTATGGCTCCTGGACTGCAAGTAGATTCTTTACTACTGAGTCACTGGGAAAGCCCAAATTTGACATCAGTCCAAATATTAACACTCTGGGGAAGAGTTATCATCATTGCCATCCTAAGATAGGCTAGAAAAAGTTCCCAGCTAGCAAGTGGTGGAGGTAAGATTTGGATTTGAAGATGAGATAACTGCGCTAACTAAGTTAAGGTCATAGTCCTTAACTCTGAGCAGATGCTCCAATAAATACTAAAGCATTTATCTTCTTGGGTTTTTCCTTTTTTAGTACACCAACTGAATTGGCTATAATTTACAAAGGGAGAGCAAGCAAAGTTATGATAGTTTGGTTTAAATCTGTCTCCTTTCTTCCATTCCCCCACTATTTTTTGAACACCTACTATATTTTATGCTCTCTGCTGGGTGAAGAAGACAGATAGGTCCCATCCTATATGACGCTTATAATGCGGATCTCCTCTGTCCAATATGGTAGCCACTAGCCACACATGACTCTAGGACTTCCCTGTAGCTCAAAAGGTAAAGAATCTGCCTGGAATGCAGGAGACCAGGGTTGGATTCCTGGGTCAGGAAGATTCTCTGGAGAAGAGAATGGCAATCCACTCCAGTATTCTTGCCTGGAGAATTCCATGGACAGATGAGCCTGGGGGGCTATATTCCATGGGGTAATAAACAGCTGGACACGACTGAGTGACTAACACACACACACACAAGTGCAACTAAAGAATGGAACTTTAAATTTCACCGAATTTAAAATCTGATGCATAATTCAGTTATCAATAAAACTTTCACATGTGTTTGCAGTATCTTGTGAAACTTTCACTTCAGTGGTAACGTTTATTAGCTCTAAATAAAGATTAGATCGTTTGCCGTGAAAATTTAGTGTCTACTTTGAGAGGTTCTGTAAGTGCAAAATACAAACTGCATTTCAAATATTTGGTAAAAATGATTGTACACTATTTCATGATTAATTTTGAAAATGCTGACTGCATGTTGAAATGATAATATTTTGGATATAGTGGATTAAATAAAATACGTTGATTTGAATTTCACCTGTTTCCTTCCTACTTTTAAGATGTGGCTATGAGCACGTTTGAAATTGTACCTTTGGCCTATGCTCTATTTCTATGTTGTGACACCAGTCTAGGAAGTTATGGGTTCATTTCCCCTTTACCACAGGCTTCTTGCATTGACTTGGGCAAGCTACTTCTTCTCTAGGTTCTCACTGCCACATCTGTGAAATACAGTCAATAATAAGACGGTAGAGAAACAATCCATAAATTAAATGAGATAATGCATGCGAACTTCTTGGCATACTGATTGGCACATAGTAGGAACTCAGTAAATGCTTGTTAAATGACTAAAGTAAGTTGCTGGTCTAATTGCTTGTGGCTGAATAATATTTTATTTCTTCCCAGTTGAATAAATAGTTTGTGTTTATCAAAATATTTGAATAATATATGAAAGTATTAATATGTGAAAAAGGTAAAAATTTCTTGGAGTCCCACTACATACTTTTATACAGACAGCAGACATCATGCTGTGAGCCCAGAATCTGTGGTCAAATTCCAGCTCGACCACTCACTCAGCTTACCCTAGTGATGACTTAATTTTCTGTTCCTCAATTTTCCCATCTGTAGAGTGGGGTAATACTAGAACATATATCAGGTAGTTGTCAGGGAATTAGCTGACTTAATATTTTTTTAATATCTCTTTAACAAGTGGTGCTAGGAAAACTGGTCAACCACCTGTAAAGAAATGAAACTAGAACATTTTCTAACATCATACACAAAAATAAACTCAAAATGGATTAAAAATCTAAATGTAAGACCAGAAACTATAAAACTCCTAAAGGAAAACATAGGCAGAACACTCTCTGACATAAATCACAGCAAGATTCTCTATGACCCACCTCCCAGAGTAATGGAAATAAAAGCAAAAGTAAAAAATGGGACCTAATTAAACTTAAAAGCCTTTACACAATGAAGGAAACTATAAGCAAAGTGAAAAGGCAGCTTTCAGAATGGGAGAAAATAATAGCAAATTAAACAACTGACAAAGAATTATCTCCAAAATATATAAGAAGCTCATGCAGCTCAACACCAGAAAAATAAATGATCCAATCAAGAAATGGGCCAAAGAACTAAACAGACATTTTGCCAAAGAAGGCATACAGATGGCCAACAAATACATGAAAATGTGCTCAACTTCACTTATTATCAGAGAAATGCAAATCAAAGCCACAATGAGGTACCATCTCATGCCAGTCAGAATGATTATCAAAAAGTCTACAAACAATAAGTGCTGGGGAGGGTGTAGAGAAAAGGGAACCCTCTTACACTGTCGGTGAGAATGCAAACTAGTATAGCCACTATGGAGAACAGTGTGGAGAGTCCTTAAAAAACTGGAAATAGAACTGCCTTATGACCCAGCAATCCCACTGCTGGGCATACACACTGAGGAAACCAGAATGGAAAGAGACATATGTACCCCAATGTTCATCACAGCACTGTTTACAATAGCCAGGACATGGAAGCAACCTAGATGCCCATCAGCAGATGAATGGATAAGAAAGCTGTGGTACATATACACAATGGAATATTACTCAGCTATTAAGAAGAATGCATTTGAATCAGTTCTAATGAGGTGGATGAAACTGGAGCCTATTACACAGAGCGAAGTAAGTCAGAAAGAAAACACCAATACAGTATATTAATGCATATAAACGGAATTTAGAAAGATGGTAACGATGACCCTATATGCAAGACAGCAAAAGACACAGATGTAAAGAATAGACTTTTGGACTCTGTGGGAGAAGGCGAGGGAGGGATGATTTGAGAGAGTAGCATTGAAACATGTATATTACCATACGTGAAATAGATCGCCAGTCCAGGTTCGATGCATGAAGCAGGGCACTTAAAGCCGGTGCACTGGCACAACCCAGAGGGATGGGGTGGGGAGGGAGGTGAGAGGGGGTTCAGGACAGGGGGACACAGGTACACCCATGGCTGATTCATGAATGTATGGCAAAATCCACCACAGTAATATAAAGTAATTAGCCTCTGATTAAAATTAATAAATTAATTTAAAAAATAAAGATTTTTTTAATGTGGACTATTTTCAAAGTCTTTATTGAGTTTGCTATAATATCGTTTCTGTTTTCTGTTTTT
>SJYV01014150.1:2192910-2235421 GCA_006410875.1 Neotragus pygmaeus | reverse complement strand
AAATCATGTATTGTTGTTGGCAATTGCTTATTTTATAAAAAATATGTTCATATTACATACATCTTTCTGGAGCATGACTTTTTTCTCTTATGATATTTAGATTCTGGAATCTTCTGCACCAAATTAACTGGTGTCAACAAATGGACACATAATAATTCCATGGCAGAGATGTAAATGCTTTTATACAACCATTGCCCTATTCATGGTCATTTTCTTTGTTTGCTGGAAATTTCTGAGCATTAAAGCGCTATGATAGAAAAGCAGGGGAGAGGCCAGCCTGATTAATTACGCTTTCAAACTTGAGTAAGCTTTGGGGGCTGAGCTATGGATTTGATGCATATGGCAAGAGGTTCATTTTGGGTTAAGTAACGATCTGAAATCACCCAACAGTTAGATAATTGACCCAATTTAATTTTCCTATAGAAGGACGAATGCTAGTTTGTCTCTTGATCTATCACAATGTCAGCACACATATTACAAACCGGTCGGCTAAGTATGAAGCTATTATTACTAATTAAAAGCCCTTCCCTGCAATGTTGCCGCCTCCTCTGCCTCGCTAGCCCACCTGCCCAACCTACCCAGGATTCACCGCTTCAGGAATGGTTAATGTGAGCCCAAATTAATAGCTCAATTAACAATCAGGATTGAGGCTTCCAGGTAACAGAGATCAGGATCAATAACTTATGTTCAGTGAAATTAAAGGAAGTTGTTAAGTCAAGTGTTTAAAAGCTGCACACACGAACTGTGGGGATATCCATCAAAACCCTTTGGGTTCTTTCTCTGGAGAGCCTGGGAAGTACATCTTTCTTTGGCCCATCTTCCACATGGATGCGCGCCTAATGAAGCAGATACGTTCCTCACTGATTCTTTTATGAAGTAAATCCCAGGGCCCGGATGGCCTGGAGCACCTGAGCTGACTTGAGGGTGAGACTCTTCTTTCATCAAAGATGATACGGCAGAGGCAGAGATTCAGAAGTATCTCTCAAGGTCCCCTTCAGCATCTTTTGGAAGGGTGGAAGGAATGAAGTTTGCCTTCCTCCTTGATTTTGTTCAGTCTGCTCAGCATCCTAAACATTTGACCATTCAACCAATGTTTAATGAGCACTTACTCTGTTCCTCTAAGCTTGACTTTTTAGTTTTAAAAAGGTTTTAATTTTTAATATTTATTTTTAATTGATTGATGATTGCTTTACAATATCGGTTTGATTCCTGCTGCACATCAACGTGAGTTAGCCACAGGGACACATAGTTTAAGAAATTATTTGTTTATTTTTGGCCGCCCTGGGCCTTGTTGCTGTGTGAGGGCTACTCTCGACTGGCAGTGCCCAGGCTTCTCTTGTTGCCGGGCACAGGCTGGTGGGCTCGACGTCTTCAGTAACTGCAGCACGTCGTTGCAGTTCCCAGGCTCCAGAACACAGGCTCAATAGTTACAGCACACAGAGCTCAGCTGCCCCGAGGAATATGGGATCTTCCCAGATCAGAGGTCGAACGCGTGTCATCTGCACTGGCAGGCCAGCTCTTCACCACCAGCAGCGAAGTCCTAGGCTTGACTTTTTAATCTTTCCTGAGTTGAGCCCTATGTATCGTTCACATATCATTACTTGGATGAGTGAGGGTAGGCTCGACTGAAATAATAAACAGCCCCAGACATGAGATGGAATCACACACCAGAAGTCCAGGTCTGGTCTGCTCTGAAACAGTCCTCAGTGGGTATTCAAGTTGAAAGGCAGCTCCTCTTTAAGTGGAAGCTGAAGCTGTTTCTACCTTGTCCTTGTTGCTCCTCTGTTCTTTAGGACCTAATGACTGTCTCCATCCAGCTGATGGAAGGGACAAGATGGTGAGGAGAAGTTACACACCACCTCTTAAAAGCCTGAGCTCAGAAGGGCCTTCGACATACTGGCTTCTAAGCCTCTGAGAGGGCTTCTCAGATGGCGCTAGTGGTAAAGAACCCACCTGCCAATGCAGGAGACACGAGAGACACGGGTTTGATCCCTGTGTCGGGAAGATCCCCTGGAAGGGGCATGGGAACCCACTCCAGTATTCTTGTCTGGAGAATCCCATGGACAGAGGAACCTGGTGGGCTACAGTCTGTAGGGTTGCAAAGAGTCAGATATGATTGAAGCCACTTAGCATGCAAGCCTCTGAGAAGTCAAGGCAAGAGTTGCAGGTTACACAGAACTATGCTTTGAACTCAGGCAGGAGGAATTCTCTGAGGGTGATTTTGGTAGAGAGCTCCTAAAAGTGAAAAGTGGAAGTGTTAGTCACTGAGTCGTGTCTGACTCTTTGTGACCCCATGGAATTCTCCAGGCAAGAATACTGGAGTGGCAGCCATTCCCTTCTCCAGGGAATCTTCCCCACCCAGGGATTGGACCTTGGTTTCCTGCACTGCAGGCAGATTCTTTACCACCTCAGTCACCAGGGACTTAAAGCTTTTCCTCTACCTATTAGCCAAGGCCTGCAGTTTCTTATCCAGGGACTATAGTCATTCAGGTCCCAAACTAAAATCAGAGTGTCAAAACCACTGTCCCTGGGAGAGAAGAGAGTAATGCCAACCGAGGTAACAGCGACTGAAAAAAGTCAACTGTGATTAGAAAAACTCAAATGAATCCAGCTTTTTCTTCATCCACTAAAAAAATTAAAAAACACATAAGCTACCTGTGTTCATTATATGTAACATGGTCAGAGAGAAATACACAGCAAGTATAATGAAAATCATTTATAACCAATAGGCAACAACTGGTAATACTTAAGTGCATTTTCCTTATTAGTAGTATTACTGTTAGTAACAAAATCGGGAGATGTCTTTAATGCAAAATTTTGGCTTAAACACATGCCATAAACATTTCTGCCACCATTAAAAGCCCACTGCAGACATTAGTTACAGCAGTTGCATAATAGCCTCTTATACAGGTAACATCTGTGCAGGTAATTCATTTGACCAACCTTCAACTGAATATTTATGTTGTTTTCAGCTTTTCACTGCTAAATTAATGCTGGTATTAACTGGTTTTATGTTCATATATCTTTTCACTACAAATGTGACAAATTGCTGTACCTAAAGTTTTGAAAAAGAAACAAAAAATATCAACCATCCACCACCATCATAACTACTTCTAATATTTTTCCGTATTTCCTTCTACTTTTTCTCCCACACAGAATTTAGGTTCACCTTTTCCTTTTAAGTCAACTTTTTCACTCTCCTCTTTCACTTTCATCAAGAGGCTCTTTAGTTCTTCTTCACTTTCTGCCATAAGGGTGGTGTCATCTGCATATCTCCTGTTCACCTTTTCCTGACTATGAAAGTAATGTAGGGACTACCCTGGTGGTCCAGTGGCTAAGACCCCATGCTCCCAATGCAGGGGGCCCGGGGTTCAATCCCTGGTCAGGGAACTAGACCCCACATGCTGCAACTAAGACAGAACATCCCATGTGCCTTATCTAAGACCTGCCACAGCCAAATAAATAATGAAATAAATATTTTAAAAATTATGAACATATAATGACTTTCTAAGAATTTGAAAACACAGCAACTGAAAGGCAGGGACAAAAGTCATCCATAAGTCATCAGCTACAAGCGATCACCATTAATTCCTTGACTATTTCCTCACATTATTATTATTATTGTTATAATTAGTTTAAATTATTTACTGTTTTACATGACTGAAATTGTGCTAAACCTACCAATTCTCCACCCCCCCACCCTTAGTTTGCTTAATACCATATTATGAACATGTCTCCTTGTGATTAAAAGTTTAAAAATATATTTTAGAAAAGCATTAAATATTACAACATAATCTTTTAGTGACTGCATACCATCTCTTCATATAGATCTGTCACAATGAATTTAACATTCTCATCAGGGGTGACAACTTTAGCTATCATGTTTTGCTGTAAGAAGCATCTTTACATTCACATTAAAAACATTCATTATTTTAAAAATATTCTCTTTCATTGTGGTTTATCACAAAATATCGAACATAATTCACTGTGCTATACAATAGGACCTTGTCATTTATCCATTCTCTATATAATAGTTTGTATCTGCTAATCCAAAACTCCCAACCCTTTCTTCCCCCACCCACCCCACTGTTGGTAATCACAAGTCTGTTCTCTACTTCCGTGAGTCTATTTCTGTTTTGTAGACAGGCTCATCTGTATCATATTTTAGATTCCAGTGTGAGTGACATCATATGGCATTTGTCTTTCTGACTTACTTCACTTGGTATGAAATCTCTAGTTGCATTCAGGTTTTTGCAAGTGACATTATTCATCCTTCATCATGGCTGAGATATTCTATTATCTATCTAGCTGTCTGTCTATCTATCTGTATATCACATCTACTTTATTCATTCATTTGTTGATCAACATTTGTTTCCATATCTTGGTTATTATAAACAGTGTTACTTTTACACATACATTTTGATCACATTGTTGGTGATTTCTTCAGGATAGATTGCCAGAAGTGGAATTACTGCCCACAGACAGAGATATACGAATACATTACAGACATCTCTTGCACATACTTTTACATAGTAGTCACAGCTAATGCACAGGGCATGTCATGCTGTATCCTGATTTTGACTTATCCTGTTAGCATAAGAGTTTCTCTCAACGTTGATTTCCTTGAAGGAAGCGATAAGTTCATACATTTTATATCCCCAGGCCAGTGATTGCACAAAAAAGAGGCATACCTCTAACTTCAGAGGTGGTGAGACTGTTGATTGTCAATCCAGGCAGCCAGAGTTTGCATCTGGGATGCGACTTATCAGCAAGTTGACTAACCTCTCTACCCTTTAGTTTCCTCATCTGTTAAAGGGGAAGGGTTTCCCTGGTGACTCAGTGACAAAGAATCTGCTTGCAATGCAGGAGATGTGGGTTCGATCCCTGGGTCAGGAAGATCCCCTGGAGGAGGAAATGGCAACCCACTCCAGTTTTCTTGCCTGGGAAATCCCATGGACAGAGGAACCTGGCAGGCTACAGTCCATGGGGCTGCAGAGAGTTGGACACGACTTAGTGACTAAACAAGTTAGTACCAATCTCATAGGATTGTTGGAAGGATTCAATACACCCCTCCTATCATGTAATAGGAACCCTGTGAGTTTCGTTCACTCTTGGAATTGGAGGATGTTTTGTGTTGACTATGAACACAAACCTTCAGAATCATGCATCCCTAAGGTTTGAGCTGCTCTCTGCCAGGAGATGCTCAGAAGTCATTTTACCTCTTAGCCTTATTCTCTTCATTGGTAAAATATCTACCTTATGATGTGATTTGTATGTGAAGTTGAACTAAGGTGATATGAGTTAAGCATTCAGCACTCTGCCTGGCAGCTAGGAAAGTGTTAATAATTGGGAGCTACAGTACGCTGTCTCTTGTACAATGTCACGAACCTCAGTCCATGGTTCATCAGGCACTCTCTCTATCAGACCTAGGCCCTTAAATCTATTTCTCACTCCCACTGTATAATCATAAAGGATTTGATTTAGGTCATACCTGAATGGTCTAGTGGTTTCCCCTACTTTCTTCAATTTAAGTCTGAATTTGGCAATAAGCAGCTCATGATCTGAGCCACAATCAGCTCCCAGTCTTGTTTTTGCTGAATGTATAGAGCTTCTCCATCTTTGGCTGCAAAAAATATAATCAATCTGATTTTGGTGTACAGACTGGTTCCAAATAGGAAAAGGACTACGTCAGGGCTATATATTGTCACCCTGCTTATTTAACTTCTATGCAGAGTACATCATGAGAAATGCTGGGCTGGAAGAAGCACAAGCTGGAATCAAGATTGCTGGGAGAAATATCAGTAATTTCATATATGCAGATGACACCACCCTTATGGCAGAAAGTGAAGAGGAACTAAAGAGCCTTTGATGAAAGTGAAAGAGGAGAATGAAAAAGTTGGCTTAAAGCTCAACATTCAGAAAACTAAGATCATGGCATCTGGTCCCACCACTTCATGGAAAATAGATGGGGAAACAGTGGCAACAGTGGCTGACTTTTTTGGGGGGGAGGGCACCAAAATCACTGCAGATGGTGATTGCAGCCATGAAATTAGAAGATGCTTACTCCTTGGAAGAAAAGTTATCACCAATCTAGATAGCATGTTGAAAACCAGATACATTACTTTGCCAACAAAGGTCCATCTAGTGAAGGCTATGGTTTCTCCAGTGGTCATGTATGGATGTGAGAGTTGGACTGTGAATAAAGCTGAGCACTGAAGAATTGATGCTTTTGAACTGTGGTGTTGTAGAAGACTGGAGAAGGCAATGGCACCCCACTCCAGTACTCTTACCTGGAAAATCCCATGGACGGAGGAGCCTGGTAGGCTGCAGTCCATGGGGTCGCTAAGAGTCAGACACGACTGAGCAACTTCAGTTTCACTTTCCACTTTCATGCATTGGAGAAGGCAATGGCAAGCCACTCCGGTGTTCTTGCCTGGAGAATCCCAGGGTCAGGGGAGCCTGGTGGGCTGCCGTCTAAGGGGGTGCACAGAGTCAGACACAACTGAAGCGACTTAGCAGCGTCAGTTGGAGAAGAGTCTTGAGAGTCCCTTGG
The DNA here is from genome assembly GCA_006410875.1 of Neotragus pygmaeus. Lineage (NCBI taxonomy): Eukaryota > Metazoa > Chordata > Mammalia > Artiodactyla > Bovidae > Neotragus > Neotragus pygmaeus. The sequence continues at coordinate 2,228,868 of SJYV01014150.1, read as the reverse complement.
ACTGCAAGGAGATCCAACCAGTCCATTCTAAAGGAAATCAGCCCTGGGTGTTCTTTGGAAGGAATGGTGCTAGAGCTGAAACTCCAGTACTTTGGCCACCTCATGTGAAGAGTTGACTCATTTGAAAAGACTCTGATGCTGGGAGGGATTGGGGGCAGAAGGAGAGGGGATGACAGAGGATGAGATGGCTGGATGGCATCACCGACTCGATGGACGTGAGTTTGGTGATAGACAGGGAGGCCTGGTGTGCTGCGATTCATGGGGTTGCAAAGAGTCGGACAAGACTGATCGACTGAACTGAACTGAACTCAGATAAGACAAGGCAGGAATTGTGAGATTGCTGAGCCCCTGAAGGGGATCTGGCCAACAAAGCCCCATGCTTAACCACATTCCAAGTTTCACACAACAAAACAGAGTTAACAGGAAACCAGAGCTGCAATCTGGTTACAGGTTGATGGTGATATCAGTTTGCAACCCTCCTGGGATTTTAAATGGAACCTGAGTTGCAATCTGTGAAGCCTCACCCCTGGAGCAGACATGCTGTCTAGTACCCATTCCCAGTTGGGACTCCAGATGTGCTGTGCCACAGAACTTACCAGCACTGTTTAAATCTGGATGTTGGTCAAAACCCAATTTGGTGATGTATTCTCTGCTCCATTTTTCTTTTCATGTTGGTATATTGAAGGTACACTAGATAATTCTCCAATAAATATTTGTATTATTTATTTGTATATAACAAGTGGCTTATTTTGTTAACAAATCCTTTGTACCTGAGATGAAAGTGAAAACTTTTGGCAAAACAGTGACTCAGTGGTAAAGAATCTTTCTGCCAATCCAGGAGACTCAAGTTTGATCCCTGGGTCTGGAAGATCCCTCAGAGAAGGAAATGGCAACGCACTCGAGTATTCTCGCCTGGGAAATCCCGTGAACAGAGGAGCCTGGTGGGCTACAGTCCATGGGGTTGCAAAGAGTCGGACATCACAGAGCAACTAAACAACAACAAATCATTACGAAATGACTTCATTTTTCTCCAGTGAGTTCTTTTGTTCTAATATCTACTTTGTCTGATATTGATATAACCTTTAATATAGCTCCAGCTTTCTTTGCTGTAATATCCTGGTATATCTTTTTTCATTCATTTACTTTAAACCTATTTTTTGTCTTTAATTTGAAGTGCTTTTTATTTATTTATTTTTGGTAATCAGAATATAATTGGATCTTGCTTTTTTAAAAATTCAATGTATCAATTACAAATGGGTACTTATCAACAGTATTGCCAATGACTGAACAACAAAGATGTTTGCCATCTTCCTCTATGGAGACTGAAGCCCATGTTGCTATAGCTCTTGACCTTCAACAACCCCTGAGTTAGTTCAGGGTGGAGTGAGGCCTTCTTTGCTCCAGGGAATCTGGTGGGACAGCTCTTTAGATCATTTTAGTTCAATCGCTCAGTCGTGTCTGACTCTTTGCAACCCCATGAACTTCAGCATGACCAGTTTTCCTGTCTGTCACCAACTCCCAGAGCTTGCTCAAACTCATGTCCATCCTTAGATGCTCTTTAATACTTGGATGTTTCTTAGGAACAGATTTCATGATCTCAATCNTTTAGATCATTTTAGTTCAATCGCTCAGTCGTGTCTGACTCTTTGCAACCCCATGAACTTCAGCATGACCAGTTTTCCTGTCTGTCACCAACTCCCAGAGCTTGCTCAAACTCATGTCCATCCTTAGATGCTCTTTAATAGTTGGATGTTTCTTAGGAACAGATTTCATGATCTCAATCCTTGCTGCTGCTGCTGCTGCTAAGTCGCTTTAGTCGTGTCCGACTCTGTGCGACCCCATAGATGGCAGCTCATCAGGCTCCACCGTCCCTGGGATTCTCCAGGCAAGAGTACTGGAGTGGGGTGCCATTGCCTTCTCCAATGCATGAAAAGTGAAAAGTGAAACTGAAGTCGCTCAGTCGTGTCCGACTCTTAGTGACCCCATGGACTGCAGCCCACCAGGGCCCTCCGTCCATGGGATCTTCCAGGCAAGAGTACTGGAGTGGGGTGCCTTTGCCTTCTCCGCTCAATGCTTGCATCTCCTCATATCTAGAGAAGCACTAAATCCTTTCATGGTGACATCAAATCCTCATAAATAACAAAAAAACCTTTTTCAAAATGAGTGCTTCATGGCATCGAACTCCCCCTTCACCTAAACCTTATATATTGACCGTCCCCCACTGCTGCTTTGGAGCAGTCTCTCAGAGCTATCTGAGATGCTGCCTCCTGGGCTGCAGTCCTCATTTTGCTCGAAATAAACCTTAACTCACAACTTTCAAGTTGTACATCTGTTTTAGTTGGCAAATGTGATAATCTCTGCCTTTTAATTGATGATGTTCAGCCTGTCTAAGTTTAATGTGACTTTGGATACGATTAAGTTTACTTCATTTTGTTACTGTTTCCTATTTGTTATATCTGTTCTTTAGTCTCCTTTTCTCTTTTTCTTACTTCTTTTAGATAATTTAATTTTATCTCCCTTGTTAATTGATTTGCTTGACTGTTTTGTTAATTTAGTTGACTGTTACAGGGGTTATCGCTTGCTCAGTCATGTCTAATTGCTTGTGATTCCATGGACTGTAGCCTGCCAGACTCCTCTGTCCATGGGATTCTCCAGGCAAGAACACTGAATTGGGTGGCCATTCCCTTCTCCATGGGATCTTCCTGACTAGGGGACAGATCCTGGGTCTCCTGCATTGCAGGCTGATTCTTTACCTTCTGAGCCACCAGGGAAATCCAATTATATCAAGGTAGTGAATAAAGATGTGTGATCTTTTTATTAATACCTTGACTATATTCAGAGGATTGAATGTTACTTCATAACTGTACTATGATTATATTAAAATATTTCTAGAACAAAGAAAACATTTAAGAAAAAAATTTTTCCTCATGGGCTGTATTATTTCTGTTCTTTGTATGCCCGGTAATCTTTGATAGGATGCCAAACATTGTTGGCTGTTGGATATTTTTGTAGTCCTATAAATATTCTTGCACTTTTATCTGCAATGTATTTGTTGTTGGGAACAGTTAGATTCTTTTGGGTCTTTCTTAAAGAGTTGTTAGGTGAGACCAGAGAAGTGCTTAGTCCTATGGCTAATTGGTGGCTCAGATGGTTAGGAATCTGTCTGCAATGCAGGAGATCCAGGTATGATCCTTGGAAGATCCCTTGGAAAAAGGAATGGTTACCCATTCCAGTATTCTTGCCTGGAGAATCCCATGGACAGAGGAGCCTGGAAGACTACAATCCATGGGGTCACAAAGATTCGGGCATGACTGACTAACTATACAATACAATTGTTCCCCACCCTTGGGGCAAGATCCTTCTGAATAGTCTGAATTATGAGGCTTTCAGTCTGGTTTCTAGGAACGGGCATTATTCCCAGACCTTGTGAACACTTGCTACTGTTCCTTTTAACCCATCAAATGGTTCTTTCTTTGTCCTTGTGAGTTTCCTCATACATACGTACGATCAGCACCCTGCTGAATGCTCAAGGAAGACCTTTTGCAGATCTTCAGGATTCTGTCTCTGTGCAGACCTCTACTCTTACGAACTCTGTCCTGAAAATCCTAGCTGCTTTGGTCTCTGTAGAATTAGCTCAACTCAGGAAGTCTGCTGGGCTCCTCCCAGGTTCTGTTTTCCTGTGTTGTGTGGCCTGGAGCAACCCTTAGGCATTATTCTTGGGAAGTCCTATGGCTTACTCATTTGTTTCATCTTTCAGGGATCATCATTCTTCATAGCATGATGTCCCAAAAATTGTTGTGTATTTGTTGTTGTCATTGTGTTGCTTTTTGGGTGAGAATGTACATTAGGTCCCTTTTACTTCATCTTGTCTGCAAGCAGATGTCCTCTACAGGCTCAATAATTCCCCAAGGCCACACAATCAATTGTTTTATAGCTTGGGATCACACCTCTGTATACTAGGTCATATTTCAGTTATCATTCCACTGTTTTTGAAGATTCCTTCCAGTGAGTTCTCCAAGGTTTCTTTGGGGTTCATATTTTAAGAGAATATAACCTACTTTTTCTACAAGAATTTTGTTTTGAGATGAAGACATATTCCATTCTGTTTTGGGTTTTTGTTTTTTGCTTTACAGTAGGTCCTTGTGTATACATGTCCATCCTAAACTCCTTACCCATCTCCCCCAACCATGAGTTTGTTTTCTTAGTTTGGGAGTCTGTTTCTGTTTTTTTAAGTAAGCTCATTTGCACCATTTATGCAATAATGCAAATTGCAAGGACTGAGTAAGATATCAAGATATCTAGGTGATAATTTTATGAGTCTCAGGCATTGGAGAGGTCTCTAAAACTTTAGAAAATATGCTGAATTCTTAGCAGCCATATCGTGTTCCATATTGCATTGTTCTTTTCATAATTGCATTTAAAAATATATACATGATGAATAAACACTCCACCTCCTACTTTCAGTTATATTTACTGTACAGCATTTCCCAAGGGAACTATGAAAAACACACATACTTATTAGTTCCAAGTATTTTCACAAAATAAAACTGATATCTCTTTTGCCTGAGATCTTTTTTTTTTTTTACTTAAGGATGAGAGTCCTTCCAACAGCATAACAGAGGCAATAAAAGAGTTTGCTGAACAATCTTAGAGTGATAAAAAATTTTCTCTTTTAATTAATTTTCTCCTTAAACAGACTGAGTTTGCTGAGTTTGAATTTAAATTTTTAAACATTTTTTGCTGAAGGGTTAATTGCCCACTTTCAAAGGCATCACCTTGGGATATTTCTGCAGGAAAATTTATAGCTTTAATGATTACTTAAATTGTTCTTTTCTTAATAAGAGGCTTAGACTGCTAACTTGTAAAGTGATCCTCATCTCTTGCAGTGGTTCTCAACTCTGTTTTCTCATCAGACTCACCTGGGAGCATTTAAAAGCTGTCAGTGCAAACAACCCCCACTCAGACCAATTAAATCAGTATCTCTGGGCATGGAGCCTGGGCATCTGTATATTTTAAAACTCCCCTGGTGGCTTTAGTTTGCAGCCAGCACTGAAAACCACTGAAAGAGTAAAAAGGCCCTCATTTTAGAGATGAGAAAATGGAAGCTTAGGAGGGCTAGCTGGTTGTCTAGTGTTATACTGAGAAATTACACATTCAGTGCCCTGCGTGAAAGTCACTGCAATAGTGCTTCAAAGACACTTTCTTCAGTCCTTACAATGACCCAATGATTTTTTTAACCCATTTTATTTTGTTTATTTTAAAAGTCATTTTTAATTGGAGGATAATTGCTTTAAAACATTGTGTTGATTTCTGCTGTACAATGATGTAAATTACCTATTTTTGTTGTTGTTTATTCACTTAAGTCGTGTCAGTACACATATGCACCCTCTGTTTTGAGCCTCCCTCCCATCCCGGATGCCACCCCTCCAGGTCATCACAGAGAACCCAGGTGAGCTCCCTGTGCTACATAGCTGCTTCCTGCTAGCTAGCTATTTTACCAATGATGATGTATGGATGTCAATGCTACTTCTCAATTTGTCCCACCCCCTCCTTCCCCCACTGTGTTTGTAAGTTTGTTCTCTACATTTCCATTCCTGCCCAGTAAAAATGTTCATCAGTACCATTTTCTAGATTCCATATACATATGTGTTAATATATGGTATTTGTTTTTCTCTTTCTGACTTACTTCTCTCTGTGTACCAGGCTCTAGGTTCATCTACCTCACTATGATGGACTCAGTTTTATTCCTTTTTATGCATGAGTAATATTTTGTTGTATATATGTACCATAACTTCTTTATCCATTCATCTATTTATGAACATCTAGGTTGCTTCCATGTCCTACCTATTGTTTTTTTTTTTTTTTTANTTTTTCCTACCTGTTTTTGAAGCCAATGATCTGCTTTGCTATTTGCCTGAAGTCCTCTGCCAGCCTTCAGAAGTTGTTTTGTGGAATTTACTCAGCGTTGGATTGTTCTTTTGATGAAATTGTGTGGGAGAAAGTGGTCTCCCGTCTTATTCCTCCGCCATCTTCCCTGTCCTACCTATTGTAATCAATGCTGCTATGAACTTGGTTTACTCCATTTTATAGTCAAGAGAACTGAGGTTCACAAATGCTGAGTGATTTATCCAAGGTCATGTTGTTAGAAACGTGGACATATAACTGCTTCCTGATCCTCAGCATAATGCTTTTCTCATTAAACCTCTCTGAGTATGTTGCTGGAATTTCTTTGTAACCCTGTTCATAGAGAGACATCTTTTAATTTCCTGCATTGGGTTCAATTAGTGACACACCAGTGGGTGGAACTCTCATCGGGCCTGTTTATATCAGTTGACATGTTTATTAAATAAACAAACAAGTAAATATATATGCTGGTTATGCTCATCAGATATGTTTATTTTATTTATTTATTTTTCAAAAGAGCCTCAGAAACATATTTATTCAGGTATTACAAATAATGTAATTTTAATTAAACAAGAATTTTTAATTAAGATTTTAAATAAACAAGAATGTAGATCCAATGGCCTTAAGCAAAAAAAAGAAAAAAAGTATATTGACTTATGTCATTTTTAAGTCTAAGTATCCTGAATCAGGTCTCAGATCCTATAGTAAACAGTGTTATTTGTCCCTATTTATTTTTTCGGCTTTCTTGCCTTGTAGCTATGAGCTCAGGACTGATATTCACAGGCTCTGATTAGCTTGGTTGGAGTCATGTGTCTGCTTTTGAACCAGTCATTGTGGGGAAGGGAATGCTGTCATCTCATTGGCTGAGTTTGGATCACCTGACTGTGCTGGAGCCAGAGAGTTGGTGGTGTTAGATCTCTGAACCCTATGAACTCAGGAAGGGAAGGAGAAGGTCATTTCCAAGAAGGTAAAGTTTGGATGCTGTCAACAAACAGATTCCAGAGAGGCCAACAATAAATCCCATGACACTGGACTCGGAGGGGTCTGATTAAACTCTGGAAACTCGCTTGAGGGGATGGGATGTCAGAGCAGAGTCCAGTCATTAGTAAGCTCCCATCCTCTCCCAAATTGCATGTCCAACCAAGGCCCTGGAAATCCACCTCCCCTCCCTTCTGTGCCAAGACAGAGCTAAGGAACCACAGAAAGACCATTTTCTGATGTAATGTTATTAGAACAAGGTTTACTTTCTGTGTGTGTGTGTGTGTGTGTGTGTGTAGATTTCCATAAAAGCAGAATTAGGGACTTTGCTGGCAGTCCAGTGGTTTAGACTTTGCCTTTCAATGTGGAGTACCATACCTGGTCAGGGAGCAAGATTCCACATGCCTCGTGGCCCAAAAACCAAAACCTAAAACAGAAGCAATATTGTAACAAAATTCAATAACAACTTTAAAAATGGTCCACATAAACAAAACAAAAGCCTAGAATTACTGTGTTAAGGCCCTATTAAGTAAATGGAAATCAGTGAAACTTGTCCATCTCCCACGTGCCCTACTAGCAATGTTGCTGATTCACGTGGGTCTTAAAGAGAGAGAGAGGTACTGGGGCTGACTTCTGAAGAATCATTAAGAACGTGGGGGGGGACCTCCCTGGTCCAGTGGCTAAGACTCTGCACTCTCAATGCAGAGGCCCGGGTTCTGTCCCTGGTCAGGGAACTAGATCCCTCATGCTGCAACTAAGAACTCACACACTGCGACAAAAGATACTGTGTGCTGTAATGAAGACTGAAGGCTCCACAAGCCGCAGCTAAGACTCAGCACAGCCAAATTAAAAAATATATATACCAAAACCAAAAGATCTTGGGATCTTTCCCCAACTGACTCGATCACTCTGCACATTTGATGAATCACAGCATCATCACCATTTATTGCTCCAGTGATGAACGTTCACAGCTGCTAGAAGAGTTTTTATGAGGCCCTGCTTAAAAAGAAATGAACACTCTGGTGACAATGCTGTTTCTACTTGAAGTGCCAGAGGACTGGGCCTTCTAGAGGCTTGGGCTGGGGCTAGAAGGGGCTCCAGCTCAGACATCAGAACACAGTTTTATGTAGCGTCAGTGATGGGAAGCAGGTGGGAAGGCAAAAAGCACTGAGGATATTTAGCAACTGGTTATAGAGTGTTCCAGAAAATGAGAAGAGTAAATGGCAAGACATTTAAATAATCAGAGGACCAGGCATGTAAAAATGTTGATGGGGATGGATGAGATTTACATACAAAAATGTTCAGCACAGCTACCACTCATAGGATGAAAAATGGAAATAACTCAATTATTTCTCAATTATATAATGATAGAGGATTAAATCAATTACGATTCATTCATTTATAGGCTGTTATATAGCCATCACTAATGATACTCTGAAGAATTTGCAATAAAATGGGGAAACTACTTTTGATCTGTGGAATATGAGCAGGGTATACAAGCAGAACATTGTCTCAACCACACTTTTTTTTCCCATGTTACGGCTTCACCATTTTCTTCATTTTCATATACTTAATAGAAACCTATTTTCCTTTTATGTTTATGAAGTCAATACACCTATATCAATGAAACTTGGAAAGCACAGAAAAGTATAAACAAAGGACCCACAATTCCTTTACAGAGTAATAACTGTTGCTAAGGTTTTGGAGCATTTCCTTTTTTGTTTGTTTAATTACTAAGTCGTGCTGGACTCTTTGCGACCCCGTGGACTGTACCCCTCCAGGCTTCTCTGTCTATGGGATTTCCCAGGCAAGAATACTGGGTTGGGTTGCCATTTCCTCTTCCATGGGATCTTCCTGGCCCAGGGATTGAACCCTGGTCTCCTGCATTGGCAGGCGGATTCTTTATAACTGAGCCACGAGGGAGCTTCTCTGCATGTGTTATACTAGACTTTTCTTATCGTCACAATTTCTGCCAACACTCTTGTCTTTGCAGTTAACATAGCTAGTGTCTCTGTTTCTTAATCTGGGGGTGGTCCAGTGCCTTATCGTAGTGAATTTACTCTATTCTTTTCCACTCTGCCCCCAGGGATCTATCACCCCAAAGGGTACACTGGCCCCTTTCCAGTATCTTCTCAAAAAGGCTCTGATGTGAAAAGAGGTTGGGATAAGCTGGTGATACTTAAAAAAATGTTAAACATCACTCTTCTTGAACTTCATTGGCAATTCTGTACCACAGGGAATTTCTCACTGTCACAGTCTTAAATTCTAGCTTTCCACCATCGTGACTGCTATCCTGATCAACTAGCATTCAGTTAAATAATCCTATTAGTATATTCAGAGGCTTAATTCTCCCATCATTTCATTCCATCTAGACATATATGAAGAGACTTGAATTTCAAATTCAAAAATTATTGTCCACTTGTACGTGCTTAGTTGCTCAATCATGTCTGACTCTTTGTGACATTTTGGATTGTGGCCTGCCAGACTTCTCTGCCCATGGGGTTCTCCAGCCAAGAATACTGGAGTGGATTTCAATGCCCTTCTTCAGGGGATTGAACACGCATCTTCTGTGTCTCCTTGTTTGTAGGCGATTCTTTACCTCCCGAACCATCGGGGAAGCCCACTGTCCACTTGTACTCCCACATTGAAGATAAATTATTTTCCTAAAATAATTATTTATGTCCTCTAGAACAATCAAAATTTACTTTTTAAATGACATACATGAATATATACACACACATACTCACAGATACACACAGACACATAAAATATATATCTATAAAACACACATGAGGATGTGGGATGAATTGGGAGGTTGGGATTGACACACACACAATACTGATACTATGTATAAGATAGATAACTAATGAGAACTTACTATATAGCTTGGGAACTCTACTCAGTGTTCTGTGGGGACCCAAATAGGAAGGAAATCCAAAAAAGAGAAGATATGTGTATACATGTAGCTGATTCGCTTCACTGTACAGCAGAAACTAACAACATTGTAAACCAACATACTTTAGTAAAAAAGTATATAAAGTATATGTGAAGAAGATATGTGTATGGATGATTTTTGATGACCAAGCACTATATACATTAATTCACAGCTGTGTTTTCACTTATTATTTTTCATAACAGCTAGGATGCTATCAAATAATAAATACCATTCCTTCGCACACTGCTGCTGCTGCTGCTGCTGCTGCTAAGTCGCTTCAGTCATGTCCGACTCTGTGCGATTCCTAAGAAAATACAAAAAAAAAAAAAAAACTTTGCCAAAGCAAATTATGGCGTGTCATTGTTTATAAGATGTTACCTGACTTCAATGATGTCATTATGTGAAAGCAAGTGGTTCTAAGAGTAAGTGACACAGGATATGTATCAATCAACTGAAGCCACAATAAAATGATGTAAAAGACTACCCCACACTCAACTCAATAGCACACAAGTAAGGAATTGTTTATTGCTCAAGTATCTGTTGGTTTGCTTAGGGACAGGGAAAGCGTCAGCTCCATATTTGCCCTTTAGGGACCCTGGCTGAAGGGAAAGTGGTGGATCACTGGAGAATAAAAGGGCAAGTCAACAAAATAAGCAGATTTTGCATCTTTTTTAAAATGCCATGTTTGCCAACGTGCCATTAGCTGATGCAAGTAACATGGCCAGTTCCAAAGCCAAGGAGTGTATGTGGGGGATGTATATTCTACCCATTCTGCTGAGGATGGTTATATATATAATTCAGTACTGAGCAGTGAAGCATTGAGAGCAATAACTCAATGGGGTATTTCAAAATCATTATGCCTTGTAATTTATGCCCCTTTGTAACCTACCTTATATAATTGTTGGAGCAAAGTAGATCCTTCATACATATCATGCAAGAAGAAAAAAAAGAAGTAAATATACCAAAACATTGACCATGGTTGTTACAGAAAGGGGGAATGAAAGATGATTTTTGTTTTCTTCTTTGTCCTTTTGATTTCTCTGTTTTCTGTGGTGAGTACGTGTTATTATAAAAGGCCAGACAATAGGGAATTTCTTGGCAATCCAGTGGTTAAGGCTCAGCTTCTTACTGCAGGGAGCCCCAGGTTTGATCCCTGGTTGGGGAAATTAAGATCCCAAAAGCTGCATGGAGAGGCCAAAAAAAAAAAAAAGTCAAAATATAAAATAATAAACCTACACTTACATAATTCGTTATATCCGTTATAGATTGAAGGCAGTTACAGAGAGAAAGAAGAAGTTATTTCAGAGGGAATTAAGAGGAAGGCATTGGATTTTGGGGACAATGGCATCAGTATACACTATTAGGGTCCCCAATATAATAGAGATTAGGGGCTATGAGGCAGATGATTAAGATGTTCTGATTCTGAGGAATGACAACAGCTTGATTGTCTGAAGTAGTTCTCAGAACCGAGTCTGTCACAGAGAACTAACTTCTGTTTGCCAGGATGAAGGATGCAAGGAAGGGATAGGGAGTTTGAGATGGACATGTACACACCGATATATTTAAAATGGATAACCAACAAGGACTTAACTGTAAAAAAAAAAAAAAAAAAGAAGACATATTTAATGCCAAAATTGGAGAAGAAGTGACGTGAAGTCACTCAGTCATGTCTAACTCTTAGCGACCCCATGGATTGTAGCCTACCAGGCTCCTCAGTCCATGGAATTTTCCAGGCAAGAGTGCTGGGGTGGGTTGACATTTTCTTCTCCAAAAATTGGAGAAGACATAATCTAAAAATAGAGGATAGATTTTTAAATTAAGTTAATTTAGATTAATTGAAAAAAAAAAAAAAAACTGAGTCTGTGAAGCCAGGTCCACATCTTAGAGATGGGTACCAAGAGATCAGAGTAAATGTGCCAGGAAGATGAGCTCTACGTTCAGAACACTGAGCTTGGATGCCTGCTGCTGCTGCTGCTGCTTCTAAGGCACTTCAGTCATGTCTGACTCTGTGCCACCCCACAGATGGCAGCCCACCAGGCTCCCCCATCCCCGGGATTCTCCAGGCAAGAATACTGGAGTGGGTTGCCATTTCATTCTCCAATTTGTATGCCTGACATCCTTCCTACCTTAGGTGAGAACTAGATCTGAAGATGAAGTTGAGACTGAATCTAGAAGTGAAGCAAAAGAACTTCAGTTGTGAGCAGACTCAGTAAGAAGATGCTGAACAAGATCCGACCAATATCTATGAACAGGCAGAGTATGGTCCAACACCAAGGACCACCAGGCAGAACTAAGCAAAATCTGAGCTGATTAGGACTTGACCAATATCTATGAACAAGCAGAGGTTGGTCCAACATTGAGGACCACCAGCATCACTTGAAGGGTATGTGAAACTGCAGATGGATGGCCCCACCTCCAGAGATTCTGAGTTACTAGGTCTGGGATGTACAGAGAATGTACATTTCAAATAAGCACCCAGGTCAGGTTGCTGCCGCTGGTCTGGGTACCACATGTTGAGAACCTCGGTGCTAAGGCAACTGTTTCCAGCTTGCTTGCAATTTCTACCACTTGGAGAGCTCTTCAACATCCTGATACCTAGGTTGCACCCCAGACCAATTAAATCAGAATCTAGGGGTGGGACTCAGTCATCAGTATTTTTTTTTTTAAAGCTCCCAAGGTGAATACAATGTGCAGCCAGGGTTGAAAACTGCTGCTCTGAGGAGAATTAATTTAATCTGTTTAACTACTGAGTACATTGGCAGCAGATATTAAATTTGCTCATCACCAACTACTCACCCGTTTCTCTGAAATTGTGCTTGTGGAAGTTTCCAGAAAGAGTGAGGTTTAAAATGGGAACTCAACCGCCTTCCTGGATCCCAAGGAAAATAGACAAAACTCCTGATACACCATTGAGAAGAAACATGGTGCATCTTGACCTGGGTATGTCAACATTTTAAATTTCCTGGTGGCATCTTTAGGGTTTTCTATGTATTGTATGCTATACTGATGTTGAAGCTGAAGCTGTAGTATTTTGGCCACCTGATGCAAATAGCCGACTCATTGGAAAAGTCCCTGATGCTGGGAAAGAGGACAGAAGGAGAAGAGGGCATCAGAAGATGAGATGACTGGATGTCACCACTGATTCAATGGACATGAACTTGGGCAAACTTCAGGAGGTGGTGAGGGACAGGGAGGCCTAGTGTGCTGCAGTCCATGGGGTCGCAGAGTCAATGGTATCATGTCACCTGCAAACAGCGAGAGTTTTATTTCTTCTCCAATTTCCTTGGAGAGGGACAAATGTCATGGTCAGATGCAGATTGTTTTTGTTGAAAAGAAGTGCTGTGAAGATGCTGAGGTATTTTTAAGATAGCATTTCTAGATCTATCACTTATTGTTAACATATTTAATTAATTAAATTTTGGTTGTGCTGGGTCTTAGTTGCAGCATGTGGGATCTTCGTTGCTCCATGGCATGTCAGATCTTAGTTCCTCAACCAGGGATCAAACCCATGTTCCCTGCTTTGAAAGGTGGATTCGTAACCCCTGGACCACCAGGGAAGTCCTAAAAGAACACCATTATCCTTCTAAGTCATCGCTTTAGGTCTTCAAAGTTGCCATGGAAGGAGTCAAAACTATGTCACACGAGGTGATTTTAAAGCTACACCTTGAAGGAGGTGGAATGTATCCCAAAGTCTCATCCTCTTTCTTTCTCATTTTGTTTCTATGACTTTCTTTCTTCTAACCCAGGCATCCATGGAGTTTTATTCTCTGGAGTGGTTTTTTTTTTTTTTTTAATCTGAGATAGCAGCCAGCTCTTTCCTGCTAAGGCATTAGCTTAATACATACCTCCTCCCACAGCAGAAGTCTTGTATTCACCCTATACTGTAAGATTGTATACCCTAAAAACCAGAGTCTTAGTTAGCATGAGATAAGGCTCTGCGGTGAGATCACACAGGCTTGGGGGCAGAAGAGGAGCTGTCTTCAAAGACTTGGTGATGGACTGAATGATATCCCTTCAAATTCATATTTGTTGTTGTCGTTTAGTCACTCAGTGGTGTCTGACTCTTTGTGACCCCATGGACCGTAGCCCGCCAGGCTTCTCTGTCCATGGAATTTCCCAGGCAAGAATATTGGAGTGGGTTGCCATTTCTTCCTCTAAGGGATCTTCCTGACCCAGGGATTGAACTTGCATCTCCTGTTGTCTCCTGCTTGGCAGGCGGATTTTTTTTTTACCACCGCTCCACCAGGGAAGCCCCTCAAATTTGTCTGCTGTGGTTTTAAACTCCAGTACTTCAGGGTGATAGGATCCTTATAAAATGAGGTCATAGATGTGGCTGAACCTAGAGATCACCATGCAGAATGAAGCAAGCCAGAAGGAGAGAAACAAACATGGTAAAACATCGCTTACATGTGGAATCTGGAAAAACGACACAGAGGAACTTATTTTCAAAGCAGAATAGAGACACAGATGTAGGGAACAGATGTGTAGATGCCAAGGGCAGAAGGGAGTGGGAGGAATTGAGAGATTGGGATTGACACACACGCATTACTGATACTATGTGTAAAACAGATAGCTAAGAAGAACTTGCTGTAGAGTGCAGGGAACTCTGCCAGATGCTCTGTAGTGGCCTAAATGGGAAGGAAGTGCTAAAACAGGGGGGATATGTGTATGCATATAGCTGACTCATTTTGCTCTACCACAGAAACTAATACAACCTCGCAAAGCCATGAAATTTTACTCCTTAGAAGGAAAGTGATGACCGACCTAGAGAGCATATTTAAAAGCAGAGACATTACTTTGCCAACAAAGGTCCATCTAGTCTAAGCTATGGTTTTTCCAGTGGTCATGTATGGATGTGAGAGTTGGACTATTAAGAAAGCTGAGTGCCAAAGAATTGATGCTTTTGACTTCTGGTGTTGGAGAAGACTCTTGAGAGTCCCTTGGACTGCAAGGAGACCCAACCAGTCCATTCTAAAGGAGATCAGTCCTGAGTGTTCATTGGAGGGCCTGATGTGGAAGCTGAAACTCCAATACTTTGGCCACCTGATGTGAAAAGCTGACTCATTTGAAAAGACCCTGATGCTGGGAAAGATTAAGAACAGGAGAAGAAGGGGATGACAGAGGATGATATGGTTGGGTGGCATCACTGACTCAATGGACATGGGTTTGGGTAAACTCCAGGAGTTGATGATGGACAGGGAGGCCTGGCATATTGCAGTCCAAGGGGTCGCAAAGAGTCAGACACGACTGAGCAAATGAACTGAATTGAACTGTAAAGCAACTTTACTCCAATAAAAATTAATTTTTTAAATGTGAAAAAATAAATGAAATGAGATTATATAGATGGGCTGTCATCAAATACAGTGTCCTTACTGGAGAAATTTAGACACAGACACGTACAGACAAAAGGTGCTATGAGGGAAAGGCACCCACTCCAGTATTCATGCCTCGGAAATCCCATGGACAGAGGAGCCAGCCGGGCTATAGTCCACAGGGTTGCAAAGAGTAGAACAAAATTGAGTGATTAACACTTTTGCTGGTAGGAAACAAAATTAGATCTGAATGGATAATTTGTTCAGGAAAGATTCAACTTATTTTCCATAGGACTGAACTGAATCAATGGAAAGTGGAGGCAGATGGATTCAGCTAAAAGTAAATATAATTGAACATTCTCAACTGGCTGCTGCTAACATAAATAACATCCTCTTAGACCAATGTTTGTCTCTATTTATGAGTGTGGGAATTTTGCTTTGTACGTGGGAAAGTAAATATAATATTTTTATTTTTGGAGGGAGTGTTTAAGAGACAAAGTGTTGGAAAGGAGAACTGAGAGATATGGGATGATGTCTGTTCTTCTTGGAATTCTCTGGGCTCGTTTTGAACTCTATGGAAAGAAGAGTTTAGATGCATAGGCTACTTCCTTGGCACAATTCCTGATACACAGAGACACTCAAAAATGTTATGTATCAGCTTGTTCACTGTCCCCTTCCCCTCCTGTATCTTTGTTGCAGACACTTTTTGGTGGACCGATCTTACCCACTGAAGAAAGAAGATACTGGTGGGCTGCTGTCTATTGGGTCGCACAGAGTCAAACACGACTGAAGTGACTTAGCAGAAGCAGTGGTAAAGAATCCTCCTGCCAATGCAGGAGACTCAGTTTAGATCTCTGGGTGGCGAAGATCCCCTGGAGGAGGATCCAATAGTCTTCCCTGGAAAATCACAGAGAAATGGACAGAGGAGACTTGTGGACTCCAACCCATAGGGTCACAAAGAGTCAGGCACGACGCATGACCTGTTGATAAAAGTTGCTCTTCCTCTAGAAATGTCCCTTCTTCATCTAGAGAACCACAAGGGCAAATCCCAATAGCCAAGGTGGTGGTGCTGTGTGATCCGAGCCCTCTGGCTGTGGCTGATTGGCCCAGGAGGGCTTACCTGACCCTGGCTGGGCCAGTCATAGGCTCCTCCCACGGAAGTTGGAATTTAGCTTAAAAAGACTACAGACTCTATCAAGCTGGTCTATAGAAACGTGAGAGCTGAGGACACCTGTTATTATTGTTGTCATTATTATTGTTTGTCATGTGTATGTAGGTGTGCAGGGAAAGAATGACTCTGAATATTAAAAGTACAGAGTGAGGTGGAAAGAAACTAACACCTGATGAATTTTCACTTTGTAGCTTCTTCCTGTATGTGGCCCCATGAG
Source organism: Neotragus pygmaeus (assembly GCA_006410875.1). Taxonomy (NCBI): domain Eukaryota; kingdom Metazoa; phylum Chordata; class Mammalia; order Artiodactyla; family Bovidae; genus Neotragus; species Neotragus pygmaeus. Next base: position 2,212,351 of record SJYV01014150.1, on the reverse strand, counting down.
ATTTTTGCCCTTGGATCCTATGGCAGACCCCTGAGCATTTACAATACAGTATATTCCCATTTGACTTAAGTCTTTCCATCATGACACTTCTAAAAAAAATTAATTAATTTGGCTGCATTGTGTCTTAATGCTTCGTTTGTGACTCAGATAGTAAAGAATCTGCCTGCAGTGCGAGAGATGAGGGTTCAATTCCTGGATTGAGAAGATCCCCTGGAGAAGGAAATGGCAACCCACTCCCAATATTCTTAGCTGCAGCATGAGGGAATCTGTTAGAGTCCTGTCGGATCTTTCAGAATATGGATTCTCTAGTTATGGTGCAAAGACTTGGTTGCTCTGAGCCATGTGGAGTCTCAGTCCCTGACCAGACATTGATCCCAAGTTTCCTGCACTGCCAGGCAGATTCTTAACCACTGGACCACCAGGAAAAGTCCCCCATCATGACCCTTTACCGATGTTTTGTAAAACTTAGCTTGATGGGTACGAAGATGATCATTTATTCATGTGTTTATCTGCACAATGAGGTAGACCAGATAACCGTTCTCTGCAACTGAGGAGCACAGACTTAAAATTCCTCTGTACCCTTTCAACCAGGATGAGATGACCTCCATCATTCCCAGAATTGCTTCCTTTGCTGCTTTCCATACTGACTGACCATGGTTTTGTGGAGTAGTTTAATAATCACATGCATTCTCAGCAAAGAAACTGTAGGGTCCCTTCTTAAACCTGAGGACTTGGGGTGCCCTGGACTCAGTTTTCCACCCAGATTGAAACTAGAGGTCTCTTGATTTGACCTAAGAGGCTAATTAGGCTTGATTCATAATTTATTCCAATCTGTAAAGTTTAAATACCCAACTTGACCTCACAGCAGGATGCTCCTAAATTTTAATTCCTCCTGGTGGCCAATTAGCAATTCCCTTGCAGAAACAGCTCATGGGTGGCTGATTTGCACCTCATGAATCACACAGTGTTAACCTGGGTGACTCTGGTTCTGTTTTCTAGTCTCTAAAATAAGGCTATAATGTTATGGGGAATAGAACTCCATATATGAGTTATGTGAAGTTAGCCGAGGCCACGAAGAAGATACCCCAGGTCGGCCACAATGTATCATCCTTCCCCACTGTCGGGGTGACAGGAGGGAGCCTAGAAGATTGATGCATGAACCAGGTTGATAGATTTTGTCTGTCCCATTTCCAAAACTGAAGATTCACTGGACTCGCAAGTTGGAACCTGATGTGAGGCTTTATATCTGCTTGCCCGGGGAGGTGGTCATATATTTAAGTCTCCTGGCCAAGGAATCTTTCAAGGGCAATTATTCAGCTGCTCCCAGTAGTGCTGAGTCAGCTCTTCTTTCCCAAGAAGGGAAGACAGGCCAGGAGGATGGGTCGGTAAGAAAAGTGTGCTTGTAGCTGTGCATGTCCCTTTTGATTTGTTTATCTCTGTATCTATCCTCATGTCTGTGTGTGTCTGTTTTCTTTTTTCTCTTTGCCTCTCTTGTTTCCATTTGTTGGACTCATGAATAGTCCTTGAGCGTGTCTTTGGGTGTATATATCTAAGTGTATGAGATTTCTTGTTTATCTATGGTGATCTCATCAGAGTCATGAAAATAAAACCCTTGTCCAAAATGGGAAACTAGTCTTCTCTGTACTCCTTTTGTTGTTGTTGTTAAAATCTTTATTAAATTTGTTTAAATACTGCTTCTGTTTTATGTTTTCTTTTTGGCCCTGAGGCATGTGGGATCTTAGCTTCCTGACCAGGGATCAAACCCACACTTACTGCACAGGAAGACAAAACCTTAATAGTTGGATCACTAGGAAAGTCGCTTCCCCTACTCCTTTTTAAAGAAACTCACTGGCGGGAGAAGAGATAAATTAGGAGCTTGGGATTAATACAATGCACACTACTATATGCGAAATAGATAACCAACAGAGACCTACTGTATAGCACAGGGAATTATACTCATTATTTTGTAATGGGTTGGGAAGATTCTCTGGAGAAGGAAATGGCAACCTACTCTAGTATTTATGCCTGGGAAATCCCATGGACAAATGAGTCTGGAAGGCTAGAGTCCATGGAGTCATAAAAGAGTTGGATATGACTCAACATCTAAACAACATAAGGGAAAAGAATCTGAAAAAGAATATTTATCTACATCTATCTATCTGTCTATCTATATCTGAATCACTATGCTATATACCGGAAACTAACATAACATTGTAAATCAACTATACTTCAACAAGAAAAGATAAGAAAAAGAAAAAAAAAAGATTCTTGTTTTGCAAACTTTTTTTAAAAGATTAAATAAAAGAGTCACTTGGCTGATGTAGAGATTTTGATAATGATTTTTGATAATCACTTTCTTGAAAGTTCTTTTAGAAGAATACTTTGAATCTGCCCATTCTTGGGTTTCCCTTATAGTTAGAGATAAAACACCTTAATCAAGCTTCCATAAAAACACGCATCACATCAATTAGCAGATATTGCCAGGGGCAGGCTCCTTGTTCAACATCTGCTACTTTATTACCAACAGCATCAGCAGAATATATTATAGAAACATGTCCATGGGTTTCTGCTGGCCTCCAAGAGTGCTCAGAGATTACCATGAGGCCTGCTTACTTTTGTCACGAGCCTCATCAACACTCCATGTTGATGGCACACATTCCTCTCCCATTCTGACAAAACCATAAAGGCTTAAAGCTATTATTGAGTGAAGGGGGTTATTTTTGATTTCTACCTTCTAGGAGCCTGTTTTCACAGAGGGCATCAAGACCAAGAAATACTGAGGACATGTGGTATTGAAAGGGAACAGTGAGTGCCCTGTGGTCCTTTCCAGCACCCGCTCCCCCCACCCCCACCCCATCCCTGCTCCATGTACTTTCATCAGAGAAGTAAGAAAATGCAGAAACAAAGGGAAACAGTCCAAGAGGACTAAATAATAATAGTTCAGCCATTAAGCAAAGTCGAGGAACTTTAGGTCCTCCTCAAGGGCTATAGATAATATTCTGAGCCATATCCTGTGAGCTGTCATATAGATACTAAAACTCCCACCAGGTGGAAGAAGTTAACTATGTGATGATCAGACTGTAGCCATGACATAAGTTGCCACAATTCCGAGAATTGTCCTCAAAGAAATGGAAACAAACCGACCCTGGAACTGAAGATTAACTTTACTTAAAACAATTAAGATGATGCTGATCAGACCCCTGCATGACCAGTTTCAAGATGACAGAGCTGACTGTGCTGTGTCTGTGTATAGACTCCTCCCTCTGCCCATACACTCCTAAAACTCACCTTTAAAAGTTCCTGCCCACTGGTTATCAGTCGGGGTAGGGGGGGTGTTGGCCTTTTTGATTAGAAGTATGCCCCCTACCCCCCAAGTTGTCCTCAGAAATAAAGCAAACTCTATTTTCCACCAACTTCTTCACTGGCTTTTGAGCAGCAAGCAGCTGGACTCCCACAATTGGGAACAGTATGAGCTATCCTTGAGCATTGACTGAATATCAGTCACTGAGTTAGGCTCTTTACATGCATCATCTCACTTAATGTTAAACCAGTCCTACAGGGAGGCATTACATTTATTTTGAAGATGAGAAAGTTGGGCTGCTCTGCAAATAGGTTCATTCATACCATTTTTCTAGACTTCACATACATGCATTTATAAGATATTTGTCTTTCTAACAGATATAATAAAGTGGAAATAATGCTGTGCTTTGGAGAATGCATCCTAAAGGTGCTACAGGTTTCTGCTTGGTCTCTCTCTTAGACCACTCACTTTAGGGGAAGCAGCTGCCATGTTGGAAGGACACTCAAGCAGTTCTGTGGCAAGGGTCACATGGTAAGCCAACAGCCTTGGGAAGAAGTCATCTTGGACGTGTATCCTCCAGCCTCGAGATGAATGCAGCCCCTCATTGACACCTTCACTGCAACCGCATAAGAGGCCCTCATTTTGACCCATAGAAGCTGTGAAATATCCAGTGTTTGTTGTCCTGAGCTGCTAAATTTCAGGGTAATTTGTTATGCAGCAATAGATAATTGATAACCCAGCAATGGGTTTCTGTTACTTAGAATCAACAAGCAAGTGGGATGTGAGGTGCCACTCACATTAAATGAAATTAAATGGATGCTTACAGTTTGTTTCATCCGTATCCATTTGCCTTTCAGCCCACAGAACTGTGATTTTCCCTTGAGTATATTAGCATCTTGCTTGCTCTCAGTTGTGCACTTTGGGTGGCGCTGACTCTAGTGTTAGGTTTTAAACCAATGCATTCCATTTCCTGGCTACACTGGTTAGTTTCAGGATAGATGCCTCACGCTCCAAAAGCCACTGAGATACAAGGAGACCATTTTTGAAACTTTGGGGAAAATTTTTTTCTCGTCTGGAGAATTCTTCAGAAAATTCTTGCTTTCTTTCCCTGGAATATGTGGTATGAGGGTAGACTTTTCTACAGCCATTTGACTGCCATGAGACAGTGTCCAGAACATGGTACTACAGGGTTTGCCAGAAAAGAAAGAGTGAGAGATACAGGGTCTTTCGTGATATTGTTGGTCTCACTAGCACAAGCCTTATCTGAAGTCCTCCTGTAGATGTTTTAGTCATGTGAATCTATGGATTCTTTTGATTGCTTAGTCCATTGTAAGTTGGATTTTATGTTCCATGAAACAAGAAAAGATTCTTAACTGATACACAAACCCAGGTCTGTTTGAGTCCAATGCTCATACCTAAACTGCCAAGAATGATATAGTAACAGATGGAACACGATAAATGGACTTCTGTTTGAAAGTTGTGTTGGACACCATACTTTCTAACTTCATAGTAAAAAAAGTACAAGAAGATATAGAAACATGGAAACTCATAGAACCCTGAAAACCAAAGCTGTTACTAAATATGTTGTCAAAACTTGCAAGAATGTTCCACTAATGTTAGGACTTATGGCACCAAATTGGAGAACTATATAATTATGGGTGACACATACATCGATGTCTAGAACAGGAGAAGCTTGGTATCTATAAATGGAGCAGGAGAAATGTTCTCCTCCTACTTCCCAGCCTAATGACTACAGGACAATGACAGATCTCTGCTCTGTGAATGCTGATTGTCATCACAGAACATGTGGAAAAGGTTTATTTTTTTAAAATCTTTTTATATTTTGTGTTAAAGTAATTGGTTATTTTTGGTTATGCAATAGCTTAGAAAAACTAAATCTATTTCTTTAAAACAATATTTCAAGATACACTCTGCCAATTGGGAGAGTAATTAAAACAGAAAATGCAAGTAATTAAAACAGAAAATTCAATTTTGGTATAAAATGACTGGCAATAAAATCTATTATAAATGTTGATATACTTTTTGAAAGACAAGTAATGTGTTGGAGAGAACAAACAAAAAAGTATAATGGGAAAGAAGAACATGCTAGTGGTTTCTCTTCACAAAGGAGTGTCAACAGATGCAATTTCAACGTAGGCTTTGGTAAACAGTATTAATAATAATAATGTGCGCGAATACTTAGTTGCTCAGTCGTATTCGACTATTTGCAACGTCATGGACATTAGCCCAACAGGCTCCTCTGTCCATGGGATTCTCTAGGCAAGCACACTGGAGTGAGTAATCATTTCCTTCTCCAGGGGATCTTCCCAACCCAGGGATAGAACCTGAGCCTCCTGCATTGCAGGAGGATTCTTCACCATCAGGCCACCAGGGAAGCCCATAAAAAAGATACTACTGACTAAAACCTGAGCATATGTTTCATATAAAAATATGACAACGAAAGTATCATAAGCCAATGGGAAACAAGTAAATTCAAAATGCCCTTGTTAGGAGAATTGGTTGTTCAGGACAAAAGAAGCAAGTTAGATCTTCACAATTAAACTATGCTCCCCAAAATATTCCATAAGAATTAAAGAGGTAAATGTGGGGGAAAAACACATAAAAACTGAAAAAGATTAGAATCAAATGCAGGTAGATATTAATATCATTTTTAGGTACAATTTCTTCAAGCATGAAATTCATAGGGACTTCCCCAGTGATCCAGTGTTTAAGACTTCACCTTCCAATGTAGGGGTGCAGGTTTGATCCGACTGGGGAGCCAGAAAACCAGAATATAAACAACAGAAATATTATTGCCACGAATTCAATGAAGATTAAAAAATATGTATATATTGAAAAAGGAAACTCATAGAATACATTATAAGAAAAATTCTAATAGATTCAGTAAAAAAATTGAGAACTCAATAAGTTCTGGGGTCTAATGGATAGCAGGGTAAAAAAAATTAGGAACTTTGTACAACAAAGCACTTGGAGTCAAATTAAAAGGCAGGTGGCAGTGGGGGGTGGCAGCAGGAGTAGAGAAGATTTGCAAGCAATATGGTCAAGATGAACAGCTTTATGATGCCAAAAAATCTTTAAAAATTCGAAAGAAAAATGTGGGAAGGGCATGAAAAGTTGATTTCCAGAGTGAGGCATACAAAAGCTCTGTACGCATATAAAGAAAATGTTCATCTTTAACAGGAGCCAAAGAGATGGAAACTGGGAAGACAATGAGGCTTAATTTCACCTATCAAATTGGTCAATTAAAACATTACACAACGTGGTGCTGCCTGGGGTGTGATGAGCAGACACATCTGTGCTGTTGGTCATTACAGAAAATCGGAGATAACGGACTTCAGTGTCTCCAGCTATTCCTATATAAAATTGGGAAGATTATACTTCTTTGTTGTGGCAAGGGTCAAATAACAGAATAAATGTAAAATCCCTCCAAAGGTGTAAATGTTAATTACTGATGTTGGAGAGGATGGCAGCGAAGTGGTGAGAACAGATTACAGAGAAATGAAGAGCGAGGTGTTCCTGTGTGAACTGGTCTTCCCATTAGCGTGGGGCCAAGAGGAATGGTACGCAGAGGAGAGATGAGAAATGCCCTTCCTGTTTGCCTCTGGGATTTATGGATTTGGAGGCAGCTATGTTACAAATGCTCAAGGAGAAGGGATTTATTGGGATCTCCCTGTGATGGATGACACATTTGGGCTGAATGCCAGGACGGCTGTCACGAATCTGGCTGCCATTTGACAGCTGACCTCTTGCAACATGCCCTGCCCCAGCCAAGAGACCTGGGTCTCTTTAACTCCTCTTTTTTTAAAAATTTATTTTTAATTGGAGAATAATCGCTTTACAGTATTGTGCTATTAATAGTTTCTGCCGTACAGCAACATGAATCAGCCATGGGTACACATGCGTCCCCTCCCTCTTGAACTTCCCTGTCCCCTCTCTAGGCTGTCATAGAGTACTGAGTTGAGCTCCCTGTGTCACTCAGCAACTTCTCATTAGCTATCTGTTTTACACACGGTAATGTATATATTTCAATGCTACTCTCTCAATTCGCCCCAGCCTCTCCTTCACCTGCTGTGTTCATAAGTCTGTTCTCCATGTCTGGGTCTCTATTCCTGCCCTGAAAATACGTTCATCAACACCATTTTCTAGATTCCACATGTATGCATTCATACACAATATTTGTTTTTCTCCTTCTGACTTACTTCACTCTGCGTAACCGGCTCTAGGTTCATCCACCTCGTTAGAACTGACTGAGTAATACTCCACTGTATATAAGTACAACAACTTCTTTATCCATTCATCTGTCGACAGACCTCTAGGTTGCTTCCATGTCCTGGCTATTGTAAATAGTGCTGCAATGAACATTGGGCTACATATGTCTTTTAGAGTTGTGGTTTTCTCAGGGTATATGCCCAGTAGCGTGATTGCTGGGTTATATGGTAGGGTTTTTCCTAGTTTTTAAAGGAATCTCCATACCTTAACCCCTCTTATCCTTCCCTTCCTCATTCACTAACTTGGTTTATCCAGAACCGTGCCAGAAACACATTGATGAAGAAGACGGCATCGTTTACAAATCACACCTGATTCCAAAGATGCAAGTTGAGCCCACTAGCTCAACTTGGCTGACTCCAAATAAAAGGTTTGGTCTTTCCTTCTACTCTGTTAGTGCTGGATTCCATTCATCAGTGGCTATTGCTTTGATTGGAAACATACAAAGTATTCTCTAACCAGCTGTGGCTGCCAACGTCTTGTCAAGGGCAGAAAGACTTGAAGCTTCTCCAGGTAATGCTCTGGGTTTCAAAATGAGCTGCCGTCCAATACCTAAGTGGAGTGCATGTTAGTGAAGCTAACCATTTGTGATCTCTGAGGTGGTCAGAGTAGCCTAGTTGCTTTTGCAGATCCAGAGGTTAACCAGAAATCCCACAGCCTCTGTATGCAGATAAACTGAGGAAGTGGCACCTCCAACTGAGAAGGTTTTTCCAGATGTGCAGAACCAACCATCTACAAAGCCGCTCATGCAAACAACCCAGTTTGCTTGTTACTTGTTCTCATCAGCACATCAGTGGCTTAGGTTAGAGTACCTGGATTCTAGGTGACGATTATAGGTGTGCTAAGTAGCTTCAGTCATGCCTGACTCTTTGCCACCCCATGGACTGTAGTTTCCCAGGCTCCTCTGTCCATGGGATTCTCCAGGCAAGAATAGTGGAGTGGGTTGCTATGCCCTCCTCCAGGGGATCTTCCCAATGCAGGGATCAAACCCATGTCCCTTATGTCTCCTGCATTGGCAGGCAAGTTCTTTAATGCTAGTGCCACCTGATTTGAAATCTGGAAGGAACTGTCAACGTGGAGGTGGTCATCAGCGTTTATGTGTTATTTCTGGCTTGATGGACAATCCTTGTATATCTTTGGAAGGACCTCTTTGCAGGGCCCACTGGCTGTGCAGATGTCACGCAAATACCTCTCCACAGTCTTGGAGACTCTCTAAGGCCAGCCAGGTAACCATAATGCAGTTGCTTCCCACAAGATAATTAAGTTTACTTTCAACAACACACAGAGGATGTTGTGGCAGAACTCAGCCACTTTAAAATTAAAATTAAAATTTCTTTCCTAAATTTGAATATAGACTACCGCATGCCTGAAAATTGTTACTGGGTCTTGGGAAATATGGGGATGTATGTGATCTTCTTAAAATTAATTAATTTTTGGCTGCCCTGGGTCTTTATTGCTGTGTGGGCTTCCTCCAGTTGCAGTGAGTTGGGGCTAAACAAAAATCTTTAAGAAAATATTCCCAGGAAAAAAAAAGAAAAAAGAAAATATTCCTTGGGGATGATGGGGGAGGGGTTTCTGGACCTACGGAGACTCTGGACCACACGGATCAGTGTCTGAAGTCGGACCCTGGGAATCTGTAGGTCTGTCTATTAAATTTCTAGGGTCACTGAAAGATCCGGGGAAAGTGAGCTTTGGTTGCTTTGGCTTCCAGGAACCAAACTGAGCACCACGCCACGGCACAGGTGGGATAAAAGCCTAGACTGTGAGAAACAGAGCCTCATCCAAGAGCAAGAGGATGTAGGGTGACAGCTATTCCTTAGAGCTGGATGGGTCAGAACCAGGAAGACTAGATGGGTGAAGGAAATGCCTATTTTCCACCACCCTCTGGGGTCTGAGTGTATTTGTGATGATCTGAGGGTCAGCACTCGTCCTTTCTTCTTTTTCTTTCTTTTTAAAGATTTTTATTTATTCATTTATTTTGGGCTGTGCTGGGTCTTCATTGCTGCTCGGGCTTTTCTCTATGTGGCAAGTGAGGGCTACTCTCTAGTTGAGCTTCTCATTGGGGTGGCTTCTTTTTTGGGGGAACATGGGCTTGAGGGTGCTCAGGTTTCAGCAGTTGCAGCTCCTGAGCTCTAGATTGCAAGTCCAGTAGTTGTGACCCATGGGCTTAGCTATTCCATGGCAAGTGGAATCTTCCTGGATCGGGGATTGAACCACTGTCTCCTGCATTGGCAGGTGGCTTCTTTACCACTGAGCCACCAGAGAAGCCCAAAGCTGGTCCTTTCGGTCCACCTGGGTCTATGCTCCTTTCTGGAGAGCATGGCACAGCATGATGGCCTTAGGTACCTGCTATCTTACACAAAGAAGGAAATAAAATTGCTGTACAAATAAGGATCTCTGCTCAACCCACCCGACAGAGTTACAGATAAACCCAAATGAGATAACACACCTGCTGGAGTTTTGTCCAAAGCAAATAGATGCAACTGGAAGTCATGATTCCTGGCTGGGTCTATGCAGTGTGTCAGTCAAGTGGCTTAATCCAGCGTCCCTTGTTTCAGCACAGCCAGGTCCCTCTTAAGTGTTCCCTGGGGCCAGCAGGGCTGCACTCATTTTTGGTCATTTCACCTGGGGGTCAGTCCTTTGTCACTCTGAGAGTAGCCACCCCAGGGAGATGGAAACTCAGTTCTCAGAGAAGCTTTGCAAAATTCCCCAAGTGGAATAGACCCTGCCTGCCCCAGAAGGAGGCAGCTGGTTGGGGGTGGGGTCCTCTGATGACTCGCTATGGCTGCAGGAGGAAGGGGAAACCCATTCTGATGAAGGGGACTCTGGGTCGGAACCACAGGGCTCCCATCCTGCCTAAATACGCTCTTGGAAACAGAACTTTATTCCAACACAGGCATTTCTTCTGTAGCCTTGACAGGAGTTTCTTATTCATCCGAGTTTCGTCCATTTCTAGGGCTATTTTTCCCCCCCAATAGTAATGTATGAAGGAACGGGCTGACCTTTAGTTTATAATCCTCATGTCATGGAGTTTAGCAGAGCTTAACCTATGTCAGTTGTATTATAGTTCAAAATCGCCTGCCCTGCTTAGGAAAAGGCAGGCTGTGCTTTCAGTGTCAGGTTGAAAAAATAAAATAAAAAGAGAAACAAGTGGGAAAATAGGCCTTCATTAAAAAAGACAGAGGGAGGCTCAACAGGAAAGGGAGAACTGTCCAGAAAGAAGGAAACCTGTGAAGTGGAAGAAGTTCTGGAAAATGAGCAAGAAGGTGATAAAGAAAAACGTTTGCAGCACTTTGTAACTGGAGAGCGACCTCATGGACTGGAGCCGCCAGGCTCCTCTGTCCATGGGATTCTCCAGGCAAGAACACTGGAGTGGGCTGCCATGCCCTCCTCCAGGGGATCTTCCCAACCCAGGGATCAGTCCTGGGTCTCCTGCATTGCAGGTGGATTCTTAAACATGTAAGCCGCCAGGAAAGCACTGAGAGCTGTCAGACAGAGCCACAGTGATGTCAAGGCCCAGAGCTGAAGTGGGAAAGCTGAAGAGAGGTCTCATAAAGAACAGGTTGGGTACAATGTTTTACATTTGGCTTTAATTAAGATGCATCCTGTCTTTCTGAGGGATGCTAAGAAGCTCAACTTGGATGCCCTCTCTGGGATGAAGCCTTGTTCTCCTGGAGGCTGGGAGTGTAGCTTGGTGACCTGCAGCCATCATCCCTCTTTGAGGATGGTCTCAGCTGAAAAAGACCTGCCTTGCTCAAGGTGACACCCTCTTCCTGGGGCCCCATCCTCCCAGGCCCGACCGGTGCGCAGATATTAAGACCCAAGCTGCCCTCCCTCAGCTTGGGACGCACCTGACGGGCATTTCAGATCCGGAGTGGAGTTGCAGAGGACTTTGCTGGCCCTGCATCGCAGCTTGCAGTTTCCTTTGGTCCAGGTTCTGCTTCCTTCCCCACCTTTCAGCAGGTGCTACTCCCTACAGCATCCCCTGATACATCTCCCACACCCACTTATTCCCATTCTAGACTCGGCTCCTGAAGAGCCCACTGTGACAAGGTTCTACCTGGTACCTAGTGTCCAAAAGTGATATTAAGAAAGATGCTGGGATCTTGGTGAATGCATCCCTCTTGATTCTTTTTTTTTTTTAAATTAAAAAAAGTATTGAATTTATGACAACAATTTCTTCTGTTTTATGCTTTTTGGCCGTGAGCTGTGTGGGGTCTTAGCTCCCCTATCAGGGATCAAATCCTCATATCTTGTATTGGAAGGTGAAGTCTTATGCACTGGAGCACCAGGGATGTTCCCAGGATGTCCCCGTTTTTTATTCATTTCTTTCTTTCTTTGGCGCATGGCCTCTAGAGCACGTGGGCTCAGTAGTTGTGGCTCACGAGCTTTGCTGTCCGGAGGCATATGGAATCTTAGCTCCCTGAGCAGGGGTCAAACACTTGTCTCCTGCCCTGGAAGGTGGAGTCCTGACCACTGCACCACCAGGGAGGTCCCACTTGTATTCTTAGAGATGGAAATTTCTAAATTTGTGTTATTTTGTTACAACAGCTATAGAAAATTATTACAAGGGGTATGGTACTCTTTGGAAAAGTAAAGGACAGTCTGCATCAAAAGCCATAAAGATATTTCTAACTTCTTACCCCTCAGTCATGTACCCATGTAAGGCCTACCCCTGACATTTATCGTTAAGGAAATAATGGAAGAGAAACTTACCTACTTGGTACAGGTTATAGCATGATTTTGATATTGACTCTAAATAAAATATTCAATAGGCACATTTTGTTAATTATGAAAGCCAAGTTGAATGTGATGTTGTCAAGCATTTCAGAACCCACAGGGTGGGGAATATTCTTGGTGGAAAACATTCTCCAGGACTCAAATGAGACCGTGAATACACCTGCACAGGTCTGGAGGTGAACCTGAAGGATAGCAAAACAATGGAAAAAGACCAACATTCTCCTCTTAAAACTTTCAGGACTCTTGGCTTCATCCTGAGGAGTTTTTGTCCATTTTCTATCTTGCAGTGTCTTTACTGGATCTGACTGCTCCTGAAATAGGTCCTTATCTTTGAAAACACAGGGAAGCTTTTGGCCTTAGATCCACATGAATAATAACTGAAATGATGCATAATTAACTGCTTTGCACATCGATATCAATCTGCAATATTGATTGCTTAAATATTTTAGAACCAGTGTTTTGATTTATATATAGGAGTGTGTGTGTACATACAGAAAGTAAGTAAGTAAGTAAGTAAGTAAGTGTTAGTCGCTTAGTTGTGTCTGACTCTTTGTGACCTCACTGAGCATAGTCTACCAGGCTCCTCCATCCATGGGATTTTCCAGGCAAGAATACTGGAGTGGGTTGTCAGTTTCTTTTCCAGGGGATCTTCCAGACCCAGGGATTGAACCTGAGTCCCCTGTATGGCAGGCAGATGTTTTACCAAGTGAGCTACCAGGGAAGCCCACTTGTAAGTAAAGACTTGTTTATTTCATATTAAACATTGGTGAGTTACTGTGATTCTGGCTCCTTATTTAGAATTTCATCATTCTAGTCACAGTGTACATAATATAAATATGTATTGACATGCAAATGATTACTCTCCTTCTAAGTCTGGTACTCCACTTTTGAGAAGGCCAACAAAGCTTCTACAAATTGGAAAATTGCTTTTCAAACTCACCCTCAAGGCATAGGATCTGGTGGGAAATGAAGACAGGGCAGAAACAAGGGTAAATTAAATGCACAGGTTCTCCACATGGGACGAAAGAAACGTCTTCATGCCTGTTTGTAGGGCTGTAACCCGACTGTCTGATGGGACACCAAACATTTCCTCTACTTTGATTTCATCCAGAAACATCTACTTTGGAGTATCTTCCTTCCTCACTCCCCACCCCCAAACCCTGGCATCTTAACTGATCAATCCACATGAAAATTTGAGAACCAATGCCTTACTGTTAAAATGATAGGCTCTCAGCTTCCATCCAGAACTTTGGGCTCTACAGGTCTGAGGTTGGGTATAGGAATCTGAATTTTTGTCAAGCGCCCCGGGAAATTCTGATTTAGGTAGCTTGTGGGACACTCTTTATGAAACTCTACCCTGCTGGAATTCCAAAATAATTTCATGTGCAGGATTCCTTTATGCAATTGGCTGATGAACAGACTTCCACCGTTAAGTATGGAGCTGGAGACCTCCTCTTCACTTTCCCTCTTGGGAGTTGTACGAGTTAATCCATCCCCAAAATAAAGTCTTGGTTGCAAGTCAAATATTTATTTCCTCCATGGACAAGCAGAGAGCCTCTTTTCTATCAAACCTCATCATGACACGCCTTGGAATGGTGCCGATGGAAAGTGATTGCACTCGGAGAGATTTTTATTATGTGATTTCGACTAACAAAGGGAAGAGAAAAAATCCAATTAAATTCCAGGAAGGAGTGACAGCGTGATCATAATGGAGCCATATTGTTCCAAGCAGGTTCCTTTGCCAGAGCGGAGACCCGGGGCAGAGTTAACTCATCTGCAGACTGTGGCGGGGATGGGGGGAGAGTGGTCAGGAAGGAGACCAGCTGGTGGAGATTGTGGTCATTCAGAGAAGGGAGCGACTAGGTCAGTGTGACACTGGCAAAGGGTCACCGTGTTTCAAAAGAGGCACGGGATTCTGAAACTTAATGGTAAAAATTAAAAAATATGATTTAGACTGTGGGAGATGCAGCATTTTCAGTCCGGAGAGACAAGGGCCAGGAGTGAAGGACACTGAGCTTTTTAGATGTGAAGGAAGAAAATTAGTGATTTCTGAGCATGGACACAGGGATCTATGGGTGGGGGTGGATTTCTGACTTTTTTTTTTGACCTCATTGCATAGCTTGTGGGATCTTAGTTCCCAGACCAGGGATTGAACNAGCTTTTTAGATGTGAAGGAAGAAAATTAGTGATTTCTGAGCATGGACACAGGGATCTATGGGTGGGGGTGGATTTCTGACTTTTTTTTTTGACCTCATTGCATAGCTTGTGGGATCTTAGTTCCCAGACCAGGGATTGAACCCGGGTCCTCGGCACTGAGGGCCTCCCTGGTGGCTCAGTGGTAAAGAATCCACCTGCAATGCAGGAGATGCAGGTTCGATCCTCAGGTCAGGAAGATCCTCTGAAGTAGACAGTGGCAACCTACTCTAATATTCTTGCCTGGGAAATCCCCTGGTCAGAGGAGCCTGGTGGGTACAGTCCACAGGGTCAGACACGACTTAGCAACTGAATAACAACAGCCTTGGGATTGAGAGCGCAGAGTCCTAACCCCTGGACTGCCAGGGAATTCCTGGGATTTCTGACTTTTTAAGGAGAGTGCTTGATAGTGAGAGTGATGATGGAGATGATGAAAAAAGTGATGACAACATCTGAGATAGTGCCCTTGGCAATGGGCGGGGATTTAGTTGGGGACTCTGGACGCTACAGAATACAAAGTGCTCCATGTTGATGTCATGGGGAGCAAAAGGGTCTCAGGGGAACAGGCTGTAGATAGGAGAGCATCACTGGGGCATGTATCCTTGGCCCAGAAAGGCTTCCCAGGGATTGAGACACTCGGCACTGGTGAGTCTGGGCGAAGACATGTGGTACCAAGTAAAGATGAACAAGGATGGGTCTTGAAGTTTCCAGAACGAAGAGTGGGAGCCAGGATGCAACAGAACCTATGACGGGTGATGCCTTTGGGACTTTGGAAGGAGAGGGCTTGAACGTATTTGCTTCCTGGAAACCGGGTCTGGGGAACTGCTGTGTGGTCATCAATGGTGGTTCTACAGCCCTGGAAGAGGAGGAGAAACCCAGGACTGGTGAGAGAGGGCCCTGAATGTCCAGAAAGAAAGTGAAAGCGTTAGTCACTCAGCTGTGTCTGACTCTTTGCGATCCCATGGACTGTAGCCCACCAGGCTTCTCTGTTCATACGATTTTCCAGGCAAAATGCTGGAGTGGGTTGTCATTTCCTTTACCAGGGGATTTCCTCGACCCAGGTTTGGGCCCCAGGTTTCCTGCATTACATGCAGATTCTTTACTATCTAAGCCACCAGGGAAGCCCTTGAATGTCCAGGCCGAGGGTCAACTTGAGGAACAACCAGCATCCCTCTGGTGCCCTCAATGGTACACTCTTTATCTCATTTGTTTTGCATTTACAATAAAAAGCACATCTCTAATCAAAGCAGTAGATGCACATTGCAAAACAACCCAAATCATACACAAGGCTTATAATAAATGGCAGCAATCCTTCCCCCATCCCTTGCCATTGTTGAGCCATTATCTTCGAGCCAACCTTTCCTTTGGCTGTTTATCCTGGATCTGGAGCATCACTTGATGTTGAGAGATGCTGGCTGCTAGGAGACATTGGACCCAGTGCAGGCTTCATTGGACACTGGCTGCTTTCTCTGATAAGGGCAGAAAGAACAGGTCTTGACAAAGGAAGGGACCTATACTTACTATGAATTACTCATTTCTGGGGCTTAATTTTTTTTCTTAACTTTTTGAGCTTCTAAGAACTGCCTGAAACTATGATCACATTTTGCACAGGAGGGAGTTCAGGTGCAGAGGGATTATATATGTTCCCTTGGTCACTCTGGTATGTTTTGGAGACAGGATTTGAGCCCCAGGATCCTGACTTTGGAGAAGGAGAAATAGCATATGACATCCCTTATAGGCGGAATCTAAAAAGACATGATACAAATGAATTTATTTACAAAGCAGATACAGACTCACAGACTTAGAGAAGGCGTTTACGATTGCCAGTGGGGGAGGCTGGGAGGAAGGATAGTTAGGGAGTTTGGGATGGATAGGTGCACACTGCCATTTTATTTATTTATTTTTAAAATTTTTGTTTTATTTGTTTTTTTAATGTAAATTTATTTATTTTAATTGGAGGTTAATTACTTTACAATATTGTATTGGTTTTGCCATACATCAACATGTATCTGCCACAGGTATACATGTGTTCCCCATCTTGAACCCCCCTTCCTCCTGCTGAGTTGTCTCAGTGCACCAGCCCCAAGCATTCAGTACCATGCATTGAACCTAGACTGGCGACTTGTTTCATATATTATGTTATACATGTTACAATGCCATTCTCCCAAATCATCCCCCCTCCCCCCTCCCACAGAGTCCAAAAGACTGTTCTATACATCTGTGTCTCTTTTGCTGTCTCGCAAACAGGGTTATCATTACCATCTTTCTAAATTCCATATATGTGCATTAGTATACTGTATTGGTGTTTTTCTTTCTGGCTTACTTCACTCTGTATAATCGGCTCCAGTTTCATCCACCTCATTAGAACTGATTCAAATGTATTCTTTTGAATGGCTGAGTAATATTCCATTGTGTATATGTACCACAGCTTTCTTATCCATTCATCTGCTGATGGACATCTCGGTTGCTTCTATGTCCTGGCTATTATAAACACTGCTGCGATGAACACTAGGGTAGATGTGTCTCTTTCCATTCTGGTTTCCTCAGTGTGTATGCCTAGCAGCGGGATTGCTCACACTGCCATTTTAAATGGATAACCAACAAGGACCTATTTTTATTTTATATTGGAATATAGCCAATTAACAATGAAGCTATCACAACATTGTTAATTGGCTACATTCCAATATAAAAATTAAAAAAAATTAAAAAAGAATCCTGACTTCTAAGCCCATTTTCATCCTTCTTTCACCACTGCTCCATTGACAAATGGAAAAATAAAAATGTCCCAGGAATCAGATGATAAACCCATGGTCATACAATTTGAGGGAGGTGATGAAGCTCGTTCTAAGCATGAAGGTCTTCAGACTTCAAATCTGGGGTTGTTTCTGACAGGATACCTTCCTCATTCTAGTCTAATTTCTGAATCACTTCCTTTGATCCAGAATAACTTTAGAAGAATCCAGGGAAATTAAAGAATGAAGTCCAGGTCGTTGGCCCCTCCCTGGCATACTTAAGTGAGCTGCGGAGGAGGCCAGGCCATTTATTTTCAGGAACAGCCTAATGATCACACAGCAAGTCTAGTTACAGATGTGGTCCATCAGACCACCTGGATATACTAGTGCAAAAAGCTCAGAGTCCGTCTCAGGCTGATGGATTGCCCGAGTTATTAATACGGAAAAGGAGGGAGATTTACTTTCGGTAGTGGAATTAAGGTGCTTCAGTGCACCCTGGACTACTTGTTTTAAAATAACAGGGGACCGAGTTTCTCTTGGAAAAGGACTTAATTTTTATTGAAAACCTACCACCTTCAAATGGCTGGGAAGTTGAAGAACTATAAAACTGTCAAACAGCCCCATTATTAAAAGCTTTATTTGACAAATCTTCCACTGCTGGGGTAACTCGTGCGTTTTCCCTCCTCTCGCAGAAGAAATAAAACCACTCGCTTATGCAAACTGCTGACAAGGAATGGAAACAAATGGACTTCTAAACATGAGCAGAGACACCCTGGCCCCTTCCAACAGCCTAATGGAGGTGAGAGCCATTCATAAACCCAGGGCTGCTCGGACAGAACTGTGGTTCTGTAACTTCTCATCTGATTGGGGCTCAGAGCTGGGGAAAATGTCCTTGTTTCTGGAAGGCTCTGTATTAGTGGGAGGGGTTAGAAGGCAGGAAAAAGTGTTTTACCAATGCAGTCCTAAAACCACTCACATTTATCATTCTGTGGCTTCTGTGGATCGGAGTCCAGGCACAGGTGGGATGGGATCTTTGCTTATGAACCCATGAAGCGGCAACACAGCTGGGACTGAGTTTGCATCTGAAGGTTCAGCTGGGGAAGGAATCATGTCCCCACTCCGTGTTACTGTTAGCTGCTTTCAGTTCCTTGATATTGTAGCTTGAATTGTTTTGTTTTGCTCTTTGCTGGCTGTTGTTCAGAGGCCATTCACCCTGAGCTCCTAACCCAAAGTTCCTTGCCACATGAACTTCTCCAACATGACCACTTACACCTCTAAGCCAGAAAGAAGAGCCCCTAGGGAGCATGCAAGAAGGAGTCTTACATAATATAATGTAGTTATGGAAGGGATGGCCTATCACCTCTGCCATGTTCTGTGGGTTGGGAGCCAGTCACGGTCTTGCCCATACTTGGGGAGAGGGGCCGATGCAAGAGTGTGAATACACGCAGGTAGGAATCACAGGGGTCTCCTTAGAGTCTGTCCATCTTGCCCTTGTGACCCACCACTATGGGCTGACCAAGCTGAGTATGTTTTACCTGAGCTGCTGGGAGAGAAGGAAGGGAGGGAAAGAGGGAGGGAGGAAGGCATATCTATGGAGTGCTTTGGGCACAGAAATGAGTAGTAGTCCTGTTTCGAATATTGTCCCAGAAAAAATTTTTTCTTGGCCAGTTCTACTTCCGAGTTTATATACTAATGAATGAGATGTCAATTCTAGGTGTCCAAGCCAATCTGATAAGATCCCCTGAGTGTAAGGGGAGCTGCTCTCTACCTTTCAAACAGCAACTATCTGTACAGCAAAGTGAATCAGCTATACGAATACACATATCCTCTCTTATTTGGATTTCCTTCCCACTGAGGTCCCCACAGAGCACTGAGTAGAATTTCTTGTGCTATATAGTACTTTCTTGTCAGTTATGTATTTTGTACATAGTATGAACATCAATAGGGTATTGAAGAAGGAAATGGCAACCTACTCCAGTATTCTTCCCTGGGAAATCCCATGAACAGAGGAGCCTGGCAGGCTTGATTCCATCAGTTCAGTTCAGTTCAGTCACTCAGTCATGTCCGACTCTTTGTGACCCCATGAATGGCAGCACACCAAGCCTCCCTGTCCATCACCAACTCCTGGAGTTCACCCAGACTTGCGTCCATCGAGTCAGTGATGCCATCCAGCCATCTCATCCTCTGT
>SJYV01014150.1:2170933-2192213 GCA_006410875.1 Neotragus pygmaeus | reverse complement strand
AGAGAGAGAGAGAGAGAGAGAAAGAAAAATGAAACAAAAACATCCAAATTCTGTGGTCCAATCTAATCTATCAACGTTTCTGTAAAGACCTTGACAAATTGTTAGGAGTTAAGAATTGAAAGGTTCTTGCAAAGGCAGAAATAAAGAAAGCTTACCAATGGTTTTTATCTAGCAGTGTCAGCTTGGCTTATTTTTTTCTGGCATTTTAATGCTAATTTGTTAGAAAAAGAGTCTAGGATTCAGAGGACTGCAATAATTTTAATTATGTTTGGCCTGCAGCACATAGCTGCACAGTGAGTGGGAGTAAGCACTTCTTAAATTTCCCAGTGTGTATTTTCTGAAAACTGCATTGCAAAAAATACATGTGAATATCTGTAATCTAAGAAAAACACTCCAAACAAACTCAAAAACAAAATAATCAAAGAAACATGTTTTGGAGATACTAAAAGCAAAGCAAAAAGAATTTGTAGTCATTGTGGGAGAGAAAATTGTCACAGGCTAGAAATAAGTTTATAAGATAATTTTTTAAAAAAGGCGAGGGGGGTGGGCAGAGTTCTGCAAATACTGCTGTTGAACCACCACGATGAACTCTGGTCTAACTGTGTGTTGGATCAAAATAGTAGACACACTTCCTACCATGTTTATACTTTAGATCTTTAAAAGTGCAGAATGATACATTTGAAGTGGGCCACTGTGGAAACGTTTTGTTCCATTCATCTTGGGCTACTTAGACAAGCAAAAATCTTGAGAATATAAATTTGCTTTTTAATATAATTCTTTAATATCATATTCAACAAGATTCTACCAGATCAAAAGTAAATGTTGTCTTATCTCTAATAATGTCCAGATGAATACAGTGCCTTTTTTAAAGCAGAAATAATGTAGCTTGGAGACAAAATTGACTAATAAAACATTTTTTTTTTTGAGTGACTCCGTATGTAAGTTTGTTGTGCTCCTATTTCATAGGCCAATGTTTTATCCTATCTCAGTCAAAACATATAAATAAGACAACTATTTTCTGATATTAGATGGGAGGGTAATAACCTCATGATGGAAACTATAAAATTATTTCTAAATTATTTGTGATCTTTGTTAATGAGTCATGAATATTGTGTAACTGATACTTTTTCTCCTCTAATTCTAATACTTGGAGGATTTTTTAGATATAATATTTAAAATTCGAGAAAAAGTATAAAGACAGTAGGGGATATTTTCATGTATGCCACCCCTAGCATCTCCTATTATTAACATCTTATATATTGCTATGGTATATTTTTCATAATTCAGTTCAGTCACTCAGTAGTATCTGACTCCTTGAGAACTTGTGTACTACAGCACACCTGCCTTCCCTGTCCATCACCAATTTCCAGACCTTGCTTAAACTCATGTCCATTGAGTCGGTGATGCTATCCAACCATCTCATCCTCTGTCATCCACTTCTCTTGCCTTCAGTCTTTCCCAGCATCAGGGTTTTTTAACAATGAGACAGTTCTTCGCATCAAGAGGCAAGAGTATTGGAGCTTCAGCATCAGTCCTTCCAATGAATATTCAGGACTGATTTCCTTTAGGACTGACCGGTTGGATCTCACTGTAGTCTAAGGGACTCTCAAGAGTCTTCTCCAATGCCACAGTTCAAAAGCATCAACTTTTTGGTTCTCAACTTTTTATGGTCCAACTCTCACAATCATACACCACTACTGGGAAAACCACAGTTTTGACTAAACAGACCTTTGTCAGCAAAGTAATGTCTCTGCTTTTTAGTATGCTGTCTAGGTTTGTCAAAGCTGTTCATTCAAAGAGCAAGCATCTTTTAAATTTTTGGCCGCAGTCACCATCTGCGGTGATTTTGAAGCCCAAGAAAATAAAGTCTGTCCCTGTTTCCATTATTTCCCAATCTATTTGCCATGAAGGATTGGACTGAATGCCATGATCTTTGTTTTTTGAATGTTGAGCTTTAAGTAAACTTTTTCTACCCCCCTCTTTCACTTTCATTAAGAGGCTCTTCATTTCAGCTTCACTATCAGCCATAAAGGTGGTGTCATCTGCATATCTAAGGTCATTGATATTTCTCCCAGCAATCTTGATTCCAGCTTGTGTTTCTTCTAGTTTAGCATTTCTCATGATGTACTCTGCATATAAATTAAATAAGCAGGGTGACAATATACAGCCTTGACGTCCTCCTTTTCCTATTTGGAACCAGTCTGTTGTTCCATGTCCAGTTCGAACTGTTGCTTCCTGACTTGCATACAGATTTCTCAAGAGGCAGGTCAGGTGGTCTGGTATTCCCATCTCTTTCAGAATTTTCCACAGTTTATTGTGATCTGCACAGTCAAAGGCTTTGGCATAGTCAGTAAAGCAGAAATAGATGTTTTTCTGGAACTCTCTTGCTTTTTCCATGATCCAGAGGATGTTGGCAATTTGATCTCTCGTTCCTCTGCCTTTTCTAAAATCAGCTTGTACATCAGGAAGTTTACAGTTTATGTATTGCTGAAGCCTGGCTTGGAGAATTTTGAGCATTACTTTACTAGCATGTGAGATGAGTGCAATTGTGAGGTAGTTTGAGCATTCTTTGGCATTGCTTTTCTTTAGGATTGGAATGAAAACTGATCTTTTCCAGCCTTGTGGCCATGGAGTTGCAAAATAGTAGGACACGGCTTAGACGTGAAACAATAACAATAGCCATCAATAGTGTTCTATGTATCATCCTCAATCTCCCAATTCATCCCACTCCAACTTTCCCACCTTGGTATCCATATATTTGTTCTCTGTGTCTCTATTTCTGCTTTGCAAAAATTAAAAGTTGTACATAGTTTACTTGGAAAATTGTGTCCCTTAATCCATAGTTTGGGAATAGTCTTTTTGTTGGCAATTATCTTCTGCTTGCCCACTCTGCACGTGTTTGCTCAGATCTGAAGAACACTTCAAGCGTTGTCTCTCCTCAATACATGCAAGAGTGGGTGTTTTTCTTTTTAGGTAAGTGATTGAGCAGATGAATTAGAAAGCAGATGAGAAACAAAGATGTAGGCAGGGATGGAGGGAAGACACAACTAGCCTTCTCACACACAGTTGGTAAAATTCAGGGTTTCTGAGCCTCGGTTCCATTGACATTTGAGATCAGATAATTCTTTGTTGGGGGAGGAGGGGTTAGAATGCTTAGCATCTCTGGCCTCTACCCACTAGATACCAGTAACACACCCCCCTCAACCCTCTCCAGACATTGCCAGCTGTTCCTTGGGGAGGAGGGCAAAATCTCCATGGGAGAAGCCCTGATATAATTCTAGCACCAAGCAAGTGTCACTGATGCTTTTTAAGGGGCTTGGGTTGTTTTACATGCTCAGTGATTCAGTAATGTCTGACTTTTAGTGACCCTATGGACTGTGGCCTACCAGGCTCTTCTGTCCATGGGATTCTCCAGGCAAGAATACTGGAGTGGGTTGCCATTTCCTCCTCCAGGGGATCTTCCCGACCCAAGGATCAAACCAGCATCTCCTGTGTCTCCTGCATTGGCAGGTGGATTCTTTTACCAATGAGCCACCTGGGGAGTCCCTATCTGGTCCCAATTATTTAGAAAGTCCTAAATAATTATATGCTGCTGCTGCTGCTAAGTCACTTCAGTCGTGTCCGACTCTGTGTGACCCCATAGATGGCAGCCCACCAGGCTCCCCCGTCCCTGGGATTCTCCAGGCAAGAACACTGGAATGGGTTGCCATTTCCTTCTGGTTTTTTATAAATGCTAGATTTTTTTGTGTGATGAATTTGTTACACTATTGTTTCTGTTTTATGTTGTGATTTTTTGGCTGCAAGGCACGTGGAATCTTAGTTCTCTGACTGGGGATTGAACCTGCACCCTCTGCATTGGAAGGCGAAGTCTTAACCACTGAACCGCCAGGCAAGTCCCCTACAGATGCTGGATTGGGAGCACCCCCAATTGTTGGGAATCAATAGTGGGAATAAAGGGGCTTCCCTGGTGACTCAGATGAAAAAGAATCTGCCTTCAATGCAGGAGACCCATCTATCTGTCTCTAGGACTTAGACAACCCTAGGCCCCTCTGACCATGGGATTTTCTAGGCAAGAATGCTGGAGCGGGTTGCCATTTACAGACTTTGGAGTTTTGGTCGTGAACTTTCTGGGTTTGAATCCTGGTTCTACCATGTACAAGCTGTGAGATTGGGGGCAAATTTTTAAAAGAAATGGCCTCTGTTTTGGTATCCTTTTCTGCAAAACAGAGATGGTGACTTCTGTAGCTGCTGCTGCGAGTACACATAATATATGTAAAATCCTCAGTGCACGGGCCATGTGCCCCAAAACAAAAGAGGCACAATGTGTCAGTGATTCCTTAGAATGTCTTTAAAATATTTAGCCATCCGGGCTACCTTGAGTTGACTATTTTCTTCCTTTGCTCCCTCTCAATTTAGGATCTTGTGGGGATAAACCGGTGGAAACAAAAGAGCCTTAATTACGGGCTCAGCTACCTTGCTCGGGAGAGGATGCCTGTAGGCATTGGGACCTAGGGCAGTTCAGCTTTGATGAGAAGAGGAGGTATGTTGACGGCAGTCACTGTGACATTCAGATACCCTCTATCACTTGGGATAATTCTCTGGGATTACATGTCTAAGAACTTCCTCCTTTCTTTCTAGGAGATCTTGCTTTCTGTGGGCTGCTAACCAATCTTCATGATCCCACTGAATAGACATGTTTTCACACATTAGCCCATAATGCAATATAGATGTACTGTT
Source organism: Neotragus pygmaeus (assembly GCA_006410875.1). Classification (NCBI taxonomy): domain Eukaryota; kingdom Metazoa; phylum Chordata; class Mammalia; order Artiodactyla; family Bovidae; genus Neotragus; species Neotragus pygmaeus. Next base: position 2,187,476 of record SJYV01014150.1, on the reverse strand, counting down.
GCAGTAAAATACACACGATATAAAATTTACTATGTGTACGTGTACTCAGGTGCTTATTCATCTCCAATTCCTTGTGACCCCATGGACTGTAGCCTGCCAGACTCCTCTTTCTGTGGGATTCTCCAGGCAAGAATACTGGAGTGGGCTGCTATTTCCTCTTCCAGAGGATCTTCCCAACCCAGGGATTGAACTGGCATCTCCTGTATCTCCTGCATTGGCAGGCAGATTCTTTACCACTAGCTCCATCTGGGAGACCAAAATTTACTGTGATCACTATTTAATAATGTAAGTTCTGTGGCTTTAATTATGTTCATGTTGCCGTGCAAATATCAACAGCATCCATTTCTAGAAAACTTTTCATAGTCTCAAACTGAAACTCTGTATTCATTAAGCAAATGTCCCATCCCCCATTTCCAGCCCCTGGCAACCACCCTTTTACTCTCTGTCTCTATGAGTTAGACCACTCTAGGTACCTCATGGAAAAGGCAGTGGCAACCCNAGTCTCAAACTGAAACTCTGTATTCATTAAGCAAATGTCCCATCCCCCATTTCCAGCCCCTGGCAACCACCCTTTTACTCTCTGTCTCTATGAGTTAGACCACTCTAGGTACCTCATGGAAAAGGCAGTGACAACCCACTCCAGGACTTTTGCCTGGAAAATCCCATGGACGAAGAACCTGGTAGGCTGCAGTCCATGGGATCGCTGAGAGTCAGACATGACTGAGCAACTTCACTTTCCCTTTTCACTTTCATGCACTGGAGAAGGAAATGGCAACCCACTCCAGTGTTCTTGCCTGGAGAATCCCAGGGATGCAGGAGCCTGGTGGGCTCCCGTCTATGGGGTAGCACAGAGTCAGACACGACTGAAGTGACTTAGCAGCAGCAGCAGCAGCAGCAGGTGCCTCATATAAGTGCAATCATACAATAGTTGTCTTTTCTTGATTGTCTTCTTTCCCTCAGCATAATGTCAAGATTCATCCATGTGGTAGCATGTGTTGAAATTCCCTTCTGTTTTTAACCCAAATGATACCCCGTTGTATGTAGAGACCACAGTTTATTTATCCATTCATCTGTTGATGGACATGGGTTACTTCCACCTTTTGGTTATTATGAATAATGCTGCCACCATGGGTATACAAATATTTGAGTCCTTGCTTTTACTTCTTTTCAGTGTATATATATACACCCAGGAGTAGAATTGTTGGATTCTACGGTAATTTCTATGTGGAATTTTTTTGAGGAACCACCATGCCATTTTCCACAGCAGCTGCATCATTTTACATTCCCAGCAGCCACACACAGGGGTTCCAATTTCTCCACATCCTTGTGGTTTGGGTTTGCTTTTCCCCAACGACTGGTGATGTTGGACCTCTTTTCATGTTTGCATTTATATTTCAACAAAGAATTTTGAAAACTTCCTAGTGGAATTTCAGGCAACTATTAGAAAAGACAATTTCAGACAGTGAGACCTCCCCACTACCAAATACCCCCGTGTCCAGACGTGCACACGACACCTGTTTACTGCCAGCATGAGGTCATTCTGAGGCTCTGCAAACTCCCCAGTCTATGTTCTGCTCATTCATCTTGGTTATCAACTGATATCCCGTCTACAAAGTCTGCTGAGGGGAAGCTCGGCCAGCTGCCATCTCTTTAATATTTAGAAATCTGCCTTAATACATCCTAGTTCTTCCTGCATGCTGCTATCTGTATTTGCGGTCTCCGGTTTTCTGGGAATTCAGTGGGATGGTTTCTTATCTGTTAGCTTGTCAGAAACAGGCACGAGGACAATCAAATGTTCATCTATTCACATCTGGTGTTCTGCAGGGAACAGCATTTAGACCCCTACCGTGTTTAACTGTATAAATGGTTTCTATCTATCATCTAAATCAGAACCGCGAACGTGCAGAGCAAACTACAGCAGATAGAGACTCACACAGGATTCATGGTGGGGAGAGGGCAGAGCACCCCCCTCCCCCTTTGAACACGGGAATTCATAGAATTCTCACCATCATTCCTTTTTACTCTTTCCACACCGATTTCTAGTTGAAGTTGAGTTTTTAATCATGGCACTATGTGACGCATACTTGTGCATGGATGCATGCACAAGTCTGTATGTCTGGGCCTCTGTGTGTCTGCCTCTTGTATCTCTCACTGTGTTTGTTGGTCTTTGCATTTTTGTATATTTGTGTTCTCGATCATCTCCCGCGTGTATGTATGGGTTTCGCTTTGGATGCATTTTGCATGGTGTTTTGGTGTCTCTATGTCTTGCTGTGTGTCTTAGGGTCTCTCTGTGCCTGCCCATCAGTTTGCACCTGTGATCAGTTGTCCCTGGGGGTCTCTCTTGGTGTGTGGGTTTTGTGTGTGTACGTCTGTGTCACGTGGATCCTTTCCCTCTTTGTACCACCCCTATTTGTCTGTGGATGGAAGCAGACCGGTCATTTTCAAGCTTGAGGAAAATAATGGGCTTGGAGATCCAACCAGTCTATTCTGAAGGAGATCAGTCCTGGGATTTCTTTGGAAGGAATGATGCTAAAGCTGAAACACCAGTACTTTGGCCACTTCATGTGAAGAGTTGTCTCATTGGTAAAGACTCTGATGCTGGGAGGGATTGGGGCAGGAGGAAAAGGGGATGACAGAGGATGAGATGGCTGGATGGCATCACCGACTCAACGGACATGAGTTTGAGTGAACTCTGGGAGCTGGTGATGGACAGGGAGGCCTGGCGTGCTGTGATTCATGGGGTCGCAACGAGTCGGACATGCTGAGCGACTGAACTGAACTGAAGTGAACTGGACCATTATGGTGCCAGGCAGCCATCCTCATGACGTGTCTGAAGCTTGGCCTGCCGGGTCACTCGGAGCGGCTCCCACCCTCTGCTCTGTGCAGCCGGGTGCGGAAAACACGCTAATGGGGCAGAACGACCTGTGTTGAAATCAATGCCTCTTTTCTTTCTGTTACTAACAAGGCCTGCACACGGGCGCCTCTGAAACGCCTTCACTAGACCCCACCGAGGAAGGTGTTTGGAGGGGGGCTGAAACAATCCATTCTTCTGCCAACTCCGAGTGGCTCCCTGCTCTGAAATCTCCTTGCATCCAGGATAAACAGTGCTACCCCTTCAGTTGGCCAAATTCCTGTCTCTTCGTTAACCAGCCTGTCCTCTGCTGTACCCTGGCTTTGCCCTTTTAGCCCCCAAGGAGGATTTAATCCTCCCATCCTATTATGTTGTCAAGAGTCAAGAAGATGGTGACACCAGTAATCATCACCATCACCACCACCATCATCACCATCACCATCACCATCATCACCACCATCATCACCATCACCATCATCACCATCACCATCACCATCATCACCATCACCACCACCATCATCACCATCACCACCACCATCATCACCATCACCATCATCATCATCACCACCATCATCACCATCACCATCATCACCATCACCATCACCATCATCACCATCACCACCACCATCATCACCATCACCACCACCATCATCACCATCACCATCACCATCATCACCACCATCATCACCATCACCATCATCACCATCACCATCACCATCATCACCATCACCACCACCATCATCACCATCACCACCACCATCATCACCATCACCATCATCATCATCACCACCATCATCACCATCACCATCATCACCATCACCATCACCATCATCACCATCACCACCACCATCATCACCATCACCACCACCATCATCACCATCACCATCATCACCATTATCATCTCCACCAGTACTATCATCACCACCACCATCCATCGTCATTTACATTTATGTGATACTGTATAGAGTATGAAGGTCTAGGGTTTTCCACCCATTGCTCCTTTCAATCCAAAAGTTCAACATGTGACCCACGTAAAACATTTTCCATTTTCCTAGAGCAACTGGTATTAACTGAGCTGTCATGGTGAGTCAGATGTGATGCTCAGCCCTTTACATGAGTTAAACTACTTCCCACGGACCAAAACCCAAGGAAGCAGATAGCATTACTTCCTCCACCTAGCAGACAGAAAAAGGGATATCAAGAGAGGTTAGGTAATCTGTCTGAGGTTATATAGCCAGGTAGTGGTAGAGCTAGGTAAAGAACCTAGACATGTTAAACTCGGAGCTCAAGTCCTGAACCTCTTGGGAGTAGAGAGACTGCAGTCTGGCTGAACTCCTGGGTTGTAGCTGACTTGCCTGGGACCACTGACACTGAGGACTGTCTGTCTCATAGCTTCAGGTAGTGTTTGGGCTGCTGGCTCGCTGGCACTCTCTTCTCAGATGCCTCCCGTTCTTCCAGATTGGCTGTTGGTTTACCCATTCATTCTTCCTCTCCCTCTCTCCCTCCCTTCTTCTGTCTCTTTCCCTCTCTGTCTTTCTCTCTCTTCTGCTCCCACCATGTCCTGAAGTCCAGGTCCAGAATTTCAGTATCATCTTTAGCTCCTGTTTTTCTAACATCTCCCATCTGGTATATTATTGAATCCTATGAGCTCTACCTTCAAGATACATCCAGAGCTATTGATATCATGTATAAAATAGATAGCTAATGAGAACCCACTGTATAGCTCAGGAAACTCTACTCAATACTCTGTGGTGTCCTAAATGTGAAGGAAATACAAAAGAGAGGGGATATATGTATATGTCTGGCTGATTCATTTTGCTGTACAGCAAAAACTAACACCACACTGTAAAGCAACCATGCTTGTTAGCAGCTCAGTTGTGTCTGACTCTTTGTAACCCCATGGAGTGTAACCTGCCATACTCCTCTGTCTATGGAATTCTTCAGGCAAAAATGCTGGAGTGAGTTGCCATATCATTCTCCAGGGAATCTTCCCAATCCAGGGATTGAACTTGGGTCTCTTACATTGCAGGCAGATTCTTTACTGTCTGAGCCACTTAGGGAAGCTCAAAACTATACTCTAATAAAAATAAAAAAAATATAAATCCAGAATCCAGGAACTTCTCTCCCCCCACAGCCACCACCTTACTGGGCACCTTCGTCCTGCTTCCTCCAGGTATTGCAGTAGCTACTGAACTGGTCATCATGGTTCTGGTATCCCCTCCACCCGCTTATTGTCCATTCTCCACACAGAAGCCACAGCGACCACTGATACTAAAGCATTAAGTCTGGTCACATCACTTCTGTCCTCCAAGCCCTTCATGGCCCCCATTTCACCCAAAGTAAAAGCCAAAATTCCTCCTGCAAGACCCAAGTGGTCTGACCCATGGTCACCCTTCTGACCTCAGTAGCCATTGCCCTGCCCCGGCTCACTCTGGCCACATGGGTCTCGCTCATCCTCAGACATCCCTGGAACATGATCCATCACACCTTGGTCCCAGCTTTTCCTGAATAGACTGCCTCACCCCCACACCGACCAGACTCTCTCCCTCCTCTCTTTCTCTACTCAACAGTAACTTTCCCTCAAGTTTCAACTCCTCTTTAGCACTGTTGTTTACTTTTCTTCTCCTTAGCACGTGTGACTGGCACATGTGATGACATATTTAATTTATTTGTCGTGTTTATTTTCTATCTCTGTGCTAGCAGGGCTTAGGGATTACTGTCAGTTGATTAGTTCCATGTACTTGGCACATAATAGGCACTTAGTTTGTCTTTGCTGAGTGACATGTATATGGCAACACATGTATGCAGCAGAGAATTCAAAGGATACGGGAGGGAGAACTTTCTTCCCTACCAGTGCTCTTTAGACATGCATTTTTCACTCCTTGGAAGCAACTGCGATGGCTGATTATCCTATATCCTGAATACTTCCAGAGATATTCTACACAAACATCCCTCTGTGTGTCTCTGTCTCTCTTCAGCCTTATCCTTATCTGTATCCCTGACTCTGTCATCTCTACCTTGACATCTACCTATGTATCTAGATCTGTTATATCATCATGTATAGACTGTTTTCATCCTTCTCTGCTTAATATCTTGCCAGTCCTTTCACAGCAGGATATGAAGAATCACTTTCATCTGTTTAAATGCCTGCATGTTATGTAATTGTCTGAGCATGCATATATTCTTTCGTAGTCCCCTAGTGATGGACTTTTGGGTAGTTTCCAAAAGTTTGCTCTTGCAGACATGACTACAATAAATAAAGCAGTGATTACGTCATTTCTCACAAATGCTGCTATATCTGTGGGATGGATTCCTAGAAGTGAAATTGTGTTGGATTATTTAAAGAAAAAAAATCAATGCTTGGCAAACTCAGCTTTCTCTAGAGTGGTGTTCATAGGAATGCTGATCCATGAGATAGCAATGCTACTGGGTTTCTTTTTTTTCTATTTTTTTTTTCATGTGGGATCTAGTTCTCTGACCAGGGATCAAACCCCTCTCCCCTGCAGTAGAAGTGTGGTGTCTTAACCACTGGACCACCAGGGAACTCCTTGGGTTTCTTAATGTCAGAATTTAAAATTGACTCATTGTAGAGGCAACGCTATTTACAGCAACACGGATGGGCCTAGAGATGGTCATACTAAGTAAGTCAGACAAAGACGAACATCTGCCATAAGATATCACTCATATGCAGACTCTAAAACATGGCACAAAGGAACTTATCTATGAAATAGACTCATAGAAGTGGGGAACAGACCTGTGGGTGCCAGTGGCAGGGTGGGGGGGGGAGTGAGGGAAGGATGGATTGGGAGTTTGGGATCAGCAGAAGCAAAGTGTGATAAGCAGAATGGATAAAGAGCAAGGTCCTACTGCAGAGCACGGGGAACTGTATCCAGTATCCTGTCATTAATCATAATGGAAAAATTTTTTAAAAAATATATAAATATGTATGTGTATAGTATAGCTAAATCACTTTGCTGTACAGCAGAAATTAACACAAGATTGTAAACCAACAATACTTCAACAAGTTAAAAAATCAATTCATTATACAGTTAATGGAGAGCTCATGAAGACCATTAAACTGGAAGCCTGTCCCTAACTGCCCACCCCATTCTCCACCTTAAGAAGGTGCCATAAGTCTCAGAGATAACACATGACAGAGAACATCATAGGATGCTTTTCTGTTAACTGTAGTGTTAGACCTGATTTTCTTTAAAAGTAGCCCTGAAGTTGGGATTATCTTCTGTACTATAAACATCTCTAATCTTGACTTTGTCTATGGTCTCAGAGCTTATTTTTCCTGCCCTTATGCTATTGGATTCTGGGGGTGGGGTGGAGTGTGGTTAGTAGAGTTACTTCCTGTAGCAAGAGACAGAGAAGAGAGACGTGAAATGTCAGCCATGCTTAAGCCTTGGGTGAAGTTCTGGATGTTAGTTTCCCTTTCTGCAAAATGAGGATCAAACCAGTCCATCCTAAAGGAAATCAACCCCAAATATTCATTGGAAGGACTGATGCTGAAACTGAAGCTCCAATATTTTGGCCACCTGATTCGAAGAGCTGACTCATTGGAAAAGATCCTGATGATGAGAAAGATTGAGGGCAGGAGGAGAAGGGGCAACAGAGGATGAGATGGTTGGATGGCATCACCAACTCAAAGGATGTGAGTTTGAGCAAACTCTGGGAGACAGTGAAGGACAGGGAAGCTTGGTGTCCTGCAGTCCATGAGGTCGAAAAAAGTTGGACACTTAGCAACTGAACAACAACAAAAATGGGGACAATAATATCTGTCCCTTCTGGATTGTTCTGAGGATTTAATTAAATCATATATTCATTTGTTAAAAAGGTATTTTCTAAATACCAAGCATGTGTGAGGCTCAGGGAATGTAGGCCTAAAAAGAAACTCCCACAGTTCCTTGGCTGCCTGAACATCCTTAGCATGCACAAGGCTCTGTGTGATGGCTGGTGGATAGTAGGGGCTCATGTGCATGAGGGTTTCTGGCATTTGTCCTCATCAGACATTATAGAANATCCTTACACACTCTGGCGCAGGAGCACGTAGTGTGAAAGGGGACCTGTGTAAAAAGCCCTGCCCTTTCTGTGGCTTCCACGCTGGACAAGTGGTGTGCGCCCACGCCTCCTGCCACGTTACCGAGATCAGCTGCATCAGGGGGCCGTTGCTGGGGTCGTTGGGGTCAAGCTTGGACTCTGCTGCCCACTTGGCCAATTTCTTCATGTCTGTCAGTCCTGATGTGCCGATAGAAGAGATGGCATCTGCTCTCTTCAAAGCGCTGAAAACAGAAGTTGATTCCTTGAGACAGACTTCCTCACAGAGCAGTCTGCATCAGGACCACAGAACCGCAGGGTCAGCCCTGCTCTGTGAAGGAAAGTCTGATTGTAGAAAGGACTTCTGCCATTTTTCCTTACCTGATAGTTGCTGTTAAATATGTAATAAGGGTAATAAAAAAGCACGAATGGTTGCAGAAAATATTTTCAAAGCATGTGTCTAATAAGGCGTAAAGACATCCAAAAAATATAAGGAACTCATTCAACTCAGTGGCGACAAAACAAATAATCTGATTAACAAATGGGCAAAGGATCTGAATGGACATTTTCCCAAAGACATACAAATGGCCAATGGACACATGAAAAGATGCTCAATCATCAGGGAAATGCAAATCAAAACCACAACGAAATGTCACCTCACACTTGTCAGAATGGCTGTCATAAAAGGCAAGCAATAACAAGTGCTGGCAAGGATGTGAGAGTGGAGTTCCTTGTGCACTGTTGGTGGAAACGTAAGTGGTGCAGCCGCTGTGAAAAACAGTATGGAGGCTCAAGAAGTTAAAAGTAGAGCAGGCACATGCTCCTGCAATCTGACTTCTGGGGATACATCCAAAGCAAACAAAATCAGTATCCTGGGGAGGTCTCTGCACCCCATGTTTACTGCAGTATTAGTTATAATAGCCAAGACATGGAGACCACCCAGGTGTCTGTCAATGGACACATGGATAAGTAAAATGTGATATGTGTGTATATATAGATATAATCCAGTCATCAAAGAAGGAAATCCTGCCATTTGCAGCAACATGGATGGACACTGAGGCATTTTGCTAAGTGGAAAATTCCACTTTGACGTGGAATCTAAAATAACCAAACATGTAGAAACAGAGAAAAGATTGGTGGAGGCAGAGGTCAGGGGGTGGATAAACGGATGAAGCCACTCCAGAGTACAAGCTTCCAGTTGTAAGATGAGTAAGCTCTGGGACTCTAAGATACAGCGTGNTTCCCTACCAGTGCTCTTTAGACATGCATTTTTCACTCCTTGGAAGCAACTGCGATGGCTGATTATCCTATATCCTGAATACTTCCAGAGATATTCTACACAAACATCCCTCTGTGTGTCTCTGTCTCTCTTCAGCCTTATCCTTATCTGTATCCCTGACTCTGTCATCTCTACCTTGACATCTACCTATGTATCTAGATCTGTTATATCATCATGTATAGACTGTTTTCATCCTTCTCTGCTTAATATCTTGCCAGTCCTTTCACAGCAGGATATGAAGAATCACTTTCATCTGTTTAAATGCCTGCATGTTATGTAATTGTCTGAGCATGCATATATTCTTTCGTAGTCCCCTAGTGATGGACTTTTGGGTAGTTTCCAAAAGTTTGCTCTTGCAGACATGACTACAATAAATAAAGCAGTGATTACGTCATTTCTCACAAATGCTGCTATATCTGTGGGATGGATTCCTAGAAGTGAAATTGTGTTGGATTATTTAAAGAAAAAAAATCAATGCTTGGCAAACTCAGCTTTCTCTAGAGTGGTGTTCATAGGAATGCTGATCCATGAGATAGCAATGCTACTGGGTTTCTTTTTTTTCTATTTTTTTTTTCATGTGGGATCTAGTTCTCTGACCAGGGATCAAACCCCTCTCCCCTGCAGTAGAAGTGTGGTGTCTTAACCACTGGACCACCAGGGAACTCCTTGGGTTTCTTAATGTCAGAATTTAAAATTGACTCATTGTAGAGGCAACGCTATTTACAGCAACACGGATGGGCCTAGAGATGGTCATACTAAGTAAGTCAGACAAAGACGAACATCTGCCATAAGATATCACTCATATGCAGACTCTAAAACATGGCACAAAGGAACTTATCTATGAAATAGACTCATAGAAGTGGGGAACAGACCTGTGGGTGCCAGTGGCAGGGTGGGGGGGGGAGTGAGGGAAGGATGGATTGGGAGTTTGGGATCAGCAGAAGCAAAGTGTGATAAGCAGAATGGATAAAGAGCAAGGTCCTACTGCAGAGCACGGGGAACTGTATCCAGTATCCTGTCATTAATCATAATGGAAAAATTTTTTAAAAAATATATAAATATGTATGTGTATAGTATAGCTAAATCACTTTGCTGTACAGCAGAAATTAACACAAGATTGTAAACCAACAATACTTCAACAAGTTAAAAAATCAATTCATTATACGGTTAATGGAGAGCTCATGAAGACCATTAAACTGGAAGCCTGTCCCTAACTGCCCACCCCATTCTCCACCTTAAGAAGGTGCCATAAGTCTCAGAGATAACACATGACAGAGAACATCATAGGATGCTTTTCTGTTAACTGTAGTGTTAGACCTGATTTTCTTTAAAAGTAGCCCTGAAGTTGGGATTATCTTCTGTACTATAAACATCTCTAATCTTGACTTTGTCTATGGTCTCAGAGCTTATTTTTCCTGCCCTTATGCTATTGGATTCTGGGGGTGGGGTGGAGTGTGGTTAGTAGAGTTACTTCCTGTAGCAAGAGACAGAGAAGAGAGACGTGAAATGTCAGCCATGCTTAAGCCTTGGGTGAAGTTCTGGATGTTAGTTTCCCTTTCTGCAAAATGAGGATCAAACCAGTCCATCCTAAAGGAAATCAACCCCAAATATTCATTGGAAGGACTGATGCTGAAACTGAAGCTCCAATATTTTGGCCACCTGATTCGAAGAGCTGACTCATTGGAAAAGATCCTGATGATGAGAAAGATTGAGGGCAGGAGGAGAAGGGGCAACAGAGGATGAGATGGTTGGATGGCATCACCAACTCAAAGGATGTGAGTTTGAGCAAACTCTGGGAGACAGTGAAGGACAGGGAAGCTTGGTGTCCTGCAGTCCATGAGGTCGAAAAAAGTTGGACACTTTGCAACTGAACAACAACAAAAATGGGGACAATAATATCTGTCCCTTCTGGATTGTTCTGAGGATTTAATTAAATCATATATTCATTTGTTAAAAAGGTATTTTCTAAATACCAAGCATGTGTGAGGCTCAGGGAATGTAGGCCTAAAAAGAAACTCCCACAGTTCCTTGGCTGCCTGAACATCCTTAGCATGCACAAGGCTCTGTGTGATGGCTGGTGGATAGTAGGGGCTCATGTGCATGAGGGTTTCTGGCATTTGTCCTCATCAGACATTATAGAAACTCATTCCATTTGGGAGGGATTAGAGCAGAAGGGGAGGTATTTCAGTTTGCTTTGAAGGATGAGTACATGGATTTTCAAGAAAGGAAGGGGGCTGGATGTTGGGATGTTGCCAGCAGGCGGAACAGCATGGGAAAGCATCTGGGGGGCAGAACACTGAAGTCCTTGCATATCTGAAGAGTCTGGTTCAAATGAAGCATTGGGGTGGTCGTCCCTTCCTGAGGTCATGCTCCTTCCAGATCTCCAGGTTGCGCCCAGCCATGGTTAACAACAGATTCTGTGCTTTTGGCCTAGTGTCTTGCCTCCCACCATGTATTTTTTCTTTGCTTTGACCTCAGCCTAAGGTTCTGACCCACTGCTCCAATCATGTAGCTGAGCTTCAGTCTGCATCACACCATGTATTTCCTCTCTTTATTCATCCTCTCTAACCTGGTATTTCAGGAAAGGAACCCATGAAAGGCCAACTTTGGCTCATGTGTGTGTTCTTTGTCTGTTTCCTTATAGTTTTTAATCATTGTCTTTTGAGTTGATAAATGAGTCTTGGCTTCTCCCAACTTTCCTAAAGACCCAGGGTAAAACAACACCACCACCACCAACAACAAAAACATCCTTTCTGGTAGCTATTGCAGCTGTGAGGGAAAAATGAACCTCCTCTATAGTCAATAAATCACTTTGTCACCTTAATCTTTTATTGATCTCAATAAAAGTTGTATTTTGTTTCTTAACAAAAATCCACCAGGGAAGACATCTCATACAGGTGAGGGCACGGTGGAAGTAGTGGTCAAGCCATCACCTCACGTTGTTATTTATGTTATTTATGGATTCGAGGGGGGCAAAGGTTGGGGAGAAAGAGACCAAGAAAGCATTCTTGCAAGTGATGCCTCATATTTTAAAAGACACACTTGACTCCAGGTAGCCTACTCACAGATATGACTCTGAAGCTATATTTTATGCAGACTTTTATAAACAGGTCATTAACATCCCACTTCTCCAAGTGAGGAAGGGAAAGGCTCTGTCTTGCTCGCAAGTAATGCATCTACTCGGTCGGTTAAATTTAGAAGATGGCAATCATTGTATCCAGACATGGCTTCATCTCTACAGGAGGGTCCTCCAAACAGGTTACTCATAGAAGAATGAGTAATGCTTCATCAAGGCTTGGAATCAAGCTTTCGTTAAGGCTTGCAAAAAAATATATTCCCCCCTCAGTGCAGAGGAAAAGACCATAAAAAATGGTCTATGATGTTAATGCTTGTGTCCTGCACATATATTACCCCAGGGTATGGGAAGAGGGAGGGTCTGGTGACTCAGGCATGGAAAAAAAAAAAAAAAAGCAAAATAGGGTAGAGTGTGCACACAATCCTTTTCTCTCTCACCTACTTTTTTCTTTAAGACTTGACTCAGCAGCCATCTCTGTGAGGGCTTCACCCCTCGGAGCCAGATATTATTTATTTATTTCTTAACTTTTAATTTTGTATTAGAGTATAGCTGACTAACACTGTCGCGATAGTTTCAGGTGCACAGCAAAAGGACTCAGCCAAACGTCTACATGTGTCCATCCGTTCCCCCCAAAGCTCCCTCCTATCCAGGCTGCCATGTAACACTGAGTTGAGTTCCCTGCGCTATACAGTAGGTCCCTGTTGGCTGCCCATTCAAAATACAGTAATGTATATATGTCCATTCCAAACTCCCTAATCATCCCTTCCTCCCATCCTTCTCCCTGGGTGATAAGTTCATTCTCTAAGTCTGTGAATCTGTGTTTGTTTTGTAAATAAGTCCATTTGTGTAACTTCTTTTTAGATTCTGCTGATAAGGGATGACTTAGTTCACTCAGTATGGCAATCAGTATGTTGCTGCAAATGGCATGATTTTATTCTTTTTAATGGCTGAGTAGTATAGTCCATTGTGGGCTTCCCTGGAGGTTCAGCAGTAGAGAATCTGCCTGCCAATGCAGAAGAGGAGGGTTCAATCCCTGGGTTGGGAAGATTTCCCCAAAGAAGGAAATGGCAACCCACTCCAGTATTCTTACCTGGGAAATCCTATGAACAGAGGAGCCTGGTGGGCTACTGTCCATGGGATTTCAAAGGGTTGAGCATGACTTAGTGACTAAAGAACAGCAGCAACAATATTCCATTATATATATGTACCACATCTTCTTTATCCATCCCTCTGTCAATGGGTATTTTAGGTTGCTTCCAGGTCTTGGCTATTGTAAATTGTCCTTCAATGATGTATCTTTTCAGACCATGTTTTTCTCCAGACATGCATCCAGTAGTGTGATTGCAAGGCCTGGGACCCACTTTTTATTCTCCCCAATATCTTGTGATTTCCATTCATTGTGTTATCACATTTTATCATCTGGATCAGGCAAAGCCCCTGACTTCATCGAGTTTACATTCTGTGATGGAAAAAGCAGAAAAGCATCTAAAGCAGAAAGCTTGGCACATTGCAGGTCCTCATAACAAGAAATTTCAACTTTATCTTCCTTCCCTTTTCTGTTAAGACGATTGTTACAGTATCTCTGGGCATTCAAAAAAATTTTTTTTTTCTTGGGATAGGAATTAAGGGCTAATATCTTTTAAAGGGAAGATGTGAACCATAGGATCTCCAAAGAACAATTTTAACTCCTGGTATAATAACAGCTAACATTCATTGACTGTTTTCATGGAATCTTATGAATAATAAATAGCNTTTTTTTTTCTTGGGATAGGAATTAAGGGCTAATATCTTTTAAAGGGAAGATGTGAACCATAGGATCTCCAAAGAACAATTTTAACTCCTGGTATAATAACAGCTAACATTCATTGACTGTTTTCATGGAATCTTATGAATAATAAATAGCATTTATTGTGTGTTTACCATGCACTTTGTTAAGTGCTTTTTATGTTTCCATCTTCCTTTTTTTTTTTTTTACTTTATTTTACTTTATAATACTGTATTGGTTTTGGCATACAATGACATGAATCCGCCATGGGTGTACATGAGCTCCATCTTGTAATCTTTATTACAGTTCTAGGACGCTAATACTACTTTCATTCCTCTTTGGCAAAGAGGAAACCGTCTGTGAAGAGGTTAAAAAGTATGTCCAGTAGAAAACAGATTTGTGGCTGCCAAGAGGAGAGGTGATGGGGGAGGGATGGACTGGGTATCTGGGGTTAGCAGACGCCAACTATTATACAAAGAATGCATCAACAACAAGGTCCTACTGTATAGCACGGAGTGTAGCATTCAATATTCTGTGGTTAAACCATGATGGAAAAGAATATAGAGAGAATGTGTGTGTGTGTGTACAGAATGTGTACATTTATATAAAGAATGTATATTATATATATAACTGAATCGCTTTGCTGTACAGCAGAAAACACGTTGTAAATCAACTGTACTTCAATAAAATACATTAAAAAGCTATTATATATAGAATGGATCAACAACAAGGTCCTACTATATAGCACAGAAAACAATATTCAATATTCTATGGTCAAACTATGATGGAAAATATAAGAAGAATGTGTGTGTGTGTATACAGAATGTGTACATATATATAAAGGATGTGTATATATATATATATATATATATATTGGAATCACTTTCCTGTACAGCAGAAATTAACACAACATTGTAAATCAACTGTACTTCAATAAAATACATTATAAAAACATGAACAACAAAAAATAAGCACGCCCAAGTTCCCCCAACTGGGACAGGGGGTCAGGGTGGCAGTCCAGGTGACCTGGCTCAACTGTCCATGCCGCTCACCTGTGCACTGTTCTCCATTCCCCTTAAGATGTTATCATCCTAACTGTCCTAAAAGGAAAACTCGCTAGTCACCTATCCTCCTTAATANAGGGGGTCAGGGTGGCAGTCCAGGTGACCTGGCTCAACTGTCCATGCCGCTCACCTGTGCACTGTTCTCCATTCCCCTTAAGATGTTATCATCCTAACTGTCCTAAAAGGAAAACTCGCTAGTCACCTATCCTCCTTAATACCAGGAGAATGGGATCTGTTCTGGTGTACATTTGACCCATCTGGGAAGAACGGAGGAAACAGCAAAGGTTTGGAATGTATTTACATCTTGAAGCCTGATCTTCTTTGCTCAAACGGGTGTTAGAACTTGTGAGCACTGGATGTACCTTGACTAGTGGGTTTTGTTTTAACCTTTCCTTTTGTATTCGGGTATAGCAGATTAACAATGTTGTGACAGACTCAGGTGAACAGCAAAGGGACTCAGCTATATATATACAGCGATACATATACCCATACACATATACATATGCGTATTCATTTTCCCCCAACCTCCCTTCCCATCCAGGCTGCCATATGACATTGAGCTGAATGCCCTGTTCTACATGGTAGGTCCTTGTTGGTTATTCATTTCAAATATAGCAGTGTGTACCTGTCCATCCCAAACTCCCTAACAATCCCTACCTGCCTTCTATCCCCCAGTGATCATAAGTTTGTTCTCTAAGGTTGTGAGTCTGTTTCTGTTTTGTAAATAAATTCATTTGTATCACATCTTTTTATTTATTTATTTATTTTTGATCAGTTAAATAAGGCTTTTTCCCCTATAAACACTGATTTTTATTTTTATTTTAGCACTAGAAACATTTTGTATTGGGGTATAGCCAATTAACAGTGTTGCAGTAGTTTCAGGAGAACAGTGAAGGGACTTAGTCATACATATACATGTCCATTCTTCCCCTGGTGGCTCAGTGGTAAAGAATCCACCTGCAATGCAGGAGACACAGGAGTCCTGGGTTCAGTTCCTGGGTTGGGACGATCCCTTGGAGGAAGACATGGCAACCCACTACAGTGTTCTTGCCTGGAGAATCCTATGGACAGAGGAGCCTGGCAGATCATAGTCCATAGGTTGCAAAGAGTTGGACACGACAGATGGTGATTGCAACCATGAAATTAAAAGATGTTGACTCCTTAGAAGGAAAGTTATGACCAACCTAGATAGCATATTAAAAAGCAGAGACATTACTCTACCAACAAAGGTCTGTCTTGTCAAGGTTATGGTTTTTCCAGTGGTCATGTATGGATGTGAGAGTTGAACTGTGAAGAAAGCTGAGCGCTGAAGAATTTATGCTTTTGAACTGTGGTGTTGGAAAAGACTCTTGAGAGTCCCTTGGAGTGCAAGGAGATCCAACCAGTCCATCCTAAAGGAGACCAGTCCTGGGTGTTCATTGGAAGGACTGATGCTAAAGCTGAAACTCCAATACTTTGGCCACCTCAT
>SJYV01014150.1:2102057-2170917 GCA_006410875.1 Neotragus pygmaeus | reverse complement strand
CCAACCTCTTGTAACCTGGAGGCTCCACCAGTTCATGGGTATATAGGCTTGGTTTCTCTGCAGGAAGTTCCACCTGCTTCTGGAGACTCGGGATTGGGAGCTTGTGTGCACCTGTGGTGGATTCGTGTCGATGTATGGCAAACCCAATAGAGTATTGTAAAGTTAAATTTAAAAATAAATAAATTAAAAAAAAAAAAGAATTGGAAAAAGAATAGATGCATATATGTATATAACTGAATCACTTTGCTGTATACCTGAAATGAACAAATATTGTCAATCAACTGTACCCCAGTAGAAAATAAAAATAAAAACAACACAAAAACAAAATGTTGATGATCTTCAGGCAGCAGTTCTGGGTCTTTAAAACTCCATCTGGATTCTCCCTGGATGAGATGTCTTCTATTCCCTATGGTAGAGACCATTGGCTGCCTACCTGATAATCACCCTCCCTCTCTGTTAAGAGAATTTCATTTGATTAAGTCTAGGCAGACATGTGTTCAGGGAAAGAGGGCTTCCATTCCTAGTGGATGGTCCATGATGGAATGTCAGCCAATCACGGTAACCCCATTATCCTTTAACAATGATTGGTTTAGGGATGAACATGTGACTCAATTCTGGCCAATGGGATCTTACAGGAACCTGCAGATTCTGGGAGAGATGATCACCCCAATAAACAGAGAGCATTCTTCACACTTATAGTCAATAATTTCAGCCAGCCTGAACTTTTTCATATTTCTGTACAGTTAATAAGTTCTAGACCTTGAAAGTTGGCCCTGCCTTGTTCTCCAACTGATGGAGAGCTCATGCTTCAAGAGTCCATGAGAGTGTCACTTTATCTTGCCCCTATTTTTTAAACATGTCTAGGCTTTCTCCTCTCTGTTCCTGCAATATTATCTGTACCATGAGACCTCTCGGGCTGCATTGTGATTATATGTCTTTCCTACTCAACTTCGAGCATTTTCCAGGATGGAGAATCGGGCTTACTTATTTTTGAAGCCTTCCCAGTGAATGGCACTCGACCTGACATGCAGAAAATGTCCAATTAAAGTGTGATGAATGAAAGTGTGACCTGGTGCAGCAAGGAAGGATTGGCAAAATTGACAAGTCAAGGAACTAAGTGGAGAAATCTGGAGGTGACACACAGCCTTATTTTCCCATGGTTTGCAGGATGTCCAAACTCCTTATCATGACATCCAGAGCCCTTCGTGTTCTTGTCTCTGATTATCTCTGCCTACAGTTTCTTGCCACAATCTCACATTCACGCTGGAAGCTTGATATACACGCGATGTGCTTTCAGACAGACATGGATTTTCACCAGCTGTCACCTTGCCTCACATTTTCCCACACATTGCTCGCCCTGTCAAACTCCTATTCATCTTTCAAAACCCCTTTCCAATATCATGCTTCTAGGATGTCTTTGCAGACCACTCCTGAGCAGGCTTAATTACTCCCTGGGCTACCTCTGTGCCTTGAACATAGTTTCAAGTGTGGCAGCTGGGTCTGTGTACTGGTTTTCAAGTAATAAAAAAAATTATGTATGTATTATTTATTTTTTTGGTTGTACTGGGTCTTCACTGCTGTATAGGATTTCTCTAGTAGCAGTGAGTCGGGGCTCCTCTTTAGATGCAGTTTGCAGGCCTCTCATTACGGGGGCTTCTTTTGTTGCAGAGCATGGTCTCTAGGGGACAGGCTCAGTAGTTGTGACACAGGGGCTTGGTTGCCCCACAGCATGTGGGATGTTCCTGGATCAGGGTTTGAACCCATGTCCCCTGCATTGGCAGGTGGATTCTTAAACACTGGACCACCAGGGAAGCCCTGTGTACTTCTTTTTATTTTCTAGTGCAGGAGTCACGTTTTCTTCATATATGGCTCCCCAGTGCCTAGCTCAGACCCCAGTACATCATGGACTTCAGAACCATTTACCCAGTTGAATTCCTTGCATCCTAATTCCACCAAGGTTACTTCAGAGCCCGCCAGGATCACAACAGATTTAGCTGGCTTTCCAATGGAAAAATATAATAATAGTAATAATGTAGCGTTTTAAGTACTTATTATGTGCCAGGATAGTTTCTAGGCTTGGCATATATTATTTTATTTACCCTGTGGGGTAGGTACTACAGGTGTCTATATTTTACAGACAAGGAACTGGAGGAACAGAGAGGTTAAGTAACTTACTCAGAGTCACAGAGACAGTATTCAAACTCAGACGCTCTGACCCTGAGCCGGGTACCCTTTGGAAATTGATAGCTCATGCCAACCTGTTGTCAGTACTTTCTGCCATATTTCCCATAGCCCTGTCCCACATTTTTGCAGCAGAGCTTTTAAATTCAGAAGCCTGCTGAAATCACTCCTCTCTCCTCTGGCTGCACGCCTTGTACATCTCTGAAAGCCTGTGGCAGGGTCTTCAATCTTCTCCACACTCAGCCACTTCCAACCTTGACCTTAAAGCCGTGAAGACGATCCTTCTGGGGTTGTTACTCAGAGGAAAATTGAAATGGTCCCTGTGGGGAGACTTCAGGATTTTAGTTCCAGTCTTCTAATTTCAGATCAGCCTACAGAAAAGAACGATGCTAGAAGCCCGATTCACAAAATTAGGTGTGCTCTGTTCTCCTCTTTAAGAAATATGGGCGCTGCTCTAAAAATCTTTTTTTAATCTCCTCTCTGGTCCATGTAACAGGAAATTGGTCTCTGCCATCGGCCAATAAATCTCCAACTTTTTATTGAATATTAAAGAAAGACTTCAAGTCAAGTTCAAATCTCTTTGCTTGGAGTTTCTTATATAACGCTGCAGCTCCGATACCTCGGGTCATGAAAAAGCTTTAAAAAGAAGGAGAAAAATGGAAAAGCTCTCCAGGTCAGTGTACCCCAGGGACGATCTCTTCTTCTTAGAAATAATAGCCTGTTACTCTAAAAATCTTAAACAAGGCATTCCTTCCCTGGCCTGCACATTATAATTGAGACAGGGCATTAGGAACCTGTGGCTGGAGCACACAGGGAGCACACAGCAATTTCTCTTGGAAGTTAAGACCAAATGGGGGATTCAGGATCTCTCCCATTTCTATTTCTTTCCATGTGTCTTTTTTTAAAAAAATTAAGGTATGGTTTCTTTGGGCTTCCCAGGTGGCGCTAGTGGTAAAGAACCTGTCTGCCAATGCAGGAGACGTGAAAGATGTGGATTCGATGCCTGGTCAGGAAGATCCCCTGGAGGAGGGCATGGCAACCCACTCCAGTATTCTCGCCTGGAGAATCCCACGGTCAGAACAGTCTAGCCGGCTACAGTCCATAGGGTTGTGAAAGAGTCAGACATGACTGAAGTGACTTAACACACACACACACACACACACACACCCATGGTTTCTTTACAGTGTTGTGTTAATTTCCGTTTACAGCAAAGTGACTTAGTTATACATATGTACATTCTTTTTATATTATTTTCTAATGTAGTTTATCACAGGATATTGCATGTAGTTCTCTGTATTCCACGTCTGTCTTATGCTACTTGTCCTGAAGACGAGTGTCCTCTATTTCCTCATCAGCTGGCATATTTGATTGGTTACATCCTCCCAACCTACATCAGGAGTTTTTGCTTCAAGTTCCAGCTTTGGGTGTCCTAATCCCAAATTCTGAGGAGATGGATCCCCTTGGCCTCAGCTTGGGATAAGCTCTCTGGGCAAGGAATATGTGTTGTTCAGTTGCTCAGGCATGTCCAATGCTTTGTGGCCCCATGGACTGCAGCATGCCAGGCTCCCCTGTCCTTCACCATCTCCCAGAGTTTGCTCAAACTCATGTCCATTAAGTCGGTCATGCCATCCAATCCTCTCATCCTCTGTCACCCTCTGTCAGTAAATTGGATATTTATCCGTAGTCTAACCAGCTGTGGCAGGTCTCACAGGTGGGGCTGAGGGGTAGGTAGCATTATTGTAAAATACTCACTGTCCATCCCCTACAGCCCCTTCTTCCTTGGGTGTTTGTGGGATTCTTGTCTTCACTGTGTTGATGGAAGCTGGATCATGTGACTGGCTTCATTTAAGACAGTGAATGAAGTGGCACGAAGGGCATCGCAGAGGAAGTCCTGAGTGCCTCCTGGCACCACTCCATCCCCTCTGTCATGAGAGCAGTAATAACCTAGTAAGGCTTCTCTTTCAGATGCAGAAGCAGAGCCACAGCCCTCCATCAACTCGAAACATGAGGCATAAACCTCTGTTTTCAAAAATCATTGACATTCAGGGGTGTTTTGTTACTGCAGCATAACCTAGACAAGGCTGACTAATACAAGGGCATCATGTGAATATCAGAGGCTGTGATGGGAGCAGATTCTTGGCTGAGAGGACAAGAGTAAATAGGTGCCCCCCAAACATTTGAATATCGAGGCTTACCATTTCCTGGCAGAGTCTCTAGATGGTTGAATTAAAATAACTAGAGTTTAAAGTAAGACTCAGCCTTTGGAGACCCTCTACAGATGTTGGTACCCTTTCTCCCTATTAATAACAGCTATTCTTTACATCCTGGAGAAGGCGATGGCACCCCACTCCAGTCCTCTTTCCTGGAAAATCCCATGGATGGAGGAGCCTGGAGGGCTGCAGTCCATGGGGTTGCTAAGAGTCGGACACGACTGAGCGACTTCACTTTCACTTTTGACTTTCATGCATTGGAGAAGGAAATGGCAACCCACTCCAGTGTTCTTGCCTGGAGAATCCCAGGGATGGTGGAGCCTGGTGGGCTGCCGTCTATGGGGTCACACAGAGTCAGACACGACTGAAGTGACTTAACATTCTTTACATCCAAGGTTGTGTAGATGAACAGTTAAAAGGGTTAAGGTTCAAACGGCTAGGACACAGATTCTGGCTTCATCTCTGTAATTTAATTTCTTTGTGCTCCAGGTTTCTCATTCATAAAAAAAGATAATAATGGTATCTCTCTAATAGGGTTGCCGTGGGGAATAAATTAGATGATTTATGTAATATTCTTTGTTGATGCCTGGCACAAATAAAGCACTCTAAGGTGAAACCATTTATTTTTTTTTGTCTTTAAAAAAAATTGATTTATTTTTAATTGAAGGATAATTGCTTGACAGTATTATTTTGGCTTCTGCCAAAGGAACCATTATTTTTATTCTTATCAATAAACTTGTGGATCAGGGAAAAAAATCCTTGGATAATGAATTCACATGTTGATGAAATTTGGCCGCTGTAGCCATGGTCCACCAGATTGACCAGGGACACGTTTCCTGGAAATGTCTTGGGCAAGCTATACACCCTGTAACTCAACCCAGCACTCATTTAATTACTGCTCTCCACATGCCAGATAGTGAGTGAGGTTTAGTTTCCACCATCCAGTTTAAATGCCTATCAAGCAATGAGCCCTGTCTTTAAGCCAGATTGAGTTACTCATCTATCATTCCCATTAGTTTATAAAGAAAAGCCCCAAAGATGGGTTGGTAGAGGACGTACAGTGTAGAAACCTCTTAGAACAATGCCTGAAAGGTAATGATTGCTATGAGTGTGGTTATTGTTACTATTACCATTGCGATTATTATCATTATTACTGTTGTTATTACTATTATTACCTTACTATTTTTGTTACTCTATGGGGAGACAGTGTCAGACTTTATTTTCTTAGGCTCCCAAATCACTGCAGATGGTGACTGCAGGCATGAAACTGAAAGACACTTGCCCCCTGGAAGAAAAGCTATGACCAACCTAGACAGCATATTAAAAAGCAGAGACATTACTTTACCGACAAAGGTCCGTCTAGTCAAAGCTTATGTTTTTCCAGTAGTCATGTATGGATGTGAGAGTTGGACTATAAAGAAATCAGAGTGCCAAAGAATTAATACTTTTGAACTGTGGTGTTGGAGAAAACTCTTGAGAGTCCCTTGGACTGCAAAGAGATCCATCCAGTCCATCTTAAAGGAAATCAGTCCTGGGTGTTCATTGGAAGGACTGATGCTGAAGCTAAAACTCCAATCCTTTGGCCACCTGATGTGAAGAACTGACTCATTGGAAAAAACCCTGATGCTGGGAAAGATTGAAGGCAGGAGGAGAAGGGGATGACAGAGGATGAGATGGTTGGA
Organism: Neotragus pygmaeus; assembly: GCA_006410875.1. Lineage (NCBI taxonomy): Eukaryota > Metazoa > Chordata > Mammalia > Artiodactyla > Bovidae > Neotragus > Neotragus pygmaeus. The sequence continues at coordinate 2,164,844 of SJYV01014150.1, read as the reverse complement.
TGGCATCACCAACGAGATGGACATGAGTTTGAGTGAACTCTGGGAGTTGGTGATGGACAGGGAAGCCTGGTGTGCTGCAGTCCATGGGGTTGCAAAGAGTCAAACATGACTAAGGGACTGAACTGAACTTATTGCTAGAGTATTATGTAATCATAACAGTATTATGTAATCATCATAGCATTTGATTATTGTTGTTATAACTATTATTACTATACTGCTATTGTTGTTACTTAATTTGCTACTGTAACTACTATTGTTATCACTATTACTCCATTGTTATTACTGTTACCACTATCATTATTATATTTGCTATTATTACATTGCTATTGTTCTTATTCTATTGTTATGACTGTTACATTACTGTTAATGTTTTTGTCTATTGAGGTCTTATGACCTACTCTTTTCTTCTTTTTCCCTTGCTATTTAAAATATTTCACCGCCTAGATATATATCACGGATTGCTTTTCTTAAAAAAAAATTAATTAATTTGGCTGTGTCAGGTTTTAGTTGCAGTTCATAGGGTCTTCATTGCATCATGTGAGATCTTTTGTTACAGTGTGGGAACTCAGTAATTGTGGCTCAGGCCTCGTTGTTCTATAACATGGGGAATCCTAATTCCCTGACCAGGGATCAAACCCACATTCCCCCTCATTGCAAGGTGGATTTCCAACCACTGGACCACTGGGGAAGTCCCTCCTGATTGCTTTTTTAGTTTTGTTTATTTATTTTTTTAAAGGGCACAGCTTTTTTTTTTTTTTTTTTCAATTTGGCTGCACTCATTCTTAACTGTGACATGTGAGATCTAGTTCCCTGACCAGGGGTCAAACCCAGGCCCCCTGCATTGGGAGCATGAAATCTTGCTACTGGACCACCAGGGAAGTCCCCCGATTGCTTTTTTGGATCCTCTGGATTTAGTGCTCACGCTGTCCCATGAACACTTGAGTTCCTATCCCCTGGTTGCCTCTGTGGTCTCCCTGTCACTTGATGTCTCCCTGTTCCCATGTTGACTAGCAGGGCCATCTCTCACCTAAGTCCTTTGCACTGAGCCCTGGACTCTCCTAGAGGGGAGGCATGGATTAGGACCCTTACAGATGAGAAGACCAAGCACCGATCACCTCGGTTTCACTGGAGGAGAGAGGTACTTTTTCTCTACACTGTCTTCCCCAGGGCAGGAGTGCAAAGAGAAAGGTCATTTCCAAGCAGCTTTCTGAAGATGCTACCTCACCAGCTTCTCTCCAAAACTGTAATCTGGAGAAGGCATTGCTGCAATATTACAGTGACCTATATTCATGGTAAACTTCCCCACTCTCCCAGGAGAGACTGGTAAGCTATGAGTTTCCCCCATACAGGTGGCTTTTTAGGACATCTTCCCCTACCAAAAAAAAAAAAAAAAAAGCAGCAGCGACTTGTTTGGTACCACTCAGACTCCCGAGTAATATTCAGCTTATAATTCTCTCCCCTCCTCCAAAGGCGAGTTATTTGCCAGATCCCAAATGGTCCATGGGTGATGGATGGCGGGTGATTTCTACATCAGCACACCTTGGAGCCCCAGAGCTAACCCTCTGACAGCGTTAGCATAAAAGATTTACATTTATGTTACGAGGGCCACACAAGAATAATAATTTTAAGATACATTGCCTCCACTGCTGGTGCACCCTGGGAAATCTAGCCGCGGCAGGCGCTGATCCACACTGTAATTACAAAATGGCAGTGCAGGAGAGGGTTTTTTTGGAGACAAGCGGCTAGAGACCAAAGCCATCTGCATGCCTTGGTGGATTGAAATTACAGTAATATATGAAGACATTACCTGAAAAACCCGGCACCATTTAAATGATTTACTCTTCAGCCCCAGCAAGCTTTAATTTAAGGATAAAGTCATTCAGAAAGCTAATCTGATAGGCGAGGCATTATTTCACACAGTTAAGTTAATTTACAGTAGCTGATTGTTGTGGTTGCTTTAGGTATTATTATCTTCCTACAAACAGCTGATCTGCCAGACAGAAGCAATACACTGCTTAACGCAGTGTCTTAATTCAGCCGGCAAGCTATCTGTGATAAAGGTTTGTTTATAAGCAATAATAGGAAAGTCATTTTGAGGCCACGCTGATAACGCTGATGAGAAATATTTTTTAAGGGGGAAAGGCACAATTAAATAAATAAATGAATCAGCAAGCCCTGTACTCGTGGGTCTGTTTGGAACGGCTCTTTTGAGTGGTCGTTTTCCACTGGCATGCCCCTCCTCCCCTCCTTCGTGGGTTTCCTGCCCTGTGGTCCTCTGCACGTTTACCCCAGATCATCTTACTGTCTGGCAAACACGTCTTCCTTGTTGCCAAATCGACTTCTCAGCCAGACCTTTGAGAAAAAACACATCTTGGGAGCCCAGCGAATTTAGCTGCTTTCCAAGCAAAAAGTGAGCTTCGGTATTTGTCTTGAATGAGCTTTTTTTTTTTTTTTTTCTTTTTATCTTTGAGAGACACAGAGCATGTTCACTTGGTAGAAAAACATCGGGAAGTGGGTATTTAAAAGGGAGCTAACAGATTGGAAGGTGAAATTGGAGATTTTGAAAGGGCTCGATAAAACCAACTTGCCAAGGGGGAGGTGGGAAGGGGGGGATGGATTGGGAGTTTGGGATTAGCAGAAGCAAACTATCAATATTATACATAGGATGTTTGTGGAGAATGGATACATGTATACATATGGCTGAGTCTCTTTGCTGTCCACTCAAAACTAACAGAACATTGTTAATCAGTTACACTCCAATATAAAATAAAAAGTTTAAAAATGTTATTGGAAGGACTGATGCTGAGGCTGAAGCTCCAATACTTTGGCCACCTGATGAGAAGACGGCTGACTCATTGGAAAAGACTCTGATCTGGGAATGACTGAAAGCAAAAGGAGAAGAAAGTGGCAGAGGATGAGATGGTTAGCATCACCAACTCAATGGACATGAAGCTTAGCAAACTCAGGGAGATAGTGAAGGACAGGGAAGCCTGGCATGCAGCAGTCCATGGGGTTGCAGAGTCAGACAGGACTTAGTGACTGAACAACGACAAAAATACACAGAATGGATAAAAAATAGGGTCCTACTGTATAGTGCAGGGAACCATGTTGAACTATATTCAATATCATATCATAATGGGAAAGAAAATGAAAAAGAAAAAATGAAAAGAAAAAGAAAAAAAATGAGTCACTTTGTTGCACAGCAGAAGCTAACATAACATTGTGAAGCAACTGTACTTTACTAAGGACCTCCCACGTGGCTTATGGGCTCCTCACATGGCTCTAGTGATAAAGAACCCACTTGCTAATGCAGGAGACATAAGAGATGTAGATTTGATCCCTGAATTTGGAAGATCTCCTGGAGGAGGTCACGGCAACCCACTCTAGTATTCTTGTCTGGAGAATCCCACGGACAGAGGAGGCTAGTAGGCTCTAGTCCATGGGGTTGCAAAGAGTTGAACATGGCTTACTGAAAATACAACAAACATGCACCCCACTGCTCATGGCAGAGCTATATACAATAGCGAAAACATGGAAACAACCTAAACATCCATTGATAGATGAATAGAGAAAGAAGATGTGGTACATACACACAAAGGAATATTACTTAGCCATAAAATAGAACGAAATAATGCCATTTGGAGCAACATGAATGACAATTGTACATTCCTTATCAGATTCTTTTCCATTATAGGTTATTATAATACTGGAGTGGGTTGCCATTTCTTCTTCTAGGGGATCTTCCCCTGGCCCAGGGATTGAACTTAAATTTCTTGCATCTCCCACATTGGCAGGTGGATTCTTTATGATTAGCGCCAGCTGGGAAGCTCATCTAACTTATAGCAGACTTATCACTGATGTGACTTGAGTCAATGTTGGTCACTCTCTACATCCTTTCTGCTAAGGAAAAAAAAAAGGCAATATGTTCATAATGACCCAAATCACTGAGCAAGGGTCTGGCTCATTTAAGTATGCATAAATATCAATTCCCTTTTCCCATATATGAAGCATGCCATAAAAAGGGGAAAAAATTAAAAACAGAGATTAGAGAAGGCACGAGAAAGCAACAGGGACCTCCTTTTCCAGGGATGGAGAGGGAACTTGCTTGCTTTGTACATGAACGGTTGTCACTCACTCCTGCACTATTTCTAAAGGTCTGTTTTCTTGGTGCAGAAGCACAAGTGTCTGACCCTACACAATATCTTCTTCCAACCAGGTGTCAATCAACAGATAGTCTGTACCAGGAACTGTGTTTTTAAAATCAACTGCCTCTATGTCAGACTCTAATCTCTGCAAGGTCAGGATCTCTGTTATTTACACATTGTTTCCCAAGGGTCCATCACCACCCCTGGTATATGGTGACAAGTCAGTTCTCCCCAACCCCAAGCCACAGTTCTATAATGATAGCTCAGAAATTCTTAAAAGGGTGAAAAAATAAATAAGTAAAAATGTACCCCATTGTTCATTGCAGCACTGTTTATAATAGCCAGGTCATGGAAACAACCTAGATGTCCATCAGCAGATGAATGGATAAGAAAGCTGTGGTACATATACACAATGGAGCATTATTCAGCCATTAAAAAGAATACATTCGAATCCATTCTAATGAGGTGGATGAAACTGGAGCCTATTATACAGAGTGAAGTAAGCCAGAAAGAAAAACACCAATACAGTATACTGACACATATATATGGAATTTAGAAAGATAGTAATGATGACCCTGTATGTGAGACAACAAAAGAGACANTGGATGAAACTGGAGCCTATTATACAGAGTGAAGTAAGCCAGAAAGAAAAACACCAATACAGTATACTGACACATATATATGGAATTTAGAAAGTTAGTAATGATGACCCTGTATGTGAGACAACAAAAGAGACACAGACATATAGAATGGACTTTTGGCCTCTGAGGGAGAGGGAGAGGGAGAGGGTGGGATGATTTGGGAGAATGGCATTGAAGTATGTATACTATCATGTAAGAAACGAGGCGCCAGTCTATGTTAGAGGCAGGATGCAGGATACTTGGAGCTGGTGCACGGGGATGATCCAGAGAGATGTTGTGGGGTGGGAGGTGGGAGGGGGATTCAGGATTGGGAGCTCATGTGGTGGATTCATGTCGATGTATGGCAAAGCCAATAGAGTACTGTAAAGTAAAATAAAATAAAATAAAAAGAATAGAAGCAGAAACCTAATAATTTCTTTTTAGCCTGACACAAGTCAAGAGAAGAATATTTTTGTGCCAAACACTGGGAAATAAAAAAGAAATCAGATCTTGCTGGGAGACAAATCAAGATGGCCACCAGGTGTCCTGAATTCCTTTTGCTTCATATGACAGTCTTCTGAGTAATATGATATTCAGCAATCCATAGTTGAAGGGCTATAAAGCATGTCTTCCCACCCCAAAATACCCTATGAGACAATGTATATGATTATTATAGACATGTCTGCTCCCTCTACCCTGGCACTGCCTGGATAAAGATCAATAAATTTCCCATAATATTCCCCTAAATATATTCCATAAATATTCCCCCATTCCTACTCTGACAAGCTTAAGACCAGGGCCTCATTCATATCTCCAGACTTCCCCCTCCCTGCCTCATTAGAGCAAACTCCAGTCACAATCTGGAGCTTCATTCACCTTTTACCCAATTAGTCTTAGCTTTCAGTCATAACTGCATCCCTACCAGTTCTGTTCCAATCTCATCTCTTCAGATCAAACATGATCTACAAAGCTCCCCAGGCATGCAGTACCAACTACTTAGTTAAAACACTCATTGTTAACCCTCCTGGACCACGATGGCCACATCTGCCTGCCTCCACTCTTCAGTACAGCTCCTCTAGACCATCTCTGCCATCTGCTTTTACACTCTGCCTCCTGAGGGCCCAGTCACCCCCACATGTAATATGTCAGGAAAAGACTGATTTACACTGTACTCTATTTTAGTTTTCTTTTTTTGTCACTACTCTTTTTCCAGAAAGGATTTAATATAACATATATTCTGATTCTATATTTTATTGAAATATAGATGATATATAATATTATGCTAGTTTCAGGTATACTACCATAGTGATCTGATATTGGCATACATTAAAAAATGATTACCACAATGTCTAGTAACCATCTGTCCCCATAAAAAGTTAACTACAATGTTATTGACCATATTCCTCATGCTTTGTATTATATCCCCATGACAATTGCACTCATCTCACATGCTAGTAAAGTAATGCTCAAAATTCTACAAGCCAGGCTTCAGGAATACGTGAACCCTGAACTTAGATGTTCAAGCTGGTTTTAGAAAAGGCAGAGGAACCAGAGATTAAATTGCCAACATCTGCTGGATCATGGAAAAAACAAGAGAGTTCCAAAAAACATCTATTTCTGCTTTATTGACTATGCCAAAGCCTTGACTATGTGGATCACTGTGTGGAAAATTCTGAAAGAGATGGGAATACCAGACCACCTCACCTGCCTCTTGAGAAACCTGTATGCAGGTCAGGAAGCAACAGGTAGAACTGGACATGGAACAACAGACTGGTTCCAAATAGGAAAAGGAGTACATCAAGGCTGTATATTGTCACCCTGATTATTTAGCCTGTATGCAAAGTACATCATGGGAAACGCTGGGCGGGATGAAGCACAAGCTGGAATCAAGAGTGCTGGGATAAATATCAATAACCTCAGACATGCAGATGACACCACCCTTATGGAAGAAAGTGAAGAGGAACTAAAAAGCCTTTTGATGAAAGTAAAAGAGGAGAGTGAAAAAGTTGGAAAAAGGTCAACATTCAGAAAACAAAGATCATGGCATCTGGTCCCATCACTTCATGGGAAATAGATGGGGAAACAGTGGAAACAGTGTCAGACTTTATTTTTGGGGGCTCCAAAATCACTGCAGATGATGACTGCAGCCATGAAATTGAAAGATGCTTGCTCCTTGGAAGGAAAGTTATGACCAACCTAGACAGCATATTAAAAAGCAGAGACATTACTTTGTCAAGAAAGGTCCATCTAGCCAAGTCCATGGTTTTTCCAGTGGTCATGTATGGATGCAAGAATTGGACTGTGAAGAAGGCTGAGTGCTGAAGAATTGATGCTTTTGAATTGTGGTATTGGAGAAGACTCTTGAGAGTCCCTTGGACTGCAAGGAGATCCAACCAGTCCATTCTGAAGGAGATCAACCCTGGGATTTCTTTGGAAGGAATGATGCTNCGATGTGGGGTGCGAGGTGGGAGGGGGATTCAGGATTGGGAGCTCATATACACCTGTGGTGGATTCATGTCGATGTATGGCAAAACCAATATAGTATTGTAAAGTAGAATAAAGTAGAAATTTTAAAAAAAATGTAAAAGGGCTTCCCTGGTGGCCCAGTGGTAAAGAATCCTCCTGCCAATGCATGGGACACGGGTTTGACCCTTGGTCCAGGAAGATTCCACATTCAGCAGGGCCACTAAGTCCATGCACTGCAACTGCTGAAGCCCACTTGCCCTAGAGCCTGGGCTCTGCAACAAGAGAAGACCCCACTCACCATAACTAGAGAAAGCCTGTGTGCATCAACAAAGTCTCAGCACCAAACCAAAAATAAATAAAAAACTTAAAAGGATGCATTTAGCTATTCCCAGCTCCCCCTCCCCCATCCTGCCTGCCCATTTCCCAATCACTCTCCTCCAAAAGTTTTGCAAGCTACATTCACCAGCATTCTGGCAGTCTCCATAGACTGAAAGGCTGTGATTGTCCCATCAGTTGAGTTCTATTAAATAGGGGACCCCAATACATTCAGAAGCACCAACCTCTGCTTCACGCACCATGTCCATTTGACAAGAGTGAAGTGGATTAATTAACGTGGTGGGTCTATCTTCCACCCAGCTGTCTTGTGTTGCAATGGAGACCAAGAAAAATCCATTAGATTATACTGAGAGATAGCTGAAAGAAAGTTTAGATTAAGTTTATCTCCCGAGGCAATTTTATTAGATAGATTAAGTTTCTGTTCATCTCTCCAAAGACCGTAGTAATAACCAGTGTCATGACTTTCAAATCCTTTGGACTTCAGAGGGTAATCAAACATGGTTGTCTTTTTATCCCCCTCTTTCACTTCTTAGTATTCTACAATCCTGCTTCGTTCATCTGTCAAAGCGATAGTATTAAGGGGATCAATGTTGACAAGTGATAGTACAAATTATGTAATGTTGATGACATCTCGCCGTCTCCTTTTGATCTGCAATTCCCACTCTCAATCACTCCTTATTTAAGAAAAAGCATTGAAAGAGAAAGACAGCTATGGAAGCCGTGGGCTCAAGTCCCGGCGCCCCAGGGGCAAAACGGGGTGAATTTGAAGTGCACGGAATTAGACACGGGGCCTGGGAAGATGGCCTGACTGACAGAAGGGGAAATTGAGGTCATCTTCTTACAACACGCCTTTGGCAGCTACCACTTGGGACCACGTCACAGCTTTTGGTCGTGCTGTAGTCCCATGAAATATTTGACGTGTCTGGTCTGCAATGGTAGGGGGCTTTCTATTTCCAGAATATGCCCTTTGATTTCTCCTCCACTGGATATTGATGGAGGATAACATAAAAGGAAGAACTGAGCTGGTTTTGTTTAAAAGAAAAAAAAGGAGACTAGGATAGGTCTAGACACATGAAGGGCTATTTTTTTTCTGGGGTAGGGGATGGGTATTAAGTTTTGAACCAGGTGATAAAAGATCAAATAAGGAGAAATAGGTTCAACTGTTTCTTGGCCTTTTGGCTAACATCAAGTGTAGTGTCTGTTCTTATCAGTTTAATAACTGATATGTCCTCTGTCTGAGACAATTGATTAAATGAAATGATATAAATGAACTTACTTACAAAACAGAAAAGAGACCCACAGACTTAGAGAACGTACTTAGAATTGCCAGGGGGGAAGGATGGGGGAAGGGATAGTTAGGGAGTTGGGTAATGACAGGTACACACTGCTGTATTTAAAATGGATAACTAGCAAGGACCTACTGTTTAGCACAGGGAAATCTCCTCAATGTTATGTGGCAGTCTGGATGGAAATGGAGCTTAGAGGGGGATCGATACATGTATATGTGTGGCTGCATCCCTTTACTGATCATCTGAAGCAATCACAACACTGTTAATTGTCTATACTCCAATATAAAATAAAAGGTTTAAAAAAGAAGAAATAGGTTCAAAATATAGCAGAAGGGGGCTTCCCTGATGGCTCAGATGGTAAAGAATCTGCCTGTAATTCAGGAGACCCAGGTTCAATCCCTGGTTTGGGAAGACTCCCCTGGAGAAGGGCATCGAAACGTACTCCAGTATTCTTGCCTGGAGAATTCCACGGACAGAGGAGCCTGTTGGGCTGTAGTCCATGGGGTTGCAAAGAATTGGATATGACTGAATGACTAACATTTTCCAGTATTCTAGCCTGGGAAATCCCATGGACAGAGGAGTCGGGGGTGCTAAAGTCCAGGGGGTCTCCAAAGAGTCAGACATAACCTGGTGACTAAACAACAACAACAAATAGCAGGAGAGACCTTTTTTTGGGAAGAGAGCATCTTGCATCCTTATAATGTTTCCATCCACGTGGAGAAATCTCTGTTAAAATAATATGTCTGGGCTTCCTTCTCTTTCTCTCTCTCTATCCCCTTAAACACACAAGAAAAAGGCTCTTGACAAACATGGGCTCTAGTTTAAGACAGACATGCCACTTTCTACTTGTGACCTTAGAAGGTTGTTCGACTTCCATGAATCGTGATTTTTCTCATTTGCAAACAAAAACCACAGCATCAGTTTTCCAGGGATGCTGTAGCAGTTAGGAGAGTGCAGAAATCTTGAAGAAAACATTTTTTGGTCAGATTGGGATGAGTTTTACCTGATTCTCATGCTTTGACACATATTGTGTGACTAATAAAAGATTTTATGATTCTTTCAGCCAAATGGAGTTTGCCTTCCTTCCAAAAGTCCTAGAGCAATGGGCAAATGGGATGAGGATGGATAGCCTTAGCATGATTTATTGCCTGATATTTCCAGTTGCCGCTGTTTAGTTGCCCAGTTGTGTCTGACTCTTTGCAACCCCATGGACTGCAGCACACCAGGCCCTCTGTCCCTCACTATCTCCTGGAGTTTGCCCAAGTTCAAGTCCATTGCATTGGTGATGCCATTTAGCCATCTCATCCTCCAACACCCTGTTTTACAGTTCAGTTCAGTTCAGTTGCTCAATCATGTCCGACTCTTTGTGACCCCATGGACTGCAGCTCACCAGGCTTCACTGTCCATCACCAACTCCCAGAGCCTACTCAATCTCATGTTCATCACATTGGTGATGCCATCCAACCATCTCATCCTTCATCATTCCCTTCTCCTCCCATCTTCAATCTTTCCCAGCATCAGGGTCTTTTCAAATGAATCAGTTCTTCACATGAGGTGGCCAAAGTATGGGAGTTTCAGCATCAGCATCAATCCTTCTAATGAATATTTAGGACTGACTTCCTTTAGGATGGACTGGTTGGATCTCATTACAGTCCAAGGGACTCTCAAGAGTCTTCTCCAACACCACAGTTCAAAAGCATCAATTCTTTGGCACTCAGCTTTCTTTGTAGTCCAACTCTCATATCCATACATGACTACTGGAAAAACCATAGCTTTGACTACATGGATCTTTGTCAGTAAAGTAATGTCTCTGCTTTTTAATATGCTGTCTAGGTTGGTCATTAGCTTTTCTTCCAAGAAGCAAGCGTCTTTTAATTTCACGGCTGCAGTCACCATCTGCAGTGATTTTGGAGCCCAGAAAAATAAAGTCTCTCACTGTTTTCATTGTTTCCCCACCTATTTGCCATGAAATGATGGGACTGTATGCCATGATTTTCTGAATGTGGATTTATTTATTCCATGAACCTTTATTGGTCATATAACTAGGTACTGGGTATTTTCCTAGACAGCAAGGACCTAATGGCAAACAATACATATAAAGTCTTGATTGTCAGCAGTTTGCCAATTTATGATAGAATAGCCCTGCTTCTCTCCCATTGATATTTCATGGCCTGCCATGGTATCTGCAACACAGTGGATACCCAAATAGTGATACTCCTAAGGAGATGAGTAGATGCATACGTACAAACCACTCATCCTTCCAACCACTAACACTAAGTCGCTGAGGAGTTGAGCCCTTATTAGAAAAGTTTTTTAAGACGTGAGAAAACCCTATCACTCAAGACCAGCAGTCAAGGCTAGGAAGAAGAAATAGGATTCAAGACCACATTTCACCATGAAGTATTCTTTAGAATGTAAAATCAAAACAGAATTTCATTAATCTATTTTCGCCTACAGCCTGGAAAAGCCCTTATGTAAAAAATACCCGCCTCTAAATTATGCTTTGTCTTCCCATTATAAATTTTATTAACCACTCTTTTATTAGCAATCTTATTACAGTTGATCTGCACATGAATAGAAACAATTTACAAATGATCAGGGTTGAATTAGAGAAACCATAAACTCAATGCAAATTGTTACAAATTATTTACTGGCTTAGCACAAATCTGCATATAGATTGAGGAAGTCAATCAGAGAGGTACCTTCAGGTATTCTTCACAAGATATGATTGGGAAGATACTTGCAGGCCGGTACGCATCGTACAGAATAGAAATGAAAATAAATAGAGTTGTTGAATACATTTAGGTGTGGGTCTCCTTATTTAATCAGAACTTTGGAGCACTGGATATTGGGGAAAATTGAAAAAAGGTAATAGCGGGTGTTGAATGTGGGCTTACTCTAAGGTCACGAATCAGATCTAACGGGATTTTGGAAAAACAAAAAGGAGAAACATTGATCCAGCACATCAGAGGCTGACAGAATATTTCTCACATTGCATCTCATGAATCTTCTAAAAATTCTAGGATATAAGGAGGAATGTTATTGCTGTTTCTCAGTTGAAGGAGTTGAGGTTTCACAATGAGGCTAAGGGTTTCCCTGGTAGCTCAGTGGTAAAGAACCTGGCCTGCCAATGTGGGAGACACAAGTTTGATCCCTGGAGTCAGGAAGATCCCCTGGAGAAGGAAATGGCAACCCACTTCAGTATTCTTGCATGGGCAATCCTATGGACAGAGGAGCCTGGTAGGCTAGTCTATGGGGTCACAAAAAAGTCAGACATGACTGAGTGACTAAACAGCATCAACAACAATGAAGTTAAGATCACATAGCCATTAGGACTTGAATTTGCAATCTCCACCTTCATGTCATAGGACCCATCAATGGAAGCGTTGCCTATGTCCTTGGAACTATTTTTACAGGGTTGGGGACTCTTGGGAATAGCTCTGAAGTCCAAACTCTCTGCCAACACCAGAGGACTTGAATTATCTATCTTGTCCCTTTGCTTTTTTATGAGAAGGATGGTGTTAGAGGATGGAATGATTTAATGCAGAGAACCCAGGACTGAGCATTAGGAGGGGTAAGTCTTCTGTCTAACTTGCTATGTGTCCTCAGATTGCTCTTTAACTCTTTCTGTGACTTGGCTTATTCAGGCAGATGGGATTAGGTTTCTCTAAACTGTCAGAAAATTTACTGAATTTCAACTCAAGATAAAAAAAAAAACAAAAAACAAACCCTAAAACCATGAATGCTAATATGTATTCTCTTCAATGCTGTACCAGGCTTCCTTGAGAGCTCAGTTAGTAAAGAATCCACCTGCAATGCAGGAGACCCCATTTGATTCTTTGGTCAAGAAGATCCGCTGGAGAAGGGCTAGGCTACCCACTCCAGTATTCTTGGGCTTCTCTGGTGGCTCAGTTGGTAAAGAATCCACCTGCAATGTGGGAGACGTGGGTTTGACCCTTGGGTTGGGAAGATCCCCTGGGGAAGAGAAAGCCTACCCATTCCAGTATTCTGGCCTGGAGAATTCCATGGACTGTATAGTCCATGGAGTGACAAAAAGTCAGACACGACTGAACAACTTTAACTTTTCAACCCTGTATCTGTCCTTAGCAAAGGGGAAATTGGGCAAAGCTGAAATTCCTACCTCTTATTCTCACCTTTTGGTGCTGTGTTACTTATTTCCTGTCTCTAATATTTCAGTTTTCCTTCTTCAATCAAAATCTGCTGTTTGGTTGATTTTCATTCCTAGTAACTCAACTCTTCTCCCATGGACATCTGGCTTTTCATGGAGATCAGAGTCTTTACCCAGATGGTGGCACTCCTCATGGTGACATTTCAGATCTTTCCTTTCAATAGGAAAAGTTTCTGAGGACCCAGGGAATTCTCAGAGCCCTGCAAATTTGGCTATATATTCTGAATTTATTCTTTTAGGTCCCAAGGCCAGCACTGTGGAGCTGCAGGGGTGAGGATGGAGATGAAGGCAGTGCCATTTCACTTCTTCCATCAAAGACATGGAGAAGGCAATGGCAACCCACTCCAGTACTCTTGCCTGGAAAATCCCATGGGTGGAGGAGCCTGGTAGGTTGCAGTCCATGGGGTCGCTAGGCGTCAGACACCACTGAGTGACTTCACTTTCACATTTCACTTTAATGCATTGGAGAAGGAAATGGCAACCCACTCCAGTGTTCTTGCCTGGAGAATCCCAGGGATGGCGGGGCCTGGTGGGTTGCTACCTATGGGGTCGCATAGGGTCGGACACGACTGAAGTGACTTAGCAGCAGCAGCATCGAAGACATTTTATTTCCCTCTTGTTTGCCATTGCTCTATGACAATGATGAGCATAAGAAATGCTAAAGTGGGAGACATTCTCCCCCTTCTATTTCCTGACCAGCTGGGGGGCCCATATCACTTCCTATGAAAGATGAGTGTACTCACAACAGCCACATTAAAAAAATGCTAATCATGGGCCTGCAGTGAGCTCTCAGCTTTATGTGGTTTATTTTATGAAAAGTTCACAATAGCTCTATGATCTGGGATTGTATTATCACCCCACTTTACAGACAAGGAAATACAAAGGGATGGTTCATTTAATTATCTAGAGCTAGGGACTGAAAATGGAGAAAGCAATGGCACCCCACTCCAGTATTCTTGCCTAGAAAATCCCATGGATGGAGGAGCCTGGTAGGCTGCAGTCCATGGGGTTGCTAAGAGTCAGACACGACTGAGCGACTTCACTTTCACTTTTTACTTTAATGCATTGGCGAAGGACATGGCAACCCACTCCAGTATTCTTGCCTGGAGAATCCCAGGGATGGGGGAGCCTGGTGGGTTGCCATCTATGGGGTCGCACAGAGTTGGACACGACTGAAGCGACTTAGCAGCAGGGATTGAAAGAGATGCGACCTTATCTCAGTTCTGTCTGACACCAAAGTCTACATCCTTAACCAATAAACTACACTAATCTTGAGAGCGTGAAATACATGATTGTGGACCGGTTGACCTTTATAGATCTTTCCCATCTCAAAGATATAATGGGCAAGTTTTTGGAGTTAGATAATTCTTTAGATGGTTGCTGGTCCAACACCCTGTTACAGATGAAGACACTGGGGCAATGAGACAGGAATTTTTTACAAGCACATGTAAGGAGGGAATTCCCAGGCGGTCCAGTGTTGAAGACTCTGTGCTGCCACTGCAGGGGGTGTGGATTTGATTCCTGGTCAGGGAACTAAGATCTGGCATGCCATGCAGTGTGGCCAAAAAGTAAAAGAAAACAAACAAAACACACGAGGAAAGCAGCATTGGCAATAACATTGGGAGGAACTGCGTAATGGACAGACAGAACATCTTGACTCTTCTCTTGTCCAGACCCTCCACACACAGCCCTGCCCAGCTCCACTGGGCGCCATTTGCATTGATGGCTGGGGACGCACCCACTCTTCTTCAGTTCCCTCTGCTGTTACGTATGACTAGCACGTTTTCTTATCTCCCTAGCATTTTATGCTGTAACCATTTCAAAGACAAAGGAGAGCTAGCACTCTGTCTTTCCTTTCTTCTTTTTCCTGAAAGAGAAGCTGAGAGCTTTCAGAAACTAGGGTTGCTGGCATCACTGGCTTTGGAGGTTGCTAGCTAATCAATCAGAGCTGCATTGTGGATGCTTGCCACGGAGTTTCTTTTTCCTTTTCATTCTTTGTGGTGTGTGTGTGTGTGTGTGTGTGTGTGTGTACTTACGTGCATGTATATGTGTCATTGCATACAAGTTTGGTGCCTTTCCATCAGCAAAGGATTCAGGTACTGGATGTCATTAAATAGCAGCAATAGACTGCATTCAGCCTTGCTTTGTACCCACCTCTTCTCCCTCCTTCCATTCACAGCTGCCCCCGTAGCTTCCTGCTCTGCATTCATTAAACACCCTGGCTCCTGGAATGTTTCAGAGCCTGCTGACTGGTGCCCCCAAGACCTGGATCCAGAGTCTGGGCCCCATAAGGAATTCTAAGCGACTGTTAGCAGTCTTCTAGGCTGCTCTGAGGTTATTCAGAATGAACGAAGCAAAGTCAATAGGATGTCTGTGGGGACTTCTGGCGGTGCCATCGGTGGTTGAGACTTTATTCCTCTCAGAATGCTCAAAGTCCTCAGGAGGTGAATTCGGATAAAACTGGAAGGTAAACTAATTATAGTGGGGCTATTTGTGCTTTTGTGGTTCAGCTTATGTCAGCATTTCCAGGCTAAACTGAGTTCTTCGGGGATTTCAGACTCTGCTTTAAATATTTTTTCCCCCCTCTGCCCTATTACTATTCTCCTTGGGTTCTGAATCTAGTTCAATTATTGGTTCTGATATTTAGACAAACGGGCTTTATCACCACTCGTGTGTGTGACTCTGTCTCAGATCTGTTTCACACATGCACGTGTGCATGCGTGCGCGTGCGCGCACACACACACACACACACACACACACACACGTGTGTTACTACAGCTGCTGTAGTCACTAAAGACAGTAACAGTTGTGACAGAAACTCAAATCAAACTGGCCAAAAAGAAATGAAGAGATTTGGGTAAGTGAGAAGTCCAAGGGTGAATGTGGTTCAAATGTGTTGTTGGGACTCTCTTTCTGACTCCGTATTTCTTCTATCTCCTTATGTCAGCCTGACATCATTCTTCCCAGAGGAATTACTCCATGGGAGGGAAGATGGCTGCAGCAGCCATCGTGTAGGAAGTGCCTTTCCCCTATTATCCCTGACAAAGATAATGATTGGCCTTGGCTGGGATCATGTGACCAACCCTGAGCCAATCACAGCAGCTGTGGGAGGGATAAGGATTGATTGGCCTGTGTTACAAACCAAGGGAGTATGATTGACAGCATAGGTCATGTGCCCATCCCTGAGCCAATAACAGTACTATGGGAGGGATTAAGGGTTGGCCAGCCTGTGTTACACACTCAGGAAGTGTGATTGGCAGTTATGCCCGCACCACAGGAGACGGAGAAATTAGGGCTCTATTGCTTCCAGGTGATGTGGCTGGGCAATGATCTTAACTTTCTCTCTTTTTAGTTTTTCCAACTGTGGCAGGGGTGGCCTACCGTTCATCTTACAGTACCATTAAGGGTGAAATGAAATAATGATACATGTAACAGTCACTTATTGGGAGGTTACTAATGGTAGACACTAGACTCTTAAGAAGCATTTTATTGTTGGGCTAGTCATCTTGAGTGTGCAGCATGGGAAGTAAATAAAAAAGGCCTAGTACTTAAATATGTGTGTGTTCCCTGCTAGCTCAGTTGGTGAAGAATCCGCCTGCAATGCAAAGATCTGGGTTCGATGCCTGGGTTGGGAAGTTCCCCCTGGAGGAGGACATGGCAACCCATTCCAGTTTTCTTTCCTGAAGAATCCCCATGGACAGAGGAGCCTGCTGGGCTACAGCCCATGGGGTCGCAAAGAGCAACATGACTGAGAAACTAAGCTTGCTGTGCAAAATAAGCAGATATCTTTAGTAGAGGACTACTTAGTGTCTGTGGCATGAATATCCTAGGTCAATGACCAAACGAGTTTTAACTGGATGGATACTCTGAATAGTGTTTTACATGACCCAGTTTTATAAGCTTGCTTTCTATATTGTAAAGTCTAAATTCTAACTAAAGGTGGACCAGGGAGCTTTGTGTTTGGCACGTGTTTCTTTGGCCACTCCAGGTAGTGCATTGGTAAAGAATCTGCCTGCTAACACAAGAGACACAAGAAGCGAGAGTTCAATCCTTGGGTTGGGAAGATCCCATGAAGAAGGGAATGGCTAACTATGCTAGTATTCTCCTCTGGAAAATTCCATGCACAGAAGGCTACAGTAGCAAGGAATTGGACTGAGTGAATGAGCACACACGCACTACTTGTGCTGAATTTCTATTTGACAGAAGCCTCACCATAAGATGTGAAACCTAGAATTAAACCAGTTTATGTATTTATTGTGGGAGGTGGCTGAGGTCCTAAAACGGAGTTCCCATAAGGCCAAACTGCTCTCAGGCTTCAGTAATCAGGGAAATGTGCACCCCACCCAAGCAGCCACATTTTCTTTTCCTAAAAACTGTTTCCCTTTTTGCTTTGGCTGCCAGGAAGCTCAAAGTCCAACAAAGCTCCACTTCTAGCAAGTGCACAGAACTTCTGCTGGACATCTTGTGTATAACTCTGTCCTCGACTCTTTCTTGCTTTCCTGCTCCCTCTGTGATATTTACCCTGATTTTAAAAAAATTTGCATTTGTCTGTGTTATTGCTCGAAGGGACTCAGATCTTTGTGGGGTGGAGATAGGGCTAAATAAATAAACAAGTAAAATAAATGCAGGTGGGATCTCAGCCTTTTTTCCTGCAAAGATAATGTTGGCTGTACTAATGCCCTTTCTCCTTCACTGCTAATGTCTTGGCTCTGCTCGGAGCCACTTGTTCAATTTCAGCGCCAAGCTGCTGTTTTACAAGGCTTCCTTTGAGCACATCTAATCAGGAACAGCTCCTCACTGCAGTTTTTTTGTTCACTGACTGGAAGCTTGAATGCCTTGCTTTGCCTAATAAATAACCCAGGGGCTCAAACTTGGCCTTAGCCTTTATTTAGAAAATAGAACTGGTGAAGCTCAGAAGCACACTCAAAGCCAAGGCCTGTGGAAGGTCAGGGACCGCTGAGGCACTTTGGAAATGCTGTATACTGCTCTGTTTCCCCCACATTTATTGGACAATTTTTTTTTTTCATGGAGCACTATGTGCTTGCTCCTATGTTGGCACAGACAACACTGGATAAATCCCCCTTAGAGCACAGATTACTTGGTGACTTGTTATTTCTACTCCTGGGGGTGGACTCAATGCTGGCATGTACAAGCCTGGGTTAAGTCTAAGGAACCATCTGTGAAGACTTGATTACTTTCACCCTTCTGTTTTTCTTTTTTTAAATTTTGAACATCAAATGACAGCTATCAAGGGGACCCCAAAGAGAAAGCAATATCCATCAGAAAGAGGCCACAACCCTAAACTGACCCCTTGCTGGCTCCAGACCTGAGGTTGGATCTTAGCTTCCTTGTTACATGCTGTGTGATCTTGGACAAATGACCTGAAGTCTCCAAGCTTTAATTTCTGCCTCTCTTCCCTTACAGCATAGTGAAAGTAACTGATGTGTACCTTCTTCCACTCTCAAATACCCAGTTAACCTCTCTCTGCTCTCTGGAACTCTTACTTTAGGAGATGCTGTCTGGTGATTCCCTGATGGCTCAAGAGGTAGAGTCCTCCTGCAAGGCAGGAGATGCGGTTTCTATGCTTGGTTTGGGAAGACCCCCTGGAGGAAGAAATGGCAATCCACTCCAGTATTCTTGCCTGGGAAATTCCATGGACAGAGGGGCCTGGTGGGTTACAGTCAGGGGGTCACAAAGAGTCAGACAGGACTGAGTACACTTGCACGCACACACGCAAGTCTCATGAAAAGTCTTCCCTGATCTTTCTGTCTGGGGCATCTCTGCTTCCTACAAGTCCCCAACCTACTGAGTCTCATTCTTCTTGGTACCTCACACAATGGCAGGTGTACATGTGTTTGTACAATTATTCAACACCTCTCTTGACAGCCTGGAGGCCCCACAAAGGCAGGCATGAGAGTGGCCTCTGTTCACCACTGTGTCCATAGTGTCTGCCTCTAGGATGGGCACATAAGAAGTGCTCGGTAAAGACTGTGCAGGGACTTCCCTGTTTCAGGTCAGGTCAGTTCAGATCATTTCAGTCGCTCAGTCGTGTCTGACTCTTTGCGACCTCATGGACTGCAGCACGCCAGGCCTCCCTGTCCATCACCAACTCATGGAGTTTACTCAAACTCATGCCTGTTGAGTCGGTGATGCCTCCCAACCATCTCATCCTCTGTCACCCCCTTCTCCTCCTGCCNTCTGCTTTCAATCCTGAGATCCACAATGCTGTTTCCCACGCAGTTTTGCTTGGTCAACTTGCAGTTATCATTCTCAATTTTCTTCCTGTGGTGACAGTGTCTAAGATGTGATAAATGTTGGTCAGAAAAAAATCAATCGTCCTATTTATCTGTAACAAGGGTACCAAGGCACCCTTCTTTCAATAGATAGAACCAAAGAGCCTAAAGGTATTCCTCCCTCCCCCAAGCTAACACTTTTTAAATGTATCAAATGCTGTTCTGAGCATGGGTTCTTTTGTTGAATTTTCTCAATAATCCATACTTTCAACACCCATTTTAAAGATGGAAAAACTGAGGCTTAGAGAGGAAAAGTGATTTCCCTAAGCTAGGAGTGGTGACCCGGTGGCCTAATGGATAAGGCATCAGTATCTGGAGCTGGGGATTGTGGGTTCGAGTCCCAAATGGGTCTCACCAAGATTAGTTTTGGGCTTCCCAGGTGGCGCTAGTGGTAAAGAATCCACCCGCCAATGCAGGAGGCATAAGAGATGCGGGTTCGATCCCTGGGTCAGGAAGATCCCCTGGAAAAGGGCATGGCAAGCCACTTCAGTATTCTTGCCTGGAGAAACTCATGGACAGAGGAGTCTGGCAGGCTACAGTCCATGGGGTCGCCGGGTTGGACATGACTGACTTAGCATGCATGCACACATGCACATAACCAAGCTGTAGAGATTAGAATTGTCTTCTACTTTATATGCAATCTCATGATCCCAGATACTTAAGCTTGCTCTCACCCCATGTCCCGGTGAGGGTGACTTAAGGTCTGATAATGGGTGTTATTCATCTCTGCATTGTTGTTGTTCAGTGGCTCAGTTGTGTCCAACTCGTTGCGACCCCATGGACTGCAGCACTCCAGGCTTCCCTGTCCTTCACCATCTCCCATAGCTTGCTCAGACTCATGCCCATTGAGTAGGTGATGCCATCCAACCATCTCATCCTGTCTTTCCCTTCCCCTCCATCCGGATTCAAGACAGGCTGACAGAAAGCATTGGACAAGTGTCTGATGGACGAATAGGTGACTATGGAGGGACTACCCAGTGATATGGCTGGAAGAGGGGCTCCTAGCTGAATACTTAAGTTATACACAGGGCACAGGGCTTTGGAGGAGTCATCTTAGCTGCAGGTACAATCCACTGGAACGGGAATAAGAAAACAAAAGGTGATGGGAGGCAGGATGATTGAAAGATAATCAGAGCCTTTTAGCAAGAATCAAGAACCAGCAAAACTCCCTGGTCTCTTTTCTGTGATTCTGTCTGTGTATCTGATCAATTTTTCTCTCTCTGCAGGAGGGGAAAAAAAATGCTTTTTGCTACTTTCCCCAGTATGACCTCCAGAGTTCTGTCTTAGTTCAAGTCCCAATTCCAAATTTCCAGGAGAGAAAATCCAATTTCTCCAGATTTGTTGAGATCTTCATCACTGGTCTGATCCTCAGATACCTTGAGGGTGGGGTGAGGGGTGTGATGTCCAGTACAGATTTGTCCAGTACAGAAGGAGCCAGAAACCTCATTCCTGAGCCTGAGTGGATCATTTGGGAGGGGGAAGATACACCCGAATATGAAGACTGAAGGCTGTGCACCAATATCAAAGTGTATGTGACTTGGGATGGCTGAGGAAGAGACTAAGGAAGTGTTTAGCTCAAGTTACTCTTCCTTTGCAATAGAAATGTGCCAATGCGTCTTTGGAAATGTGGTACCCAAGGGAGGAAAGGCTTCAGAACGTGCTAAGATCAGCTGAGAAACCGGGAGATTTGGGACCATCTTTATTTAATCAATTTATGACTACGCTGGATCTTTGTTGCTGCGTGAACTTTTCTCTAGTTGTGGCAAGCGAGGGCAACCCTCTAGGTGCAGTGTGTGGCCTCTCATCGCGGTGGCTTCTCTTGTGAAGCATGGACTCTAGTGTGTGCCGGCTTCAGTAGTTGTGGCTCGTAGGGGCTAGAGCTGAGGCTTGATTGTTGTGTTGTGTGGGCCTAGCTGGTGGCTCAGATGGTAAAGAGTCTGCCTGCAGAGCAGGAGACCCAGGTTCAATCCCTGGGTCGGGAAGATCACCTGGAGAAGGGAATGGCTAACCACTCTAGTACTCTTGCCTGGAGAATCCCATGAACAGAGGAGGCTGACAGCAACAGTCCATGGGGTCGCAAAGAGTTGGACGCCACTGAGCGACTAACCTGCATGGGCTTATGGGCTTAGTTGCTCCTTCGCATGTGGGATCTTCCTGGATCAGAGATTGAACCCACATCTCCTGTATTGGCAGGTGGATTCTTTACCACTGAGGCACCAGGGAAGCCCCAGGGACCATCTTTAAAATTAGTTTCTCACCCCAGGGATACAGAGTGACATGTAAATGATCCCCCACAGTTATTCTTAGGGAGCGCTCTGGGAGATAAAGCCTTTGATGACAGGGACCATATTCACCACTGTAATCTCGGTGGAACCCCACGCCTGAAGTACAGTAGGTATGTACTTTTGACAAATAGGAATTTATTTGTGAGGCTTCATTGCATTTCAGGCTCTAATACCAGGCATATTTTAACTTAACCTTCATCAGAGGGTCTTATGATACCTAGCTAGTATTTTCTTCTCACTTTGTTGATGAGGAATTGGAAGCTCGGAGAAGTCAAGCAACTTGACCAAGCTTAGATGCTGTACGTTACAGGGTTTAAATCTGTCTAAATGTGTATACCAGCCTCTTTTCGAAATGGAACAGGACTCTGTGGTCCTTCCCACCATGTTCTTTGCCTACCTTTTGTCTGTACAGAAACTTTAGCCCAAGAATAAGTTTAATTAGAGAAGTGAGAAAATTCAGAAGCAAAGGTAGTTTAGTCACTAAGCAAAGTCCTCCTTTGGGGCTGTACATTAGTTCCTTCTCTTGGGCTGTAGATAATATTCTGAGCCATCCTTTAACATGTCTTATAGATGCTGAAACCCACACCAGGTGGAAGAAATTAACTGCATGAAGACCAGACTGTAGCCATGATATAGGCTGCCATGGTTCCAAGAACTTGCCTCAAAGAAATGGGAACCAATCAACCCTGGAACTGAAGATTAACTGTACTCAAAATAATCAAGACAATGTTGGTCAGACCATTGCAGGGTGAACAATCCAATGCTTGGTGAATTCAGCTTCACAATGATAGGAAAAGCTGACCCCTTTCAAGATGACTATCAGAGCTGACGTCGCTGTTTCTGCTTGTAGCCCCCTCCCTCCACCCATACACCCCTGAAATTCCCCTTTAAAGGTTCTTGCCCACCGATTGTCATTGGGGGGATCATCCACCTTTGGACATGACTCTGCCCTCTCCCGTGGCTGCCAGCCTTCAATATAAAGCAGACTTTCCTTTTTACCAACTTTGTCTCTCAAGTATTGGCTTCAGAGCAGCAAGCAATCGAACCCCACTTTCAGTAACATTCTCACTACTCCACAAAGTCTCTCTCATCCAAAACGAGTGTCTTGCAGGGGAAGAAAAAAGAAAGTAATTTATCTTCCATGAGAGTTGCTGGAGGAAGTGAGGGGCCTGCAGGTACCTGAGCACCAAGCATATGGGAGGAGATGCTGATAGAGATCTGGTCTAATTAAGCTCAGCTCTAATCACTGGTGCTTTGGCTCTGGGAGTGAAAAGTCATGCATATCTAAAAACTCAGGGTAAATAGAGTGGATGCCAGGGCTGGCTCGGCTGTCAGCAGGAAGTCTGAAAAGGCAAGTTTAATTCTGATGAAGGTAAAACACCCAGAGGACACAGAGAGAGACAGAGCTGATCTGCAAATGATCAGTACTGTGTCAGAGGAAGGAAGGATGGTAAGAAAGGATGCCAGAAACTGGATGGAAGATGATGTGCTCATTGGCAGTGCCTAAATTCCAGGCAAAGCTGAACTGCAATAGATGTGATGAGAATTAAAACCATGAGCCTGCCTCTTTGAAAGCATCTTCAAGGTGCTGGTGCTGCCATTCAACTCTGGCATTCTTTTCCCCATTTCATTAGAGCATCCTATGAAACGCAGGAGACATGGGTTCAGTCCCTGGGTCAAGAAGATCCTAGAGGAGGAAATGGCAACACACTCCTGTTCTTGCCTGGAAAATCCATGGACAGAGGAGCCTGGCGGGCTACAGTCCAGGGGACCTCAAAGAGTCAGAGGCGACTGAGTACACACACATTTGAGACACAAGGCTAGTTCCTAGAGAAGGACTCAATTCCTCAACGGGAGTCAGGATGACTCTTAGAAGTTATCAAACCTATTCATCATTCAGAGAATCAGCTTCGTACAATTATTCTGGTTGGCTGAGTAGTTATTGGTAAACTTAACATGGTGCAGGAATGATTGGGGAAGTACTATTTAATTAGCTTCTTATAAAACTAGTTGTTTGCATAAGTGCTCTGTTTGGTACGCTGGGGACTTAGTTGCTTGAATAAGGCAGAGTATGTGGCTTTTGCAAGTCAGTCGCCATGCATGAAAAGTCATAACTGTCAGTTTTAGCTCAAAGGATTTTTGCAAGGATTCTATGTAGTAATGGATGTCAGCACCTGGCCCAATACATGGTTTGTGATTGTTCTTGAACTTACTGGGCTTCCCTCCAGATGCATTTATTTTATTTTGTACCTACATGATGTTTACTAGATGTTAGGGACATTACAGATATTAATTAATCCACTCATACCAAGCCGTTCGTATTAATCAAGATGTTAATCAAGGCTCATACCAACCCTTGGAAATGTAACCAAGAAGGACCTTATGGGGCCTCTCCAGAACAGGACTCCCCCCATGCCATATCCTCCACCTGCCTTTGTCTGTACAAAAATTTTAGTCAAAGGATAAATTTGATCAGAGCATTGAGAACATGCAGAAAGAAAGGAACACACCCAAGCAAGACAAAATAACAACAGTCTAGTCATTAAGTAAAGTCAAGGACCTTTAGTTCCTCCTCAAGGGCTAGAGATAATGTCCTGAGCCATGTTCTTTGTTCTGTTTTGCAGATACTGAAACCCCCACCAGGTGAGAGAAGTTAACTGCATGCTGCCCACAGCACATAGACCCCAGACCAGTCAGAACCTGATGGTTGATGATGTTGACTCCTGATTACCTCACCACCAGCCAAGAGTGTGCAGTGAGTTGATGACACACCCCACAACCTCCTCCCTCACCCCTTTTTAAAAAACCTTTCCCGAGAGGCTTTGAGGAGTTTTAAGCACTAGCTGCCTGGACTCCTTTATTGGCATCTGCAATAAGCACTGCACTTTACTTCACCAGCCTGGTGCTTCCCAGGTGTTGCTAGTGGTAAAGAAACTGCCTGTCAATGAAGGAGATGCAAGAGACGTGGGTTAGATCCCTGGGTCTGGACGATCCCCTGGAGGAGGAAACGGTAACCCACTCCAGTATTCTTGCCTGGAAAGCCCCATGGATAGAAGAGCCTGGTGGTCTACAGTTCATGGGGTCGCAAAGAGTCAGACATGACTAGCACGTAGCACATCTTTAGTTCACCATAATCTGGTGTCAGCAGATTGATTTTACTCTGCATGGGTGAGAGGAACCAAGTTTTGCTCAGTAACAGAAGTAGGTAGGAAATTGCCTTTGTTTTACAAAGGAGGAAAGTGAAGAGTGGTTTATGCACAGCCACGTAGCAAAAGTGCTGAAATTTGAACCTAAACACTCTGACTCTTGACCTTGTTCTCTTAACCAACCACTCTGCTAAGGCACCTTGATGGGTTAGGCTTCTACAGTGCCCACAGACCCTTGAAGAGTGCCTTCCACAACACTGGCAGGAAGCTTTAGGAGGGAAATTCTCAAAGGAAAATTGGGTGAGATATTCTTGGGCTTAGCTCCATGTGAAAAAGTGTTAGTTCCTCAGTCATGTCTGGCTTTATGGAACCCCATGGACTGTGGACCACCAGACTCCTCTGTCCATGGAATTCCCCTGGCAAGAATACTGGAGTGGGTTGTCATTCCCTTCTCCAGGGGAACTTCCTGACCCAGGGATCGAACCGAGGTCTCTTGCATTGCAGGTGGACTCTTGACCATTTGAGTCATCTTGGTAAAGAGTTCTAATTTCTAGGCAACATCAGATGGTTCAGGGGTGACGTGATGGTGGAGACTCGGAAATGCTTGGATCCCCTGTATCTTCCCATTTCAGTGTGATCCACCAAGTGGCTTTGAGCTACCAGTTTGTGCCTTTCTGCCTCCTGACATTTTCTGGAAAGCCATTCTGCTCACAAGCAAGGCAGGGAGTGGACAGCTAGCGGAGCAGCCCTCCCCCAGTGTCTGATGGGAGTGGGTGTGCAGATATAAACCAGCTCCCCAACACTAAGGCATATGTTTTACACCTTTCTGCAAAGTTTTCCTGGTGGATTAAGCTTCAGTCGCCCACTGTGGAAACTGAGTTGTTAATGTACCTTTTATCGGTTGCTTTCCTTCCCCCTGTATTATTTCTCCACTTTCTGTCCAGTGTTCCATGAACTTTCAGTAAAGCAGCTTGCACTCAGCTCACTGCCTCAGGGGTCTGCTTTTGGGGGAACCCAAACAAAGGCATGCTCCAATTCTGCCCCGACAGTCAGTCTTGCTCTCTCAAGGATTCCTAAGTAAGGAAAGTATAGTGTGTGCAAAAAGCAACAGCTAAGTGGGAAAGAAAGCACTGCTTTTCAAATGGCTGGGTAAGCACCTAAAACCACCCCCAGTGCATGGCAGTAAAACACTAGACAGGGAATGTGGATTAAGCCCGGAGGAAGGTTCGTTGGGGTCCCCTGCTTGCCATATCCTCTCTCGATGTGCTGACAATGTGGTGGAAAACCAGAGGGAGGTCTGCTTCAGGATGTAGACCTTTGAGGCACAACACACACATCCAGCAGTGAACGTGGCTCAGTGGAGGTGCAGGGCTTGGAGCGATCAAATTAGCAAGTCATCCTCTCTTAGGGGAGCCAAGTGGGGGTGTCCGCAGAGGGTCTGAGGTGTGGGGAGAAAGATGAATGTCTCCATCCCCTAGAGCGACTGAGGACTTGAGGTGTCCTCACACCCGCCTGGGTTTGTTGTCTTCCTTTGTTCTTCAACATCCCATGGTCATTGATTTTCCCAATGAGATGTTGACTTTATTTCCTCTGAGAGAAAGTTTGGGCCTTTTCGTGGGTGTGATTAGGAGGAGTTGAGTAGCATTCTTAGGATTTATGCAGGTGGGTCTCCCTTGCACACAGGTCAGATGCCTTGAGCATTTGTGGAATTCTTTCATATTAATGGGTTGGTTCTAAGTTGTGAAGAAGCCACCAAAATAGAAATGATGAAGATTATGATCATAACGACAATAGCAATTGATACATGGCAAAGGACTTGGCTTTGCTGCCTGCTTGCTCTGTACCAGGCATGAGGAGAAGGGCTTTGGATGTAGCTAAGAATGCTCATAGCAAGTCTATGAGGTCGGTCAGACTGTCTTCATGGTGCAGATGAGGAAGTTGATATTTAAAGAGGCTAAATAGGTTGCTTATTTTCACTAGGTTCATTGTACAGGGCTTCTGGAATGTCTGGGGATACGTCCAGGCTTTCTCTTGATAACGTTCTTGATTTACATATAAGGGGCTGGTAGAAGAGGTGTATGAAAAGTTGCCTTGTAATATGACTTCAGATTTTTCATCACAGTCTCCCTTAATGAGACAATCTATAAAGAAACATCATTGCTCAGTTTGCTTCCCCATCATGAATTCCATGAAGACCAGGGTGATCATTTACAGAATAAGGGGAATGTCACTTAATACAATGGAGGAATAAATGAAGATGTCATCATTATCTTATTAAATCCAAGTATGTCTTAAACCCAGAACTTCCTGAGGATGCGGAAAACACCTCCATGAAAATGGTTCTGAAGAGCTGATACATGATCAACCATTTTTCAGAGTGAACTGGGTGGGGCTAGGTGAAGGATGTGTTTGAGAAAACTTGATAGAATCCTGGATCAATCTTTGCAAAGGCATCCCAGCGTTATCTCTCTCTTCTTTCTCTGAAAAGGCCTGACTCTAATCTTTCCTCCCCTTTTTATTGTTAATATGAACATTAGGGGAGGAAGGTCAAGATGCAGTCAGGCCTCATTTCATTGCGTTTTGCTTTATCATGGTTCACTGGTATCAAGTATCTCAGAAATTTAAATTTTGTGGCAAGCCTCCATCGAACAAGTCTATTGGCACCGTTTCCTCCAACAGAGCATGTTTACTTTGTGTCTCTGGGTCACATTTTGAAAATTCATACACTATTTCAAACTTTTTCATCATTAGTATATCTGTTATGGTGATCTATGATCAGTGATCTTTGATGTTACTATTGCAAAAAGATGATGACTCACAGTCTTAGATGGCAAGCATTTTTTAAACAGTCAAATATTTTAAAATTATAATATGTATTAACATATCCTTATTTCTAGACATAAAGCCTTGGCACACTTAATGGACTACAGGATAGTGTAAGCATCAAACTTTTTTTCAGTTTTATTTGTTTATTTTTTTGCTTTACAAAACTCTATTGGTTTTGGCATACATTGACATGAATCTGTCATGGGTATACATGTGTTCTCCATCCTGAACCCCCCCCTCCCTTTTAAATGCTCTGGAAAACCAAAATTTCATGTGTCTTGCTTTCTTGCAATATCTGCTCTTTTGGGGTGGTCTGGAACTGAATCCTCAAAAATCTTCAAGGTCTGCTTCTATTTTCATTTCAAAAAAAGTTGCTGGGAAGCTTCCCTGGTGGCTCAGTGGTCAGGAATCCACCTGCCAATGCAAGAGACATGGGCTCGATCCCTGATCTGGGAAGACCCCATGTGCGGCAGAGCAGCTAAGCCTGTGCACCACAGCTATGGAGCCTGTGCTCTAGAGCCCGGGAGCTGTGACTACGGAGCCCACGTGCTGCAACTACTGAGGCTCATGAGCCTAGAGCCCACGCTCTGCAACAGGGAAGCCACCTCAGTAGCACTAGAGGAGAGCCCCTGCTCTCTGCAACTAGAGAAGAGCCTGCAGAGTGACGAAGACCCAGGACATCCCCCCCCAAAATAAATAAATAAAAAGCTGCTGGGAAATAGAAATAAGAGGAAAGAACCTGAGTGGTAGCTCTCCAGGTCTGGTGTAACAGAATGCACTTTTGGTGCTTTTAAGGGCAAAGGGGAATGTTCTGAGATCCTACCCCCCTGTTTGCTGACTGGAAATGCTGGACTGCGAGGAGGATTAGGGGCTGGCAGCAATTAAAATGGGCAAACCCTCTGTGGAGGAACTGGGGCTGGAGCTGCGTCCTCCCATTTATCAGTGTCTTCAGCAAGAAGCCCTGGTCTCCTCCTGTCACCCAGACAGCTCCCTGCACCACTTCGGTCCTCACCACAGTGGCTGGTGGAGCCCTGCATGCTGATTAAAAACCTGGTGAGTAATGGGGGCAACACACGTCTCTATTGCTTGGGTAGATCTAAGCCAGTTAATAACCTTCTTTAAAGCGAAAGCAAATCAAGTCCTATTTTAAACATTTTATTGACAAGCACAAAAGGGCTGCTGTTGGTGGCCCAGGTAAATTTATCACTTGGTTTTGTTACTTGTTTCTGACTCATGCAGTGGACGAGAGGATTTAAATCATCCCAAGCTTCCCATTGTTACAAGACAAGGGAAAATACTGGAGCAGGGAAAATGGGATGAAAAGGAGGGACCTTGAACTTCTTAAGTTCCTTTTGTAGGACCAGGACTTTCCTGGGTACCTTCCTCACATAGATTCATCTGATGCTCAGATAGTTTTTCGTCATGGCATTATTTTATTCCTGTTTTACAGTTGAGGATATTGAGGCATCAGGCATGAAATGCCTTGCTCCAAATTGTATGGTATTGGGGAGCCAGGTTCCAAAGCTTCATCTGGCATTTGCATTCATACTCTGTCAGTCAGGGTCCTAAGACAAAACAGGTGACACACACAAGCTGGGGACATCCTGGGGATGTCCCAGGAGACTTAGTTATTTTATTTGGAGGATAATTACTTTAATAATATTGTGATGGTTTCTGCCGTACATCAACATGAATCGGCCACAGGTACATACGCTAGGGAACACTTCTATAAGTGACAGTGAGGTTTAGGGAACCACAGGGATGGTTCAGTAGCCCAGAGCTAGGAACAGTAAGATGGTTGTTGCTGTTTAGTCACTAAATTGTGTCCAACTCTTTGCGACCTCATGGACTGTAGCCTGCCAGGCTGAATCCCATGGAATTCTCCAGGCAAGAATACTAGGGGATCTTCCCAGCCCAGGGATTGAGCCAGCATCTCCTGCATTGGCAGGCAGATTCTTTACCACAGAGCCACCAGGGAAGTCCAGTAGAATGGTTTCCACTCCTAAACCTGGAGGGCAAGGGAAGGGAGCAGTTGCTGGAACCCTGTAAAACATCATGTAAAAGAGGCTGTGTTGAAAAGAATAGTGATTTTCAGTCCAAGGACAGAATCAGTCCAGTGTGATTTTTCCATGGAGAGACCCATGGAGGAAGGCCATTGGCTGACCCATCCAGGAGTCAGGGATCCCCCTGCAGTGGTCCATTCTGGGCAGCCTCCCAGTACCTAGGGTAGGGTGCACGAGAGTTTAGCACATCACCCTCCTCTTCTGCTCCAGCAGATTCTCCAGAATATTTTTTTTCCCAGAAGGCAAAAGTCATCAAGTTGTACCAGTAAAAATTCCTCTTCTAAAGAAAGTTGATAAATATCAAATTATTTCTTTTTACATGCAATTGAAATAATCTCAAAGCATGTTTTGACACTGATAGATCAATCAATCAATCCTGAAGAAAGTCAACCCTGAATATTCATTGGAAGAACTGATGCTGAAACTCCAATACTTTGGCCACCTGATGCGAAGAGCTGACTCACTGGAAAAAGACCCTGATGCTGGGAAAGATTGAAGGCAGGAGGAGAAGGGGATGACAGAGGATGAGATGGTTGGATGGCATCATCGACTCAATGGACATAAGTTTGAGCAAATTCCAGGAGATGGTGAAGGACGGGGAAATCTGGTGTGTTGCAGTCCATGGGGTTGCAAAGAGTCAGACACAACTTAGCAAGTAAACAAAAATGAAGCATGTTACTTGGGTTTTGGCCATAACCTAGAATCTATAAAGAGCTCATCTCAAGTAGCATGTTATAGTCATAAAGATACCACCAAGCAGAGAGGAGGAAGCTCACAGGCTGATAACTGCAAGGGTGGGTCATTAAAACTTACCTCCTCTATTATTTAATATATCTCCATAATACCCTGAGGCAGGCAAGGAAGAGTTTCTATAAACTGTGTCTATGTTACAAGGTCTTCATAAGAGGAAATAAAAGCCATTCTTCCTCTTCAAAGGAGAGTCATCTTGCAGTATTAGGTCAGCTCTGTTGCTGATCAGATGGTTTTGGAAGCTCTCTGCCATTAGTGCAGGGGATTTGGGAAGGAAAAATACCCTCAGAGTCTCTGTGTCCTCCCCTATCCCATTGCTGCTCCTCTACCATCCTTTCATACCATATATCTCAGAATAATGGCCCGGCTGCTTGTTTCATGACTCGGAGCCTAGAATCAAAAGCACCAGTGACAGTGTTTTGCATCTAAAAATCAGCATTTTAAGGATCTCCCGTGCACCTGGCCCTGGGCTAGGTTTTTGTAGACGCAGAAATGAACACGACACTGTTTGTGCGTTGACAGAGAGCATGGGTTAATGATGGAGAGACGTCTGTCAATTACAAATGAGCAGGCTAGGGATGAGGCACGACACAGAGACACAGTGCTCTGGAGGTGCGGAGGATGGAGGAATCGCATCCGTCCTGGATGATCAGGGAAATTACATGGGCCAGGTGATTCTGAGCTCTGGGGGAGGGAGATTCTTGAGGCAGAGATGGAGAAGGGGAGTTGTAGACACAAGCAGTGGCAGTCGTTGTTCAGTAGCTAAGTTATGTCTGACTCTTTGCAACCCCATGAACTGCAGCACGCCAGGCTTCCCTGTCATTCACTATCTCCTGAAATCTGCTCAGACTCATATCCATTGAGTCAGTGATGCCATCCAACCTTCTCATCCTCTGTCGTCCCCTTCTCCTCCTGCCCTCAATCTTTCCCNAGGGTAAAGTGTCTGCCTACAATGCGGGAGACCCGGGTTTGATCACTGGGTTGGGAAGGTCCCCTGGAGAAGGAAACTGGCAGCCCACTCCAGTATGCTTGCCTGGAAAATCCCATGGACTGAGAAGTCTGGTAGGCTACAGTCCATGGGGTCACAAAGAGTCGGACACGACTGAGTGACTTCACTTCACTTAAACTATGGTGGAGGTCACAAAGATGATGGCAACCTCCTTCAAAGAGCCCCATGCATGCACTTCTACACTCAGGGCCCCCAACCTTGCAGCAGACCACCGCTGACTTACGCCTCTGCTGGAGACTCCAGATACTCATGGGCAAGTCTGGGTCAGTCTCTTGTGGGGTCACTTCTCCTTTCTTCTGGGTCCTGGCACACAAGGTTTTGTTTGTGCCCTCCAAGATTCTATTTCCCAGTCCTGTGTAAGTTCTGGCAGCTCTATGGTGGGGTTAATGGTGACCTCCGCCGAGAGGGCTTGTGCCATACCCAGGTCTGCTGCACCCAGAGCCCCTGCCCCTGCAGCAGGCTGCTGCTGACCCGTACCTCCTCAGGAGACACTCAAATATGGTTCTGTCTCAGTCTCTGTGGGATCCCTGGGTCCTGGTGCACACGGTTTGTTTGAGCCCTCTGAGCATCTCTGGAGGGTATGCTGTTTGATTCTAAATGCGATTTTGCTCCTCCTACCATCTTGCTGGGGCTTCTTCTTTGCACTTGGACGTGGGGTGTCTTCTCAAAGTCACTCCAGCACCATGCGGCCACCACTCCAGCTCAATTACCAGTGTATATTTAAAATACCCCGAAGGGGTGCAGGATAAAGATGCATTTATAGCTGAGAAAAGATGGAGATCTTTGTGACATAAGACTATGCTGTGCAACACCAGATTTAGAGGCTTCTGATTCAACACCATGACCTGTGGACAGCACCCACCCCAAGGCTCGTGGACAGTACACACACCATTAATGTGATTGCCAATTCATCACCACAACATGCAAAAACCAGATGCCTCAATTAAAGGGTGATTGTTTCTAGTAAGTCTTGGTTTTAAGGTCTTATGCTGTTTTTCACATCTCAAGCCCTTCTCCCCTGACACCATCAGAATATTAGAAAAATCCCAGGGTCTGTCAGGGGATTACTCTGTTTATTAAATTTAGCTTCCCAAACAGAGATGTACTGCACTTTGTATCACCCTGGAGAACTTGAGCATGAAGACATTCTATTGGCTTGAAACCCAGCCATTTCGCAAGACAATAAAACAATGTATGTTCTTTTCAATTTTTCTTTCCTGTATACTTTATTTGCTAAGGGAAGTAAAACATAGTGCAATGATACACCATTATGTGAGATGGAAGCTCTCTGCTGAAATTAAATCTCACCATTACAGGGTGAATATCCAAATCCATGGAGTTAGCATTTTCACACTGCGCGTGCTAGTGGCTGCGACTTGATGGGTTAGGTACTTTGTTCCACTAGTGCTTTGGTAGGCTTTGTCGTAGTCTTGCAATTTGCAAATGAGGTGAGTGTAGAGCATAATGCTCAGAGAATCATAGGATGCAGAATGGGAGGAAACCTCAGTGATGGTTCAGCTTAGAGATTTCCTTTTTAAAGGTTAGGGGACTGATGAGAAACAAAAATGTTTCGCCTAAAGTTACAGGGTTAGTGAGTAATTGGTATTCAAGCCAAGTGTTCTGACACTGAGTTCCATGATTTTCCTGCAGGTCATACAGATTTCTGCCACTTCCATCCCTCATGTGTAAGTAGCTACATCATGAAGGTTTCTCTAAGTCATTTATTGTCTGGTATCTATTACCGTTGGACACACCAGATCTGGTTCTGGGTAGGAGCAAACTGGTTGGCTGTGTAAATCCCAGGGGAGGTGAGGAGTTTGAACACTGTAAACTTATTTCCCTCAAGTCCTATAATATGCCCTGTCTATATTGCCGTTGGTATTCAACACCAGACACGAAAGCTAGGGAGAGTTTGCTGACAATGATATTCCAAGAGTTTGTAATAACACCATTCTAGAATGTTGACTTAGGAATTCCTCACATTTGCAGGAAAATTCTTCATAAAAAATGTTTAAGAACTTAGGGTTTTCCAAACTTATGGTTGCCAGAGGGGAAGGATGGAGGAAGGGCTATTTAGGAAGTTTGGGATGGACGTGTACACACTACTATATTTAAAATGGATAACCAAGAAAGTCCTACTGTTTAGCACAGGGAACTCTGCTCAATATGTGGCAGTCTGGAGGGGAGGGGAGTTTGAGGGGAGAATGGATACATGTATATGTATGGCTGAGTCCCTTTTAGTCCCTTGGAATTTCAGTCCCTTGCTGTATACTTGAAACTATCACAACACTGTTAATCAGCTATACTCCACACACACACACAAAAAATAATAATAAAAAATAAAAGGAAAGAATTCAGGGTTTTAAAGAGTCTTCTCATCTTTAAAAAGCTGAGGTATAGCCAATGAACTTTGTAGTTCAATAGTTAGTAGTATGCGGAGTGGACTTGTATACTGGTCATAAGGAGATCAAGCCTTCATAGAGTCCCTTAATTTATGTAAGAGGTAGGTCATAGTAACAGTGATTTAGCCTACAGGATTTGAAGTCTGACAGCTGGTGTTTGAATATGTTCTGCATACTTGCTCTTGGTTAGGTTATTTAAACTCTTCCAACCTCAGTTTCCTATATGAATACTGAGGATNTGTAAGAGGTAGGTCATAGTAACAGTGATTTAGCCTACAGGATTTGAAGTCTGACAGCTGGTGTTTGAATATGTTCTGCATACTTGCTCTTGGTTAGGTTATTTAAACTCTTCCAACCTCAGTTTCCTATATGAATACTGAGGATAATTTTAGTAATGCATATGCTGTTGTCTCCTGTGGTGGTGCAGAGGTTAAAGCATCTGCCTGCAGTGTGGGAGACCTGGGTTCAATCCCTGGGTTGGGAAGATCCCCTGGAGAAGGAAATGGCAACCCACACCAGTATTCTTGCCTGGAGAATCCCATGGATGGAGGAGCTTGGTGGGCTACAGTCCATGGGTCGCGAAGAGTCAGACACGACTGAGTGACTTCACTTCACTTCATGTTGTTGTTTAGTTGCTAAGTCATGTCCAACTCTTTTGCAACCCCATGGGCTATAGCCTGCCAGACTCCTCTTTCCATGGGATTTCCCAGGCAAGAATACTGGAATGGGCTGTCATTGCCATTTCCTTCTCTAGGGGGATCTTCCCCACCCAGGGATCAAACCCACATCTGTCACATCTCCTGCACTGCAGGTGGATCCTTTACCACTGAGCCACCAGGGAAGCCCAGTGATGGCTATAAGATGTGGCAATTTTGTCAATTAAATAAGATCATTGATGTAAAGCCCTTCAGTACTGTGCCTCACTTTTCAGCAGTACTCTGTAACATGCTCACTTTGTTGATGAGAGAAGGTCATGAGGGCTTAGTAGGAGTCATAAGATGAGTCATGACTGGACCCCAAGGCTCCAGGTCTTCAGACTAATCATCCATCTACTGTGGTACCCCGCCATCTTTCCCACACCCAGGACACTCTTAGCATTTATCAGCCGGACGAGTTGGGACACTCTGTATCTCATTGTGAAGATCTCCTCCTCATCAAGCAGAGGATTTCCCTTCTTCCTACACTCTCTTATCCTTCCTTCTCATCACAGACCTGTCTGTTGATGAATCTATCACCAGGGTGACAGCATTCTGACGATGTATTCACATAATATATTATCAAAGTGCCAGTCCTGATGGCCCTGTGATGTATGAAGCTAGCATTTCTCACTGCCCTGCAGTTCCAACAGAACCATCCATCACAACAGAGTCCTCTTCACGGGGGTATTACACGGAGACACATTCCTAGGGAGATAAGGAACAGAGTAACCAGGTGAAAGGACCACCAGGGAGGCATCCAGAGAGATGGGCAGAATGCATATATTAATCCTGAATTGAAAGGAGTATGCTGTGGGCTACCTTTGCTGAGCCTATCGTTCATTCAAATGCATTCATCCATGCACATCTAGCCAGGCGTTCTTTGGGATGCTGGGGATTGAATGATAATACTGATAACAATCCGTGTTTCTTGAGTTCTTCTTATGCATCAGACACTTCAGTAAATGTTTTATAGGTGTTATTGCTTTGGGTGCCCCTTGCAATCCCACTTACAAAATGCCTCGCTTTTCAGAAGACAAAATAGAGGCATAGAGACAGAAGCAGCTAGATGTGGTGGATCCAGCATTTGAATTAAAACATTGGTCCCAGAATATATTCATTTACCCACTAAGTCTAATAGGAATGGCGGGTCCTCATAAAAGGTAAGTACTTGGTACTAGGTATGCAATACATGTACACTCTAATGCTAACAGCAACCTGTGAAAATAGATTTTATTAATGCCATGTTGCACATGAGGACACTCAGAGGGATTGCACTGCTAGGAAATGATAGAATTTGATCTTGGGTTGGTTTGACTTCAAACCCACTCCTCTTAGATCTTAAGGCACAGGGGGAGGGCAAGATTGACGGGTCTAGACTCAGACCTGGCTTCAAACTCAACTCCACCAATTTCCAGCTGTCTGACAGTGCCAAAAGTAATGAGCTCCTCTGGGCTTCGCTTTTTCCATTGCTAAAATGGGGATGTGCACTAGGATCTACCTTTTAGGATTTGTTAAGGATTGAATGAGGCAATGTGTGCATTTACATAAAGAGATTAGCCCCAGGTCTAGTGTTGGGTAATGTTTTAGACAGTAATTTTATTGGAGAGGGAAACTATACCTGGGACTGTTGCTAGAAATAAACTTTTTAAAATATAGCTAATGCCCAGATATTGTTTTCTAAATTCCATTATCCATTTCCTTAGGGAAATGCCTGAATCTAGAGATGGGGCAGAGATCATAAAAATTGAACCTGAAGCATCTTGTAGCACCAGAAAGTAAGGAAGTGAAACGAAGAAGAAAGAGAAGATAAAAGGATGAAGGCATGTCAAAGGGATCTAAGAGTCTACCTGATAGAGTATTTAGTTGCTCTGTTTTATTTGTTTGGTCACTAAACCTTGTCTGATTCTTTGTGATCCCATGGGCTGCAGCACACCAGGCTTCCCTGTCCTTCACTATCTTCTGGAGTTTGCTCAAACTCGTGTCCATTGAGTTGGTGATGCCATCTAACCGTTACTAAGTTAGAATTATTTAAGCAACAAAAACAAATAATGATAATATTGGATTTTAACCCAGAAAATAAGATAAATACCCATGAAACCATATTGATACAGATGCTAATGAGCATCCTGTGGTTTTGGATGAAGACTGGTCTGACTGAGTGCCAATAGATTTGGTGTTCATGAATCCTGTCACCCTGCTTGTTCTGAAATCCACATTGCTACCCAGAAGGGATCTTGGATTGAAGAGCAGCAGACCTCATTAGCCTATGGACCTGTGGGTTGGCATGGGGCTGGGGCAACAGATGAGGCTGCTGCAGTATGAGTTCTTGACATCCCTTGTTATTGCCCAGGAGGGGTAAGTTGACCTTGTAGGTATAGATAAGAAAGAATCAGGCACTCAGGAAGCACTCAGTAAAAGTAAGCTGTGGTTGCTCCTGTTATTAACAGAATAGCATCATGCCCAAGAGCAAGGGCTCTGGAGTCAGAATGCCTGGGTTCAAGCCCAGGTTCCATCACTCAATAGCTTTGTGATCTTGAGCAAACCACCTCACCTCTTATACCTGAAGTTTGTCATCTGGAAAATGAATAATTAATCATGTCATATCTCATAGGATGGTTGTGAGAATAAAAAGGATTAAAACGGTGCCTGGCTTACAGTAAGCACTCCAGCAAAGTTAGTATGTTGCTATTACTACAATTCCTGTCACCACCACTGCTGTTATTAATACACCTATTTCTGCTACAAGGACACAACACCATTTCCCTGCAGACTGATTGGTTTGCTGATTGACTGACTGACTCCAATATTTCATTTCAAACCAGGAGAAAGTGGTACAAGAAGAAATAAAAGGTTTTATGACTAGAAGAGAAAATGAAAGTTGGGCCATGATTCCTCATCAGAAGAATGAAGCTCTGTTGACCTCTCCTCATCATGTTTCATATGAACTGTGGATTTGATGAGACATCATGGACAGATCGATTTTCCATTGACCAGGTTCTTTTAGCACTCATTGGCCAAAAAGAGCCTTCTCTTTGCCTGGGAGTCAGAATGATAGAATAATTTCAAAATAAAAAAATCAGAAATCAGACTGATAGAGTCCTGGCAGATAGAATGCTGAGACTTCAGTTGCTTTTTTCCTGAAGATGTTATTAGATTACCTACAAGACAAAGTATGAATCTTTCCTCTTCAGTGATTAGGCCCTTGCCAACCTTAGCAAATGTCTTCCTTTGTATTATGTGAGGCTACCCATGAGATGTAATTTAAGGTGCTTTCTCATGATATGCTTAAGGAACTGTCCCAGGTTCTAAAATTTCACACTAAATAAGTATCCTTATTGGTCTTAAAGTTATGTCATCTTTAAGAACCTTCTTGAAAGTGTGGATAACTCAATAGAGAAATTTATAACAAGACACTTAATTTTCAAACTGTGCTCAATTCTCATAATTCAGACTATCCTCACAATAATTCCACTTTCCCCAGATGAGAAAACTGATGCAGTGAGTTGAAGCAGTTTACACCTACGTATTAGCCTGGCCATACCTGAACTTGGGTTTCTTCAATCACAGAGCCTTTCCCCAATCTTCCACATGTATTTGGAGGGAGAAACTCCTGGGAATGGTGAGGCAGAAGATAAAGACTTAATGAGATTTAGAGATGAGAAAGAGTATAACAATGAAAATCTGCCAGGTTTGGATTTTCAACTCAGTCTTTACCCTATGACCTCCATAATGCCATTTAGCTCTTAGAACTAAAATTCTTCTCTGTAAAATAATGCTGACAATAATCACTACTTCACGAGATTGCTGGTGAAGATTAAATGAGAGAGTAAATGGTTTATTATGTGATGGTGTTGATTCCACTGCTTAACCCATAGGAAAAGTGAAAGTATTAGTTGCTCAGTCTGTCCAAATATTTGCAACCTTATGGACTACTGTAGCCTACCAGGCTCTTCTGTTCATGGAATTCTCCAGGAAATAATACTGGAGTGGGTAAGCATTCTGTTCTCCAAGGGATCTTCCTGACACAAGGACTGAACACTGTTCTCTTGCATTGCAAGCAGATGCTTTACCGTCTGAGCCATCAGGGAAGCCCAACCCATAGGAAGTGATCACTAAATACTGTGTTGGCCAAAAAGTTTGCTCAGGTTTTCCTGTAATGTCTTACAGAAAAACCCTAACAAATGTTTTAGCCAACCCAATATGCATTTCTCCTTTTTCCACTTTTCACTGTCTGCCTCTCTGAATTCAAAAAGTACAAATTCTGAACTAGATCAATAATGTAGATCAGCTTTATGGCATCCCAGAAAGTGACTCCCAGCACCGAGGTGCTTTGTCAGTGGATGAGAAGCATGGTCTCTTTCTACCTAGAGCAAAGACAGAGTTGGCACGCTGTTGTTGATTTTACCTTTTACTAAAGCTGTGGAATCGGCCTGCCTTTGAACCAATCTCGGCTGAGAACTCTACTCTGCTTTTAGAGGAGGACTGGCCTTCAAAGTAAGTCTCAAATGTCATGGGACCACAACTGGTGAGTTATCTCTTATGTATACTGGATGGAATGATTTATGCCTGATCTGTCAGAGGTCACCAAGCTGCTCAAAGCTAAACTGAAAGGTTAAGAATTGATCCAGATGTAATAACAACCCAGACTATATAATCAGGCTCCCACTGGGTGCCCTTAAGGTACTAGGCAGGTGGCTTCTGTTTGCAGGGGGTGGGGGACCCTCTGAATATGTCCTGGGGTATACACAGAATCTGAGGCTAGATTATGAATCCTTGTGTGATAAACTTGTTTCTTTTGAGGCAAAGGGAACTCTGAAGGGTCTTGCGTGTGTAGGGTATTAGTCACTCAGTTGTATCTGACTCAGTTGTGACCTCCTGGACTCTAGGCCACCAGGCTCCTCTGTCCATGGGATTCTCCAGGCAAGAATACTGGAGTGGGTAGCCGTTCCTTTCTCCAGGGGATCTTCCCACCCCAGGGATCAAACCCAGGTCTCTTGCATTGCAGGCAGATTCTTAACCATCTGAGCCATCGGAAAAGAAAGGACTTGTAGTTGCTTCATTTACTTTCCCGAGCTTTTACTGAGAATCACACCTTGTCCTACACTCACTATCCCAGGCAGAATTCTGAACATGAAATCTACAGAATCTTGGGGGAGAGTGTTCAGTAACTCCCTCCCCATAAACCTAGTGCAAAGTTGGGCATTCCTTTTCAGTAATTCTGCTATCTGCTCATCTCCATTCCCAATGCATTTTGGTCTCAATTCCTTAATTTATAAAATGACGTTTGTAGTGATATCTTCCTTTGGACCTGAATAGGTACTTCTTTAAAGAAGAAATGCAAATGGCCAAAAAGTCTATGAAAAGATGTTTCAAGTTACTGTTCATTAAGAAAATGCTAATGAGGTGAGAAGGGATAAAGAATATGGGACTAACAGATGCACACTCCCATATATAAAATAGATAAACAATGAGGATTTACTGTATAACACAGGGAACTATGTCCAATAGGTCATAATAACCAATAATAGAGTAGAACAAAAAAGAATATATATATATATATATATATATATATATTTGTTGCTGCCGTTTTGTTCCTGAGTTGTGGCCGACTCTTTGTGACCCCATTGACTGCAGTCTGCCAGGCTCCTCTGTCCATGGTATTTTCCAGGCAAGAATACGGGAGTGGGGTGCCATTTACTTCTCCAGGGGATCTTCTCACCCCAGGGATCGAAATACTATGTTGGCAGATAGATATTTTTACTGCTGAGCCACCGGGAGCACATATATATATATCAGTTCAGTTCAGCTCAGTTGTGTCTTGTCTGACTCTTTGCAGCCCCAAGGATTGCAGCACACCAGACTTCCCTGTCTGTCACCAGCTCCTGGAGCTTGCTCAAACTCATGTCCATCGAGTTGGTGATGCCATCCAAACATCTCATCCTCTGTCGTCCCCTTCTCCTCCTGCCTTTATTCTTTCCCAGCATCAGGGTCTTATAAAATCAAATCACTTTGCCGTACACCTGAAACTAAATATTGTAAATCAATTATACTTCAATTTAAAAAAAGAAAATGTAAATCCAAACTACAATAAGCTACTACTTCACACTCACTAGGATGGTTATAACAATAGAAAATCAGAAAACAAGTGTTGGTAAAAACATGGAGAAATAAGAACTCAAGGACATTGTTGGTGGGAATGGACAATGGTATGCCCACTGTAGAAAAGAGTTTGGTGGTTCCTTAAAAAGTTAAACACAGCATTACCTTGTGATGCAGCAATTTCACTCCTAGGGAAATGAAAACATATGTCCACACAGAAACCTGTAAATGAATGTTTGTTTCATTTTATGGTATATACATAAAATGGAATACAATTCAGCCATAAAAGAAATGAAATATCTTTGTCAAATGCTACTATATGGATGAACCTTGAAAATATGCTGAGTTAAAAAGTCAGACAGAAAAGGTTGCATATTGTATGAGTCCTTTTGTATGAAATGTCCGGAATTGTCAGATCTGTAGAGATAGGAAACAGATTCATGGTTGCCCCTTGGGGGTGGAGGTGGGTAAATGGGAGTGATTATTTGAAGAAGACAGAGTTTTCATCTGGGATGGAGGTAGTAGCTTGCACTACTTTAGTAATCATTTTACAAGTTGCAAATATATGGAATCAGCACTTTCAACTTACACATTGTTATGTATCAATTACATCTCAATAATGCTGGGAAAAATAAAAGTAAATTAAAAAAATTTGAAACTACAAAGATGTGGTAGTTATACAACATTGTGAATGCATTCAATGCCACTGAATTGTACACTCTAGAATGGTTAATGAAATATTATATGTTATCTCAATTAAAAAACAATAATATGTACCTCTAAAAGTTGTTGTGAAAATTAAATGAACTAATATATATATGTGGATAAAGAAATATTAATATTATTTCCCTAAAGAAATATTATTTTAATGATTATTGTGATAAACTTTTTCTAGGGAAAAGTTTCCAAAGGTCTCATCAGATTCTCAAAGAAATCCCCATGCCCCCCAATATTAACATAGACACATGAAACATTGGCCTGCGAGTTGTGGATTGGTGCAGACATTCTGAAGACAGTTTGGCAACACTTGGTCAGTTAAAATGGGAATATACATGTCCCACTCCCTGACAAATCTTGAAGGGATTATCCACTGGGCTCCTAGAGGTTATGCGCAGAATATTTACTGTGACATTGAGAGGTGGGGGCTGGAGGCCAAGTGGGTCTGGTCCCTGGAGGAGGGACAAGCAAGCAGTGGGGATGCACACTGTGAAACTCTGTGAGTCTTTAGGATGATGAGCAGGTATTTTGGGAGCAACACAGCACTCAGAAGCACAGCACTGGGTACAAAGAAGAGAGGTACAGAATGAAAGCCATAATCCTGGACCATGTGTGTAATTAAAATGGTGCATAAACCCTAAACATGCAATGGACAGGGCCACAAACAAAGGAAGGTTACGTAGTGGACCCAGGAGCGTGACTGCCGAAGGAGGGGCTGGGGACTGATAATAAAGGGCCAAAGAAAGCAAGAGAGAGACTTGCCTGAACACAGTGGTGGCTCTGTGTCATGAACTGTGTGCACGTGTGCATTTTCGCTTAGTCGTGTCTGACTCTTCGTGAGCCCATGGACTACAGCCCGCTAGGCTCTTCTGTCCATGGGATTTCCCAGGTGAGAATACTGGAGTGGGTTGCCATTTCCCTCTCCGGGGGATCTTTCCAACTCAGGGATCAAACCCGTATCTCCTGCATTGCAGGCAGATTCTTTACACACACACACACATTTTTGTTGTTTATCCTCTCTGACTTGTGACCCCACAGATGGCAGCATGTCAGGCTTCCCTGTCCTTCACTGTCTCCTGGAGTTTGCTCATATTCATGTCCATTGAGTCGGTGATGCTGTCTAACCATCTCATCCTCTGCCAACCTCTCCTCCTTTTGTCTTCAATGTTTCCCAGCATCAGGAAAGCATCCAATGAGTTGGCTCTTTGCATCAGGTGGCCAGTGGGAAGTTACTAGGACTTTGTGATGCTTGGAAGGATAATGGCCTTGTTGGACCTGCCTGTCAAGGTTCTGGGAAAATACTAGCTAACATTTATATGTCACTTACAAAGCGCCTGGTCTCATTCTTTACATGCATCATCCCATCTAATGATTTCAACAACCCAGTGAGGTAAGTTGGTCCTGTCCAACCCAAGTCACTGAGATGATCAAAGCAAGGATCTGGAGTGTTTATTCTTTGCCCAGAGCTGGTAGCAGAACCAGCATCAGAACTGGGCTTTACTGCCCCAACCAGTGCCTCAGCCCGTTTCCACTGCAGTTCAATAAGCCATAGATTGACATCGTAAGATATCACCAGCCATTGAAAAGTGTTGTTCCTTGCAATGCTTTGTGTCTATTCTAATCCAAGGGGGTAGGGGTGCTTCCCTGATGTCTCAGCAGTCACGAATCCTCCTGCAGTGCAGGAGACGCAGGAGATGTGGGTTCAATCCCTGGGTTGGGAAGATCCCCTGGAGGAGAAAGTGGCAACCTACTTCAGTATTCTTGCCTGGAAAATCCCATGGACAGAGGAGGCTAGTGGGCTACGGCTCACAGAGTTGCAAAGAGTCAGACATGATCCAAGAGTGGAGACGAGCCTCTTCTTCAGGTTTGCCAGGGTCTGTAATGGATGGTCTGAGCACTTTTGAGAATTTCTAATCAGGCTGGAAAACCTGGGAATGTGCCATTTGGTCCTCTCTGAAATGAGGGCAGAGGAGACAATTTAAGAGCTTCCAGAAAAAAAAAAAAAAAAA
This sequence comes from Neotragus pygmaeus, assembly GCA_006410875.1. Taxonomy (NCBI): domain Eukaryota; kingdom Metazoa; phylum Chordata; class Mammalia; order Artiodactyla; family Bovidae; genus Neotragus; species Neotragus pygmaeus. The sequence goes on along the minus strand of SJYV01014150.1, from coordinate 2,121,502 downwards.
AAGGGAACAGTTCCCAGAAGAACGCAGGGACTCTTGCTGTCACAACGGGGCTGCCCGAAAGACCCTGCATTGCTATGGAAACGGCGCATTTCTTTTTTTAATGGAGCACGCACATAAAACTCCCAGGATGTGTCATGAAATAAGTTACTACTGTCCCGAGGCTGCCAAAGATGTGCACCCTCATTAGGGGGAGCGATGTGACAGTTTGGGGATTATAACGAACAGTTTGCAAGCTCAGAGGTTGAGCTAAGTTTCCCCTGTTGGGATCACACCCTCTTGGTTTGGGGGAGTCAAGGGGTCCCCCTTCCTCAAGGTGTCCACAGACCAGAGAACCATCAGCTTCCGCGCTGGAGCAAGACGCCTAGGTGATGTAATTACGGTACCCGCACAGCTCATTTACAAGCAACTGGTGAACGGATTCTGGCGTTTCCGTAAAGACGTGCCTGCTGAAATGAAGCGTTTTATCACCTTCTTTTCACCTGGCGCCCTTAATTGGGTAGTTCTGCTCTCCTCAAAGTTTTATTTACCTGGTAATATGCAGATGTTAGTTGGCCAGCTTAGAAATAGGAATTTCAGAGGAGAGGAAGCATAGAGACCGCACAGGTGTGTTTCCCCTTTCAACCTGGGATGATGTGGTCCTTAACTGTAAGCATCACTGGGAGTCCTCTCTAGCATCTTTCAAAATCTATTGTGCTTCTCCTCGACTGACAGCATCTCTGATAGTGCTTCTGAGAAAGATGAGCTTGTTTTAGAAAACAGTTAGATTGTGGAGTGTGGAGATGAAAAGGAAGGTGGTGAGACAGCAAAACTCAGGGACCTCCTCCTGGATTGTATCGTCGATGCATCCTGGATAAGCCTGACAGATTTGTCATGGAGGAGGCGACGCCCACCTGTGCTCAACAGCAATGAACACAGAACCAGGAGCGCCACAAGGGAAGACTTCCAGTAGTAAAGAAATTGCTGCTTTAATTAAAAAAAAAAAAAACACCCAGACACTCACAGGATGACAAGAGAGCATCTCCTTTAGGGGGATTTCTCAGTAAGCAGGGGGCAGTATAGCAAAATTGTTATGAACTTGGGCACTGGAGTTGAAATGCCAGGGTTCAATTCTCTGCCCTGGTCCCTTAGTATTTCTGAGCGTCTTCTGGGTATCCAGCAGCCCTGCCTGGATGCTATGATCTAGAGTGAGCTCCTCAACCTCCCTAAGACTTAGTTTCCTGGTTTGTAAAATGAGAATAGCAACCATCCCTCTCTCGTTGGCTTATTGTGATGGTCGAATGAAAGCACGTATGCCATGTGCTTCTACGATATAAGCCATAAATGGTCAGTTTTGTTATCGCTGTGTCGGGTTTGGGAAAGCCCGTGGTGACTCCATTATACTCTTTTAATAAAGAACAGCGTCTCCTGATATCAAGTTATAGGAATGAGACGATGATAGTGAGAGCACTTCGGAAATCATATCTTTGTGAACAAACTGCTTTAATAATTTTAGTACAAGATGAACCTCTGGGTTGGTGAATGGTTATATTCCAGCCCCTCCCGACTACATACACATTTCTATTTTCTATTCTACTCCAAGACCTGGGGGGTTGATCTCTAGGGATTATAGGAACTGGCTTTCTTGCTCTCTAGCTTCTAACTGGGCTTGCCCGATGGAAGGAAATGGCAGGAGAGAGCTGAGGTTTAGAGGAGAGTAAGCTCAGAAGGCTCTAGCGGTAAACAGCCAGCCTGCCAGTGCAGGAGATGTAAGGACATGGACTCAATCCCTAGGTTGGGAAGATCCCCTGAGGAGGAAATTACAGCCCACTTCAGTAGTCTTGACTGGGCAATCCCATGGACAGAGGAACCTGGCAACTACAGTCCAGAAGTCAAAAGAGTAGGATAAGACTGAGCTAATGAGCAGGCAGGCAAGCTTGGGGTATGTATTCCTCAATTCTCTTCCTGTTGGACATGGTGGGTTGGTCCTGTCCTCTCACTGAAGTCCACAGCTCCTATCAGACAACACTTTCATACCCTCCCTCAATTGCGCCTGTGGCTTAAACTTTGTAACGTCTCCTTCTGCAACCATCTGCAGGCAACTGGACCACGCTTTACTGGTTTCCATAAATCCTGCCCCTTTGTTAAAGCTTACCCAGTTGGAGTCTGCAGTGTCTGCTAATACTGGCCCTTGTAGATGATTGATGCAATGACTATATACCCTGATGTACATACAAATGAGATCCTCAAAGTACAGCTGAAACCCATCCAGGTAAAGAAATTGCTCAAAGGCATCCCACAAATCAGTGGAAGATTCCCAAACATGAACAAGAGTCTTGTGAATCTCAGGTTGGGTTTTTATCCAGAATATCAAACTCCCTTCCAATAGAAAGTAACCCCACGAGGCTTGGGAAATTTACAAGAAAAGAAGAGAACTAATTGCAAGGCCCGCAGACATCTCTTTGATGAGACATTGAATATACAAAGAGATAATGGGCAGATCATGAGTAAAAATAGAACTTGCATCTGCAACCTGCAGCAACCAGCCTGTGTGCTTGCAAAGTCCTTTCAGACGTGTTTGACTCTTTGTGATCCTGTGGACTGTAGCCCACCCGGCCCCTTTGTCCATGGGATTCTCCAGCCAAGAATACTGGAGTGGGTTGCCGTGCCCTTCTCCAGGGAATCTCCCCAACCCAGGGATCAAACTGAATCTCTTAAGTCTCCCGCATTGGCAGGCGGGTTCTTTACCACTAGGGCCACCTGGAAAGGCCCAGCAACCAGTCTAGGAAGCCAAATGATTGTGGAAACTGGCCCCACATAGCTGGTACTTGATCAGTAACTGACAGCCTCCCTAATTTTTATTCCACTTCCTATTTGGGACAAACTGGATAGAGAAAATATTTGCCCATAATCAATCACATAAGAGGGGTTCCCTGATGGCTGAGTGGTAAAGAATCTACCTACCAGTACAGGAGACTGGGGTTAGACCCCTGGGTTGAGAAAATCTCCTGGAGGAGGAAATGGAAACCCACTTCAGTATTCTTACCTGGAGAACTCCATGGACAGAAGAGTCTGGCAGATTACAGCCCACGGGGTCACAAAGAGTTGGACACGACTGAGAGACTGTGCATGCAAGCAGGCAATCACAAGGATGCCTGCTTCTTGTTAGCCTCCCTCCACTTCCCCATGCCAAAAGCCTTCATACTGAAAACCTTATTATTATTATTTTTTTCCCATTGTAAAGCATTTCCAGTCTCTTGCCTGCCTTGGAGTCTCTGCCAAACATAAATGATGCTGCCCCACTCTTTTGCTATAGCAAGCTCTGGATAAATAGTCTTTGCTTGTTCTCATTTGGATGGTCCTCATTTATTTCTACATTGGGATTCATCTTTTTTAAACAAAACTGACTCCATAGTGTAGAATCAAATCTGCTGACAGACAAGCTTGAAACATTCAGCAAATTGGTCAACAGTGGATGAAGCACCAACTGAGGGTTAGCAGCTGCTATGCTGTGTCTACCAGCAGTGAAAAAGTGAAAAGTGTCAGTTGCTCAGTCATGTCTTGACTCTTTTTGACCCCAGGATTATAGCCTACCAGGCTCCTTTGTCCATGGGATTTCCTAGGAAATAATACTTGGGCAGGTTGCTTAATCACTCAGAATTTTACCTTTTCTTATCTGTAGAGTGGGGTATTTTAATACTTATATCATCGGGACTCTGTGAGGATTAAGTGAAAGAAAGTATGTAAATAATCATAAGGAGGACCATATACAAGAGGAGATCAATAATTTTGGTACCTTCTTCCCTTTCTCCCTTGAGAACAGATTCTATAGCATCCTCATTTAATTTTAAAAAATTTAAAAAACACATGGAAAGCTCCTACTATGTAGTTGAAGCAGATAACGCTGTAAACTTAAGTTCTAACTTGGTTATGGAAAATGGAGTTAAAACCTCACAGGCTGACGTTACAACAGATCTGAAATCAGACAGGTTCCAATTTGTTTCATCACATTGTGCCAAATTCTGAACTAGACTGCAGGGAGATAAGAGGAAGAAATAAGTCACGATTATGGTCATCAGACATCCGGCTATGAAAGGACAGTGGAAGCCGAAGGAGAGGACACAGGAGGACAAAGTTAAATGGATTCGTGGAACAAGCTAAAATCCAACAACAAGAAAAAATATTCATCCATTCAGGAACCAGATAGAAATGATCTCACATGAAAGTGAGTCTATATAATTTATGAATCTCCTTTTTTATTTTTCCTGGTTAAACAACAAAAACAGACTAATGCTGAATGTGTTTAAATCCCAATTGGGCTGAGAATAGGATGGAAGCTGGAGGCATCAAATAAACTTAATATGAGGTATTTTCAACCAAGGAATGGGGCTGGAATGTCTTCTGGCTGAAACCACCAATGTTTGTCATTCCTAACATTCTGATAAACATTCTAAGAAAAAAAATTTTTTTGGTAATGTTTTGCTTGGATTGGAAACACCTCACCATTAATTTATTTTTTATCTTACTTTTGTATATTTTCACACTTTGGATTAGTGTGCACTTTCCACTTATTACCTGCTTTTCACTTCTCAATGAACAACATTCTCTTATAATTGAAGTTCTGTAATTTACTTTCAACTATTTCTCTAAAAGACCCTGATGCTGGGAAAGGCTGAAGGCAAAGGGAGAAGAGGGTGGCGGACAATAAGATGGTTAAACAGCACCACTGATTCAATGGGCATGAGTTTGAGCAAACTCTGGGAGATCATGAGGGCAGAGGAGTAGTCTGGTGTGCTTCAGTCCATGGGGTCACAAAAAGTCAGATATGATTTAGCAACTGAACAACAATATTCCTCTCCAGAGAGGCACTTGGATAATTTCCCATTAGGAGATATACTAAACAGAAAGGAGTAATTATATGTGTGCCCATTTCTTTCTTATTTTACGAGAGGCAAACTCTAGGATGACCCCCAACCATCCTCACTTCCTGGTAATCTGGTGGTCATGACTTTGTGTAATGCTCTCTCCTTGAGTAACTTGCTTTTAACCAACAGATTGTATTAATGTGGAAGGATGTCATTTCTGTTATTAAGTTGCAAGAGATTCTGTCTCCTCTCTTGCTGGAAGACTCTTTCTATTGCCTTTTCAGTTTGCAAGCTTTATTGAAGCATGACGTCACTGAAGAGGTTCACCCAGCAAGGAACTATGACCCTCAGTCCAATAGTCCTTGAGGAACAATGGCACCCACTGAGTTCGGAAGCAGATCCATCCGCCAGTAGAACCTTTGGAGGAGACCTCAGTCCTGGCCAAGACATTGATTGCAGCTTAATGAGAGACTGTGAATCAAAGTATCCATTTAAGCCACATCCAGATGCCTGACTCACATTGAAATAGTAAATGTCTGTGGTTTTCTATGGCTTAAAGAACTCACTTGTTACACAGCAGCAGATGACTCATACAAGCAACTAACAATTCAACAGAGAAACTGAGAAATGTAAACAAATATGTCTACTACATGAGAGGATGTTAGGAGGGCCAATAGAATTTCAGGTAATGGACTGTAAGGGATGAAGAGTCACCTTTAGCTAAGAGCGCTGAGAAATCTGCAGTCACTCAGTCTCTTATTCAGAAACGATTTGTTAAATGTTTTCTGTGTGCCAAGTACTGTGCTAATGCTCAGGGGTTAAGGTGGTGAAGATGACAAGGCTCTTTTTCTCTTGATGTTTGTATACTCTAGGGACAGAGACAGAAAATAGAGTAAATAAGCAAGATCATCTGTGTACCCATTCCCTTCTCCACGGGACCTTCCCCACCGAGGGATTGAGCCTGGGGCCTCCTGCATTGTGGGCAGATTCCTTATTGTCTGAGCCACCAGAGAAGCCCCTTTCTTTCAGATGCATGAAAAATATCGCCTGTGGAGACACAGGCAGAAGAGGGAATGTGGTAAAGAGTGATCCGTAGAGCTAAGGTGAGGTCTTTGTTCCCGATGGTCAAGGCGGTGATAAATGCTGAAAACCCTCTTTGAGATGTGCCCCAAACAGGTGGTGGTTTCCGCAAATCCAGAGGGGCAGGGGCCCTGCCCTCCTGCCCCAGTGTTGGCTGTTGTGCCGTCCCTACTCTGGGCAGTCCGTGACAACAGGAGGTGGGTTTAGCCCAGCGAAGGCTATATATTGGCTCAGGCTTCTGTGGCTCCTAACGCCTGGATGATGGATGCCGTGGTGGAAAGGGGGACCCGCTTTGATGTACGCAACCTGGTTTGATTAATGAGTGGCTCTGCCGGGAGGCTACACTGGGAGTAAATTACTCTTTTCAGAAATGGCTAGATCGGCACTATTGTACTAATTATTTCACAAGCTTGGGGTCATTCCAAATTCCCTGACACACACAAGGGAACAAACACCCAGGCTAACTAAAGCCGACAGAGCTCTAATTAAAGCAGAAATTGTTTGTGACTCCCCTCTCCCCCTACCCTCCACCCCACTGGCCCTTTTTCCCAGGGGAGGAAGCTGTCAGACACATTTCCTTTCTGCTCCCAGCATGGCCCAGCATGAACCCCCCCAGAGTTCCAGGAAACAACCCCCAGCACCCCAGCATATATGCTGAGCACTGGCAAAGATCTCGATGTGGGGTTCAGTGTCTTGGTTTCTGATTTCTTTTTCCTAATCATCTGCACAGGTATTGCAATCACTCATTCATTCATTCCTCTGTTTGTTCATTTCATACACATTTATCAAATGCCTTTTATGGGCCAGGCATGCTGAGAACTAGCAGGGTCCCAGCCTTCAAGAGACTACTGCCTGGTGGGAGACACACATCCATCAGATAATCACACAGATAAATAAAAAATTGCAACTGTGACAAGAACTCTCATAAAAGGACTGTGGTTTTCAGGATGTGTTGCTGCCGTTCAGTCATGAAATCATGTCTGACTCTTTGCAACCCAATGGACTGCAGCACACCAGGCTTCCCTGTCCTTCACTATCTCCCAGAAGTTGCTCAAACTCATGTCCACTGACTCGGTGATGCTGTCCAACCATCTCATCCTCTATTGCCCCCTTCTCCTCCTGCCCTTAATCTTTCCCAGCATCAAGGTCTTTTCCAATGAGTCAGTTCTTTGCATCAGGTGGCCAAAGCATTGGAGCTTCAGCATCAGTCCTCGCAATGACTCTTCAGGGCTCATATCCTTCAGGAATGAACGGTTTGATCTCCTTGCTGTCAAAGGGACTCTCAAGAATCTTCTTTAGCACCATAATTTGAAAGCATCAGTTGTTTGGCGTTCAGCCTTCTCTATGGTCCATATGACTACTGGGAAAACCCTAGCTTTTTCCCTGTATATCAAAGGACTATACAGACCTTTGCTGGCAAAGTGATGTCACTGCTTTTAAACATGCTGTCAAGATTTGTCATAGCATTTCTTACAAGGAGAAAGTATCTTTTAATTTCATGGCTGCAGTCACCAGCAGAATATGTAAGAGGGTGATTTGACTTGGCTGGGGGCTCAGATCCTTGAAGAAGTGGTGCTAGAGTTGACAGGGTTTAATTAATTGAAGGATGTTAAGGGGAATAAGGAGGCATATCCAAGGGGTGGAGACTGCAAGTGCAAAGGTCCTGTGGAAGGAGTAAGGGGCAGAAAGAAAGGCAGTGTGGCTGCAACACCAGAATGGAAGTGGACTGACTTAGATTCAGGCCTTTGCTACAAGGGTGGCCCATATGCATCCTTAGTATGTTTGCACTTCAGTCTCCTCACTTGAAAAATGAGGATAAAATTTGTTGTTTTCCATAAACATTTTGATGGCTTCCCCAGCCAATTCTTATAAACACTTCCCTTGACCTTTTTTGTCAGTCTTTTCTCCCACCCATCCCAGCCTTGGTGCTCCTGCTAAACGGTATTATTTGATTTTCCCTAAAGATGTCATGGACTTCCCAGGAGGTGCTAGTGATAAAGAACCTGCCTGCCAATACAGGAGATGCAAGAGACATGGGTTTAATCTCTGGGTTGGGAAGATCCTCTGGAGAAGGATATGGCAACCCACTCGAATATTCTTACCTGGAGAATCTCAGGGACAGAGGAGCCTGGTGGACTATAGTCCATGGGTCACAAGGAGTCAGACATGACTCAAGCGACTTAGCAGCAGCAGCAAGGATTCCTCTGGGCTTCCCTGGTGGCTGAGGGGTAAAGAATCTGCCTGCAATGCAGGAGATACAGGTTCTGTTCCTGGGTGGGGAAGGTTCCCTGGAGAAGGGAGTGGCAACCCATTCCAGTATTCTTGCCTGGGAAATTCCATGGACAGAGGAGCCTGGCAGGCTACAGTCCATGGGGTTGCAAAGAGTCAGACACGACTGAGCACATACACAAGGATTCCTCACACTTTTCAGCCTCTGTGCCATCCTTGCCAATTTCCAAAAGGCCAGCTTCCCCCTAACCTACCTCTGGGGCAAAAGGAGGGATAAAAGCTTGCTCCTGCATTTGGACATCTGCTTTGCTCTCTGTAGATGTTCACCAGGTCCTGCCCTGTGTGTACACTGTCCCTCAATGTTTATATCACTTATTTAAGGGGGTGGTTCCTTTGTAAAATGACTGAAGTTTAAAGCAATCTGTAAACTTCATATAACTTCATATATTCCTAGTGGGGAGAGCTTGCATTTCATGCATCTTAGCCAGAGCTTTACCTGTGCTGTTTAATTCTCCTGATGACATTTCCCAATAGGTATTACTCTATCATTGAATGAACAATCAAATGATGTTGAATCAAATGAATGATCAGTGTTATATAACTTGCTCAGATAATAAGTATGTGTCAGAAGTGAGGCACCTTTTTCAATGACTTCTATCGACTGGTTTATGTACTAGTAATATGTTTATTTGTTTTAGGCATAATAACTGCTGGCATAGATTTAATGCTTAATATAAGACAGATATAGTGCTTGACACTTGCCATGTATTAGCTTATGCCCACCCTATAAGGTAGAAACCATGGTTAGCCGCATTTTATAGATGAGAAAACTGAGGCAGACAGGGATTCAGTCATTTTTCCAAGATTATACAGCTGGTCAATAGGGAAGACTAGATTTATGGCTAGGCATGAGAGGCCAGAACCACCATCTGTGAGGGACTGTCACCTCCTTGTCAGTTTCAACTCCCAGGTAAGAAAGCACCTTTCTTTCTTTTTTTTTAATATTTATTTTTAATTGAAGGATAAGTGCTTTACAATATTGTGCTGGTTTCTGCCATACAGCAACATGCATCACCCACAGGTATACATAATATCCCCTCCCTCTTAAAACTCCCTCCCAACCCTCCCCATGCCTCCAGGTTGTTACAGAGACCCACTCTGAGTTCCCTGAGTCACACAGCAAATTCCCACTGGGGATCTATGTTACACATGGCAGTGCATCTGTTTCCATGCTAGTCTCTCCGTTCATCCCACCCTCTCCTTCCTCCTCCCTCCACTGCCTGTGCCCATAGGTCTGTTCTCTATGTCCTTTGATGGACCACAAAGCCACCTTCTAAAGGGGGTCAGTGTGGCTGGTTAAGGCAGGCCCAGAAAGGGTAAAAGAAGGCAGCGTTCACTCAGATACCTTTCCTTTAGGAATTGAGGTTTTTCAGCTCGAGGCTCCTGTGCACCGTCTTAAAAGAATGGCCTAAATGAGGAAATCAATAATGCACACAGATGGTCCTGGAGATGTTTACACTATTTAAGAGAACAAATTATTCCGAAGCACCTGGGATTCATTCTTTTCCATACAAAAGGAGAAAAGCCAGGGAGTTGCAGGTCATTCTTATCTATTCATTGAAGCCGATTCCCTAAGAGGCAATTATTCTGGGATTCTATTAGTTTGCATTGGTCATTTTCTACCACCTCCATTGATGCCAATTAAGAAAGTTCCACTTTACTGCAATTTCCAGTGCAGATAAAATGTGAAAAGAACAGAATTCATCTGACAGGCATTTACTGAATGACTACTATATCCTGGGTACCACGCCAGGAGCTGGAGGTAAGGATAAACAACCATAAAGGAAGAAACGATCATGATGAACACTTGCAAAATGCTTCCTCTACACCAAGTTTCTGCCTGAGAAGTCATTTAATCTTTACGCAAGCCCAGGAGGTAGGTGGGCCTCCCCGGTGGCTTCAGTTTTAAAGAATCTGATTGCAACGAAGGAGCTGCAGGAGACACAGGTTCGATCCCTGGGTTGAGAAGATCCCCTGAAGGAAAGCACAGCAACCCACTCCAGTATTCTTGCCTGGAGAATCCTGTGCACAAAGGAAGCTGGGGGTTTACAGTCCATAGGGTCACAAAGAGCTGGCCACAACTGAAGCGACTTGGCACACGCACAGGACATCGATTCTATTACTACTGCCTTTTTCTAGAGTAGGAAACTCAAGGTCATGCATTTAAGGTATGAAGAGGCAGGATTTGAACCCAAGAAGTCTGAAGACAGCAGATAAAATCCCTTCTCTGGATTTGCTTATCCATGTAATGGGGGAGACAGACAGGAAAACATTCACACAGATCAAAAGAGCAGGCAAACAAAAAAATACACGCACAACACACAACAACCACAACAACAAACACTGCAAAATGGTAGTGTATTGTAAATAAAGAGAGACGAACCACAATGACGGCAGAGAGTACTAAAAGGTAGGGATTTAAAGTGCTCCTTAAAGTGTCATGGGCTTCCCTGGTGGCTCAGATGGTAAAGAATTTGCCTGCTAAAGTAGGAGATCTGGGTTCAAATCCTGGGTCAGGAAGAGCCCCTGGAGAAGGGCATGGCAACCCACTCCAGTATTCTTGCTTGGATAATTCCATGGACAGAGGAGCCTGGTGGGCTACAATCCATGGAACTGTAAAGGGTTGGACACGACTGAGCAACTAACACTGCATTACTATGCTTAAAGGGTCATAGAAAGTGGTGCTGAAAGTCCACTCAGATAGTATATGTTGAAATCAAAGGGATGAGAAAGAGCAAGAGATGGGACGTCAGCAAAGATTTTCATGGGATGGAAAGTTCCGGAAAGAGAGATCCAGGTGAGTAAGGAGTCTGAGGTGGGAGTAAGCTTAGAGAGTCCAGGGAATGGAAAGAAAAATATCTCACAGGGGGTAGGATTTAGTGACTCGAGGGAAGTAACAGGATGATGGGGGTGGGGGTGGGGACGGNACTGAGCAACTAACACTGCATTACTATGCTTAAAAGGTCATAGAAAGTGGTGCTGAAAGTCCACTCAGATAGTATATGTTGAAATCAAAGGGATGAGAAAGAGCAAGAGATGGGACGTCAGCAAAGATTTTCATGGGATGGAAAGTTCCGGAAAGAGAGATCCAGGTGAGTAAGGAGTCTGAGGTGGGAGTAAGCTTAGAGAGTCCAGGGAATGGAAAGAAAAATATCTCACAGGGGGTAGGATTTAGTGACTCGAGGGAAGTAACAGGATGATGGGGGTGGGGGTGGGGACGGTGGCACAGACCAGATTGTGTAATGAGATAAACTATGTAATTTGCATGTTGCAGTGTTTGGGACTCAATAGACACCTAATCAGTGTTCATTTCTATGATCATTATGTCCCATTGACTTGGATTTCTTTAATTAGATTATTTAAAGGAAGCTATCAAGATTTTTCTTAAAAATGCCCCCCTCTGTCCACAGAGTTTATGCTTATAGGATTTAGGAAGAATTCTCACCTGGAAAATTTGGGTCCATTCTGGGAGCTGTGGCCTCCAGAACATGCCAGATAAGGTGCTAAGTGTCTGGAAACAACTTGAATGTCCACCGATGGGTGGATGGGTACACATCAGTGTGGTCGGCATGCAAAATGGAATAGTATCCAGCCTTGAAAAGGAAGTAAATCTTCACATTTGCAACAGAGTGGATGAACTCTGAGGACATAATGTTGGGGAAATAAGCCAGTCACAGGAGGACAAATACTGCATGATTCCACTTACATGAGAAATCCAAAACAGTCAAAATTAGAGAGTCAAAGAGAGGAAGGATGGCTGCCAGAGGGTGGGGGAGGAGAAAATGAGGGGGCTACAAATCAGCAGGCATAATGCGTGATGCTCAGTCCATCAGTCGTGTCCCACTCTTGGCAACTCTTTCGACTGTAGTCCCCAAGGCTCCTCGGTCCATGGGATTCTCCAGGCAAGAATACTGGACTGGGTTGCCATGCCCCCTCCAGGGAATCTTCCTGGCCCAGGGATCAAACCCGTGTCTCCTGCACTGCAGGCAGATTCTTTATCCACTGAGCCATCAGGGAAGCCCAATCAACGGGCATAAAGTTTCAATCAAACAAGGGGAGTAAGTGTTGAAGATCTGCTGTATAGTATTGTATCCAGAGTCAACAGTCCTGTACTATGCATTAGAAAATATCTTAAGAGGGTAGATCTCATGTGGAGTGTTCCTTCCACGATAAAACAAAATGAAATATAACATAAAATAGGGTCTCTGCTGGTGGCCAGTGGTCAAGGCTTCGCCTTCCAGTGCAGGGCAATGTATGGGTGTTGATTCCTGGTTGCGGAGCTGAGTTCCCACATGTCTCGTGGCCCTCCTCCCCGCAAATAAATCAAAACATAAAACAGAAGCAATACTGTAAAAAATTCAATAAAGATCTTAAAAATGGTCCACATCAAAAAAAAAATCTTTAAAAAAGTAAATTAAATAAGTGAATAGGCATTTCAAGTCTACAGCTGAAGGACTAGAGGGCAAGGGCCACGGAGCCTGGCCAGGAACTGCTTTTCGCTCAGATGCCTGTCCTTACGCTGTCCGCTAAGCCTCTCAGCAGAGACGACAAGAAGCTTGTGCCGAGAAAAAAACCTAAAGGCTTTATTTTAAGCCCTTCTGTCAGGAAAGGCCCTTGGCACAAATGCAACCATTCGACTGCGTTCTTGAAGGTCAAAGAGCAGCGACGTGATCTGTTGGATTTGGGGAAACATTTAAAAAAGAAGAAAGGAATAAAAAAAAAAAATCATACCCTTCCTGAGGGATCATTTTTGTTTTTACTGAGAGACCAGGAAAGATGGGAGAAAACTCTGGAGGGAAGGAATTCAAGGAAGATGAAAACCCGCCTCTTCAGTGGCTGTTGAAATTGTTCTTAAATCAAGCAGCGGTTTCAGACAGGGCTGTGTAATTGATTATAAATGTTGGAATTTATTTCAATAAGTCCTGTCATTCCCTAGCAGCTGTTTTACTTTACAGCAAACCAACAAACAGAAGGAGGCGTTGGATGCAGCCTGTCTTCTGTCTTTGCCTTTGATGAGTCTGAATGGTTTTTTTGGCATCTGGCTGAGGTTGCAAAAAGCGAGGCCCCTACTTTTCCCCTTAGGCAGAACAAACAGGGAGGAGACAGGGGTTGCCTTTGAGCAGCTTAGCTTCCCTGTGGCTCAGATGGTAAAGAATCTACCTGCAGTACAGGAGACCCAGGTTCGATCCCTGGATCAGGAAGATCTCCTGGAGAATGGGATGGCAACCCACTCCAGTATTTTCACCTGGGAAATCCCATGGACAGAGGAGCCTGGCAAGCCCCAGTCCATGGGGCTGAAAAGAGTCGGACATGATGGAGCATCAACACTTGCACTTTCACACTTTGAGCAGCTTGTCTTTTCAGGGGACCAGAGACATCATGACTGGGGCTACTTCTTGTGAATCTTCTTCTAGAGCCAGAAGGAAGTGGCTGTGTCCTCATATTAATCAGCCCAGGGAAACCATCCATGGGTTCTGAGAGAAAGTCCATCTTTTATTCTCATAAAAGCAGGGAGAGACAGCGAGGAGGAGTTAAGTCTAGACTCCACTTAGGATGCCCCAGCTGAAGATTTTCTCACTCTAAGATGAGAACATCAGAGTGTTCTGCATCCAGAACTGTTGGGAAAATGGAATTCTTTGACCTAGAGCTGAAGGTCCTTAGTGGGGTACCTGGCAAACAGCAGGTGCTCAGTAAATATCTAGCTGAACCTCAGTTTAAAAGCCACCTTCCACCTGTTCTGTCTCAGGTTGATCTCTCTGTCCACTAAACCTGTGTGCTTCCGCCTGCCTCGCTCAGCATTTGGCATGGAGCACTAAAGAGATTCAGGTTCATGTCCTGAGTCTGACACCTGACTTTGGACCAATCAGATCACCTCCCATCTTTCTTTAACTGCAAGATGGAGAAACAGTGAAACAGACCACTCACCTCCCAGGATGGTTGTTACATTTATATGAGTTAATTGATGGGCAGTTGTTCTCCAGTCTTTCAAAACCTATCAGACATAGAGGGGTTTCGGGTGGTGGTTTAGGTGCTAAGTCATGTCTGACTCTTGCAATCCCATGGACTGTAGCCTGCCAATTTCCTCTGTCCATGGGATTCCCAGGCAAGAATACTGGAGTAGGTTGCTATTTCCTTTTCCAGGGGATCTTTCCAACCCAAGGATTGAACTGGAGTCTTTCAAGTCTCCTGTTTTGGTAGGCAGATTCTTTATTGTTGAGCCACCAGGGAATCCAGAGAGGGTTACAGTATCTGCTATTTTCTGCGGCTACATTTTCTCCTCTTTCTTAAAAGTGGGCTTCCCATCTAGTTTGTAAGATTATACAAAGCAGGCATCACTTGTTTGACCTTCTTTGTGCTCTGGATCCGGTGAATTGATTTAATCCTTTGGTGAGGCTCATTGTGGGAAGGTTCTAAAGGGCCTGGGGAATTATCAGTAGCAGGAAGCTCCGAAGTCAAGCATCTTCGAATGCCTCTTTCTCCATGGAATCCCAGACTTCTGTATTTCCTTGAACACCTCTGCTTTTCCCTCCCCTCCCTTCTCGGGCCACACATTCAGTGTTTGGAATAGGTCTGGCCAACTTCCTGCCTCAGGATTTTGGAACATGCTGCTCTCTATTCTGGGATACTCTTCTTCAGATTTTTGCAGGGATGTTCCTTCTAGTCACTGAGTCTCATGAAAAGTATCCTTTTCAGTGTAACGTCATTCACCACACTCTAATCTGCTATTCTCAGTTGGTGCACCATGCTAGTTTATGATCTTATCTCTACATGAAATGATTTCTTATCCATTATTGTGTACATCTTTTTTTTCCTTCTGTTTTTCACCTGAACGTAAGCTCCTTCTCCATGAGATCAGGAACTTCGGTGTTTTCATCACCATATCCTTTATGTCTAGAGCAGTCCCTGGTATATAGTAGGTATAAGAACATGATTGGTTAATTAACTCCCTTTTCTACATAATCTCATGTTTTCTTCCTCTTGGAAGCCTTCCATGATTGTTTCAGTATTTGTCGATTTCCCCCTCTCCAAGATTTTCTGCATTTAGAGTTAACTGTGTTAAATTATCTGACTCAATTTTCTTTCTAATTCTTTCATATGTGATGATCTGAGATGATCTTTGCTTTGAGATGGACATGGAGAAGTTCCTTGGAAAATGTCTGTTTGACTAAGAAATCTGTTTGCTTGATTTGGGTGGAGAATAGGAAATAGAGAATCTGAAATCTCTAGAAGACAGAGGGGTAAGGGAGAAAGCAGGTGAGTTTTCCTGCATTTATACCTTTAGGCTTCCATTTCTAGGAAAATAATGAGTTAACAGGCATTTTCCAGACCAGTAAAATCTGGAATTTCACTAGAGGTAGTACAGAGTCCAAATCCCTTATTCTTAAGATGAGAAAATAGGGGGTGGGGGGGGGAAGTGGAGAAAATGAAACCTGTGGGAAGCAAACACCAATTACCACACATTTGCATTCCAGATTATTTTCTCATCCATCATCCTGTTTAATCCTCATAATGTGTCAACAAGGTTGGTGACATTATTCTCATTTCACAGATGGGATAACTGAGGCTCAGAGAAGCTAAGCAACAGGCGAAAAACACAGAGCTAGCATTACTAAAGTTTGAACCTGGGTCTTTTGTGCTTTTTTTCCTACCACATGTAGGGGTTCCGGGCTTCTCAGGTGGCACTAGTGGTAAAGAACCTGCCTGCCAGTGCAGGAGACATAAGATATGTGGGTTTGATCCCTGGGTTGGGAAGACGCCCTAGAGCAGGAAATGGCAAACCACTCCAGTATTCTTGCCTGGAAAATCCCATGGACAGAGGAGCCTGGAGGGCTCATGGGGTTGTAAAGAGTCAGACTCGACTAAAGACACTTAGAACTCATGTAGGGTTTTGGAATAAGTCCCCCATCTTCCCCGGTGGGGCCTCTATCTCTCAAGCCTCTATCTTTAATAATCCACTAGAATTCACAGGTGGTGGAATTAATATCTTTTTACCTTTTCTAGGTTGCTGAGATTCAGAAGAGGCACCTCTAGGCCCCATAGAGGTCAGTTGTAAAATCTGCCATTATAAAATTAATTAAATTAATATTCTGGTGTGAAGAGGCTGTTGGGAGCAGGGCTCCATGAGGCCCATTGACGTTCACATAGAGGGGAAACTTTTCTGCACTCCGCCCCTTGGGGCTGCATGAAAAATGCATGACAGAAGTTGGCTCTCGAGTGCTTGCAGCAATGGCATCTTCATGCAATTAAACCTTTATAAAATTCAAAAGTCTGGCCCTGCTCTAGCTGCAAGCAGGAAACAATACAAATAAAGGAGTTTTAAAGTGAGATGGGCAGAGTTTTAACTCACCGCTACTTGGTCAACAGTAAGAAACAGTGACAGACTTTATTTTCTTGGACTCCAAAATCACTGCAGATGGTGACTGCAACCATAAAACTAAAAGATGCTTTTTCCTTGGAAGAAAAGCTTTGACAAACGTAGACAGTGTATCAAAAAGCAGAGACGTCACTTGCCGACCAAGGCCTGTATAGTCAAAGCTATGGTTTTCCCAGCAGTCATGTGCAAGCTGGACCATAAAGAAGGCTGAGCACTGAAGACTTGATGCTTTCAAAATGTGGTGCTGGAGAAGACTCTTGAGAGTCCCTTAGACTGCAACGAGATCAAACCAGTCAACCCTAAAGGAAATTAACCCTGAATATTCATTGGAAGGACTGATGATGAAGCTCAATACTTTGGTCACCTGATGCGAAGAGCTGACTCATTGGAAAAGACCATGATGCTGGGAAGGATTGAGGGCAGGAGGAGAAGGGGACGACAGAGGATGAGATGGTTGGATGGCATCATCAACTCAATGGACATGAGTTTGAGTAAATTCCAGGAGATGCTGAAGGCCAGGGAAGCCTGACGTGCTGTAGTCCATGGGGTCGGAAAGAGTCACACACAACTGAACAACACCAACAGAAGTGTGGTCAATAAAACGTCCTGGAGTTGAAATGAAGAACTCTCACTGTAGAGGCCTGGTGAAAGGGGGGATCCTGGATTCTTTGGGTGGGTCCTAAGCCCCCAAACAGGTGTTCTTATAAGAAAAGATGAAAATACAGACAGAAGACAGACACAGAGGAGCTGACAAGGCAAAGATGACCATCCAGTGGGAGAGACCCCTGTGTCAACATGTCTACAACAATGCACCAATGTCATTGCTGACGCAGGCATAGAAGATCTTGAGGGCAAGGAAGAAAGAAGACTCCAGGGTGGGAGCTTCAAGGGAGGGGCCTATCTTTTAAAAATTTTGTATATTAAATTTGGCTGTGCTGGGTTTTATTTGCAACATGCAAACTCTTAATTGCAGCATATAGGATCTAGTTCCTTGACTAGGGATCAAACCCAGGTCCCCGGCATTGGAAGCCCAGAGTCTTAGCCACTGGACCACCATGGAAGTCCAAGGACTGCATTTTTTATATCAACATTATAGCTCTTACCCCAAGACAGTGCAGGTGTCTGGACAGGACGGAAGTTCTCCCAGCTTCTGCTGAATAAACAAAGAATGCATTTTACCTGCTGGGCTCAGAGAAGTTCTGAGTTCTGAGCTGAGTTCTGAACTGACTCTGGAAAGATGAAAAAGACAGAAGACAAGAGTGAGCGGGGGCTCTGCCCAGGGAACATCCTTTTCAAAGGCTGGGCTGCAAGAGAGAGCACGAAGCATTTGAGGACTTCCCTGTGGCTTGGTTTGTCTCTATGGGATGTTAGCAGGAAGAGATGAAGGATGAAATGGCCCGAAGCCAGATCCCAAAGGGCCTTGTCAGCTGTGTCAAAGAGCTGGAATGTTAGCCTAGAGGCTATGGGCACCACCAGAGGATTTGGCCCTTGCCTGTTCCCCAGACTCTGTTTGTACCGCTCTCCCATCCCCCACTCAGCTCTTCCCATTCCACCCTCAGATAGGCTTGTGTGAATGATCGCACTTCCACCACTAGGTACTTTCATGTGTTTTTCTCTACTTGGAGTTTTTTCCTCCAATATATACATCTTGCTGTTGCTTTAGCTGTCGTTTCCTTCTCCAGGGGATCTTCCTGACCCAGGGCTCGAACCCACATCTCCAGCATTGCAGGTGGTTTCTTTACCGCTGAGTCACCGGGGAAGCCCTATCCATTTTTAAAAACATTGATTTATTTGTAATCGATGGATGACTGCTTTACAATATGGGTTTGGTTTCTGTCATAGAGCAACATGCATTAACCGTGGGTGTACATCTGTCCCCTCCCTCCAGAATCTCCCTCCTGCCTCCCGCCCATTCCCACCCCTCCAGGTTATTACAGAACCCGGGTTTGAGTTCNTATGGGTTTGGTTTCTGTCATAGAGCAACATGCATTAACCGTGGGTGTACATCTGTCCCCTCCCTCCAGAATCTCCCTCCTGCCTCCCGCCCATTCCCACCCCTCCAGGTTATTACAGAACCCGGGTTTGAGTTCCCTGAGGCATACCGCAAATTCCCATTGGCATGTAGACCCAGCACAGGCAAAAATAAATACATAAATTTTATAAAAAGAATTGATTCTGTTTTGTTGTCATCACAGGTAATCAGTTTGGGGATGGATGCTCGTTGTACCTACCCCGCTGTAAATGGGGAATTGAGAGAGGTTAACCGCCCCCTGGGTCTGAATCTTCAGGCAGTCCTCTACCAGTTTATCTGATTCCAACAGAGCAAATGCCCCTCTTCACTTATTCCTTTCTTTCCCCTCTCCAAGCTTTCTTTTCTTAAAACGAGAGACTATTACCTGCTGCTGGTAGTTCATCTGAAGTCACTAAGGGTGAAACTGCCAGGCTCCAGAGCATTTTATTCTAGGAGAACAGGAGGATAAAGGATGAACGCCAGGGAACAGGAGTTCCTGGGATTTAAGTAAGTAACTAGACCCTAAAATTTAAACCTCAGAGCAGAGGCAGGAAATCTGAACTTGGAGGCTGTCACTGCCGACCTCAGACTTTCAGTCATATCTTGTTAGGCCTAATCTGACTTCGCCTGCTCACATTGGAGGCGACATGAGCTGACTCAGAAATGTAGGCTCTGCGAGCTGCAGATTCGGTGTGGAGCTGAATTCCACATTCACCTTTCACAAGCTTTGCTGCTCCAGAAGCTTATAAAATAATTTTCGTCTTTATCTAAAGGCAGAAGGGCTTTTCTCCCCCTCCCCGCCTCCCCCCAGCTAATGTTCTGGCTTTTTCCTTTTTTTTTTTTTTTTTTT